>JAAONU010000025.1:82963-192456 GCA_012932295.1 Cyclina sinensis
GAAGAAAAACAATATACGTACCTTTGTGCGTGAAGTGAGCTGCCAGTTGCCGGTTGCCAGTTGCCAATTCAGTTTCTGCTTATCTGAAGACCTGCGGCATAATAAACATGTACAGTTATTCGTGTAACAACAACACCTTCAATCCAAAAAATGTTTTTACATAATTTACTCATAAAACCAAAGTGCCTATAATATTAATTTTCAAATCGGTTACAGTTTTTTACAGTTGAAATATCCTATGACTTTTACCTAGGGACCATAAAATGCACATGGTTTTCCTGCCTATTAAGAAATGAATGATTCTAGATTCATAAAGCAGAAAATGTGTTCAACTTAAAATCATTTTTGGATATTTCACGGGGCACGTATCTCCGATACTAACATCCAGAAAGCTACTGGAATTCGTATGACCTGATAAGGTTAACCGTGGCAAATTAAGGAACAACCTCTGAAACATTTCATAAACTGTGGCTGAGAAAAACAGAACAAAAGGATACTAAGGGCTACGTTTCATAAAAAAAGGATAGAAGTCATCACTGTTTGTAATTTCAAGGACAAATAGAGCGCCATCTAGTAAATAGCAGAGTTTTTATAACCACATTTTTTTCACTGGATAATCTTAACGGCTAAAAAGACTGTTATGTATCAGCAAATGATCGGGACTGGTTCTTCCAGAGAAACACTCTTAATATATTTTGTTGACTCGGGAGAACAGAATGTTATATAGAATATGAATGTTCTGGTTGAACGACTTTCTTGTGTCGCATTTTAGAATGAAAACATTATTCAAATTATACGTCATTAATTGGAGTACAGTCGTTTTATAAAAACAACATTTTTTTCTTCAGAGAAGTAGCAATACATTAAACACAAAACGCAAATCTTTTTATAATAATTGAAATTAAAATAAATCCAAAACAATGAGTTTGAGATGGATATTTTTGAAAAAGAATTATTACTACCTAAGAGATAAACAACTTTATTTCTGTTACAAAGTATCTAGTTATTTATAAAACACAAAATTTATAGGGTTGCTTGTTTGTTGTTGTAATGCTCATTCTACATCTAAGGTGTATAAAGCCACCCAGGAGAGAAGGGACTATGATATAGGGGAATCCGGGCATCTACATGTGTTGATCTTTCGGGTGAGACTTTAAACCAAGGTCCTGTATATCTGCGCTATACATTGCACACTTTAAAGAACCAGATGGTTTAACGCCAAGTGTTGGGATGAACATAAATGCAAAGTTTAAGTTTTATATTTTATTTTTCTGTATTTTTTTCATATGTGGAGCCTAGCAAAATCGTATTTCTGGCTGAGATCAATATTATAGTGGAAGATAACAACAATATGGAGTACAAAACATGACCACGGTAACCGTAAAAAAAGTGTGATTAAGATTGTTCCATGTAATTTGCAGAACTTATACATGCATAGTGATTAATTTGTAAAAGATCTGTACCACAGTAAAAAGCAATACCAGGTGCCAGAAGCCAGTTGCCAATTCAGTTAATATCAATAATTTATAATACTTGTCGAATTGGCAATTGGTGTTAATGTCGAAATGGCAGCTCGCTACCAATTCACATACATTTGATGGTTGGCAAGTTTTGATGAATTGGCATTTGGCTGCCACTTTCACTTTCTACTTCATTGACTTCACTTTACAGACATGTGTATAAAAATGACTCGCTTATGTAATGATACAGTTAAACTTCTTTGGCATTCAAATAATGAAAACAATTACGTAATTGCTAAAAGTAAGCACCATAACATTCTCCCTTTTAGATTTCAAAATCAAACAACTTTTAGACATGCTGGAAGACATGTCGGGGTCCGACCACTAGTGCTGAAAGGCTTGGTGGACCTTCATAAAACTCATTAGATAAGATAATACAGTTAAACCTGGCAGACCTGGGGTCGATTACATTGCAAAGTAATTAATCAAATTACACATTAAATTGTTAAATCTTAAATAAGTTACCCATTACATTACACAAATTTTGGAAAGTAATTGATTAAATTACTATTTATTTCCTATGTAATTAATTACATTACTCATTTCATTCTGTGGTCATTTTTGGCTTTACAACATCACAACTTGGCATATGATATGTAAGGGAACTTTTAATAACTGGGTCATGTCTTTAAGAAATCTGTACAAATCTGTTTTAGTTTTTAGTTTTTATTGCAAATAACACTGTTACAGCATCATCAAAGTTTCAATTCTGGTCTAAATATTTTTCCAGTTATTGAAAAATGCCTCTTTTAACTTTCAAGTTTCTGGTGATATTTGAAAAACAGTGTAAACATTTTGCCTTAAATTTCCTATTTGGTATTTTGGTAAATCAAAGTGATTCAAAATATTAACATACATCTTAGTACATCAAAACTGAAGTTGATAGTGACCAAGTATACGGTATGTGCAGAACTGTATTTAAGTTATGCTTTTACTGAATGGACAGTTATCTTCAGGCTATGTGTATTGTACACTTGTGAAAGAAAACTGTGAACAAAATCTAAACATGAAGGTAAATAATAAGAACAATATATTTTCACACAATACATTTTGTTGAAATGATGGTGGGATGTTTTACATCACGAAATGATAGAAAACAATAACCATAGACTAACGATCCCTGTTTAAGTAAAGAGAATAAATAATTGAAAAGTAATTGAAAGTAATTGTTAATTACAGGTTGTAAAATCAATGTAATTTATTAAAATAAAGGTACATGTAATTGAAAATGTGTTAAATTACACATTACTTTCAAACTTTAGGTGAAAAATGTAATTTATTGTAAATAATTACCATTACATTTATAATTACCCCAGGTCTGCATCTCGGACAGATGTGAAGGAAGTTTGTACATCCTGTAACATTTTGTATATGGCATTAAGGTCATTGATCCTACTTGTAAATTTGTTGTTTCAGTTCGATTGAAAATGTTGTACCTGTCATCAAAAAGGCTTTTGTACTTAAGCCATAATTTTTAGTCTCTCCAAATGATACTCTAGACGATACCAAGCATCATCGATTAACAGCGCGATTATATGAAACCGCCATTTCAGGCCATGAAAAAACAAAACAGTTACCGCGTTGTGGCAGATGGAATAAATTCTCAGTTTTCCTGTTTAATTTTAACACAATGGATTTTTCCCTCGAATCGTTCAATCTGACTAGTGTTGAGAGTCTAGTTGCAGTTTAATATAATTAAAATTATACATTCAGAAAAAAAAATCTGTATCTGTATAAGCTGGGACCTAATATGTTGTTCCAAGGTATTAGTACTCGAAATCATCTCACCAATGTCTGCAGCAACTGTTGTACAAAAAACACAAGTCACTGCAAGCAAGTTCCAGTCTCAGATAATGTGATGCACGAACGTCCGTATTACATGTTTCTGTTTTGACTGATTTGAAGTTTTAACTACGTTGATAACGTTGCCGTTGGTTGAACGCCAGATCAGTTGCGGGGATGGACATTGTTTTGTACTTGTCACAGAATTTGCTTATTCAGCTTGCAGCTTGGCATTTACCCCATAGCTTATAACTTTCATTGAAAAATATTTTGTTTCAACGCACTTAAACGCACCTAAGTTGCCTGTCCATTATTTGGAGGCCGAAATGAAGTGAAGTCTTGAGTATATTCTCAGATGAGTTGGTTTTGGGCCAGAATAAATCAAACAATCATCCACAAATAAACGGACTTGTGATCTAACACTTTTTTGAGATCATTTATATGTAACATAAAGGAAAGCACAGAACCTAAAATGTAAGGTTCTGTGTAGAACTCCCGAATCGACTCTTCATGATGATGATTTCTATGTTTGCGTTCTTACAGAATGACATTTATGCCATAATTTCCGAGATTGTAAAGCAATTTAAGATGAGGAGCAGTATCGAATGCAAAATTCAAAATCACACTGTCTATTAATGTCATTTTGTCATATTGAATGATTGTTTAATTTACGAGAAAGAACATAACCATCTTAGTTTTCGGGGTTAGTTCACACATGCAGATTTTGTTCTTATATGAAATATGAAAATACAAATTTATTTATCAATATAGCCGGATGACATAAAAACAAATAACATCATTTTGACCGAACCCTAGATTTTTATTTATTTGATGCAAATCTACAAGAAAATGCTAAAGTCATTCGCCAATTTGCAAATAAAGAATTGATTGTTTTGGTGGTTTATAACCTATGTGAGCAAATTCATGATAACAGAATTTTACATTAAATTGAAAAAGCGGCGGGGAATTCCTAGGTAAGCATTTGTTTTAGCTCTCCGTTCACATAAAGTTCATAAGAGCTTTTAGGATAAATGGCTGTTCTTCGTCCGTTGTCCAGTTTCAAGGAAATATCCTCTGAAATGATTTACCGACAAATCGGTAACACGACAAATCGGTAACATGATTTTACATATCGTTGAGTACTCTATTTCGACGCAACACTATTTCGACGCCATTTTTGTTTTGGCCTCGCTTTCGGATTTTGGGAAACCCCGTGACGTCAGTCTCGCGGATATTGTTTGTTAATAGTCGGTGTTTAGATTTCATGCGAAAATGTGAAGAGTGATATATTTTCATGTACTTTTTATAGATTTTCCGATGGATTACATTAAATCACTTTTTTTCTAATTACTTTTATTGGCAGAACTAAAAGCAGCCCAAATTCAAAGAAAAACATAGTAGAAGGAAATTGTGCGCATCCAACTTCGTTTCTGTGCTATTTTTAAGGTCACGTGACTGCCATGTGACTTTTCATGTGATTAGCATAAAAAGAAAACCACTGTTAAGCAACATGTACTTGTTACCCAAAACATTAGCGAGGCCTGACTGATGCAAATCTTCTGTCCTTCTTTTTTTTTTTAGTTTTCAGCTGTATTTTTACCAGTTACCTACAATAATTATTGTTAATGCTTACTTATTCAATTATTATTATTTAGTTAATTAACTACTCTATTTAACTTAGCAGTCATCTTATGCTTGTAACTTATGTAAATGTTACCACCACCTGAAATCAAATTTCAATCACAATGTTTCAGGTAGGATAAAATAATCATAATTTATTTTAAGCTTTCTTTATTTCATTTGTAAACTGTCTCGCACTGCCATAAAATTGTTGTAGCAGTTGCTGAAAGTGGAATTTCAATCTTTATTACGTGTATTTTTAGAAACCAATCAAGTGCGTCGTTTTATTGTACTCTCGTTTTCGCCATGTTGGTGACCTTTACCTGTCAAAATCTGAATGAATTCTTTGAATTTCAATAACACTCGCTTGATAACTACATGAATCTTTCAATGAATGAATAAAAATTCCATGGCAAGGGTATTTTCTTTGTTTCATTCTTACTGATCCATTCAAGGAAGCTTTGTTTCTTAGGTGCGTCGAAACTGTGTACTCTAGGATAGTAAAAAAAAAAGGAGAAATCGGTAACAATAGAAATATTGTATGTACCAATAAAGGTGGTGTGAAAAGGCCACAGGAGTTTGAAATTCTATCAATAAACAAGAGATAGTGAAAAAAATTATGCCCTCTATATAATAAAAAAAAACCAGGAATGCAACGCCTTTTCCCGACCCAATACACGTCGGACCGAATTATACGAACGGAACACAGAGTGGTAACAACCTAGCGAGCCTCCTCGATAAAGAACACTTAGAGCTTCCTATAACGACCGATGATATTCTTTAACACGCCATTCTTAAAGAATTATTTAACAAATTACGCTCATTTCCTGATTTTTAAACTTGTCGCCGTAGCCATTCGCTGACGTCACACCAATCTCAGCACCGAGTAAATATTAAATTATTTCATTTTGAGATAAAAATTGTTGTTTTATTTTATTTGTTTTTAAATAAATTTATAATGAAGGCTATATTAAACATTTGGTAAATTTCGGTTTTAATAATTAAATACTAAAATAAACAAACTGTAAAAACCCAACAGGGGACGTCACTCTCCGATCTGCCATGTTGATTGTTTTATAAATCATGCGGTAAAAAAGAACGGCGGTACGGTAATTATTACAATTTTCATTTACTCCGGTGCTGAGATTGGTGTGACGTCAGCGAATGGCTACGACGACAAGTTTAAAAATCAAGAAATGAGCGTTATTTAAATGATTCTTTAAGAATGGCGTGTTAAAGAATAGCATCGGTCGTTATAGGTAGCTTTTAGTGTTCTTTATCGAGGAGGCTCGCTAGGTTGTTACCACTCTGTGTTCCGTTCGAATAATTCGGTCCGACGTGTATTGGGTCGGGAAAAGGCGTTGCATTCCTGGTGTTTTTTATTATGTAGAGGACATAATTTTTACAATATCTCTTGTTTATTGATAGAATTTCAAACTCCTGTGGAAAAGGCATATTGGGGTACATACAGTCACTGCTCGTCATAGAAAGGTGCTAACATCACGTGTCGGTCATTAAAGAAGTTAGGCCTGATAGTTTGTCTCAGCAGGTAATTATATATACAATTTGCGTTTGTCATGCAATTATCATTATTTAAATTATTAAAAGTTGATTCTATAATATTCTAATCAAAGTTAGTTTTAGGATGAAAAGAAAAAAACTTTGTGATAGTGCTTTTATGTTTTAAAGTAAAGAAGTATGTTTTTCACTTGTTTCCATCAAAGACAGATTTTTAAATAAAAACTGTCTGAACAGTAGCCTCAATAAGTCTTTTGACTAACCATGGCAGAACACCACTTAAAGTAATCTCTGTCATCAAAGGTGCTATTCACACCTACTCCATCACTTTCTCTGATGAGCAGTGTACCCCAGCAAGCCTTTTCACACCTACTTAATCACCTTTCTTGGTACATACAATATTTCTATTGTTACCGATTTCTCCTTTTTTACTATGTAAAATCATGTTACCGATTGTTTGGGTAACGTCTGAAATCACCAGACCAAATTTTATAAAAACTTGCTTAGAGTTAGAATGTTCCTTTCCTGAAAGTCAAATTTGTTCAAATGGGATGTACTTGGGTGTAATATAATTATATATTAAACTTATTAAAATTAAGGTAAATGTTCTATTTTTTTCAAAGAAAATGTCAGCCTGTTAGAAACGTCTGACTCTGAGTGATGTGGAAAACCAGAACACTCGTTATAAGAGATAGGAGCCAGTATGATAAGAAATGGAAATACCAGAAACCCATCAAATATATTAAACACATATGTGGATAGTATCTATTTCTGAATTACTTCTAATTTTTAGCTCACCTTTTTTGTAAAAAAAAAAAATCGAGTTATTGCTTATAGTCATGATGTCGTTTCTGTTGCTGTTCCCGTCCAAAAACTTTAACATTGATCATATAACTTTTATTCCTCGATTGATTATCTTCATACTTGAACACAACAACCCTTTGCACAAGACCTTCAAGTAGACCAGACTAAACTTGACTTTGACTTTTAAATGACCTTCATAGTCAAGGTCAAAATATTGAATTTTGCCTAAAATTGGCCATAACTTTATTATTTGTAGGTGGATTGTCTCCATACTTGGAAACAGCAACCCTTTGGACAAGACCCTTTAAGTAGACCAGACTAAATTTGACCTTGACTCTCAAAAGACCTTCACCTTTAAGGTCAAAATATTGAATTTTGCTTAAATTAGCCATAACTAAATTATTTAATATAGGTGGATTGTCTTCATACTTGGACACAACAACCCTTTGGACAAGATCTTCAAATGGACTAGATGCAACTTGACCTTGACTCATAATTGACCTTCCAGGGCATTTTTTCTTTCTATAAAAGGGGCCGATATTCGGCCCCCTTTACAATTCCAAAATTGCACTTTCTTTCACAAGCGGCGGAATAAAAATCACAATACATAGTTCCCACAAGTAGCTAGCAGGTGCGCGTTTCCGCTTTATCCGCCATCTTGGTAGGACTTAAAACAAACGCTAACATTTAATCAATAAAATACCAGAAATAGGTTGCAACTATGGGCATTTTCAAGGCCAAAAATTAGATACAGGGACAGTTTGGATAGTGCTTCATGTAAGAGATATGACGAAAAGATTGCTTTGATCGAAATTGATCCTTACGAGGTGGAAAAAACAAAATGTGTAGTGACATGGATTCATTGCCACCTGTTTCGTATTACGACATTGTCAGTTATTATACCCCCGCTTCGAAGATGTGGGGGGTATACTGTTTTACCCTTGTCCGTGTGTCCGTCCGTCCGTCCGTAACAAATTTCCGTTGCAGTTTTCTCAGCAACTATAACATGCAGAAGCCTGATATTTCACATATTGCTATACCCTATAGTCCCATATGGTGTAAAGCGATTTTATGCTCCTTGCTCATCTACTTCCTGTTTACCGAATATTTATAGATTTTGTCACTATATAGGTGCATTATACCGAATACTTAGATTTTTACACATAGTTGACATACATTCACAATTTCCGTCACAGTTTTCTCAGCAACTATAACATGCAGCAGCCTGATATTTTGCATATTGCTTTATCCTATAGTCCCATATGGTGTAAAGCGATTTTATGCTCCTTGCTCATCTACTTCCTGTTTACCGAATACTTAGATTTTTACACATAGTTGACATACATTCACAATTTCCGTCACAGTTTTCTCAGCAACTATAAGATGCAGCAGCCTGATATTTTGCATATTGCTTTATCCTATATTCTCATATAGTATAAAGCGATCATATGCTCCTTGCTCATCTACTTCCTGTTTACCGAATACTTAGAAGTTACCAACACACAGGAAAGGAGGTTCACTTGAACGTGTTTTTGTGAATAAAGACTTCGATGAATCAGAAATCACAGATGTAATACCTGTTCATTATTCTGACCATTTTCATATCCATCTAGCTGTGCCTTGGATGAAGTTGTATTAAATTCAGGTAAATACTCGGAAAAATTTGACACTCTTTATACACATGACAAATGCAAATTACATTATGAAAGTCAAATTTCTGATAGCGGGGGTATCACTAGTGAGCATTAGCTCACAAATTTACTTGTTTGATTCATACAAAGAGTGCTTACAGCATGCAACAGCTTAATGCATTGAAATCAGTGGACACTCTTAACCAGTGCAACAGTGGATGGGTTAAAGATGTGATGACTATGAAGCAAAATGATAAAATTCTCATAACTGGCAGGGTTAGTGTTCTTACATTTTCTTTTTGATACCTCCATATTACTCCCATGAAGTGCTGCGATTTTACTCCTTACTCGGAGTGCTTTAAGTCACTCTTTTCTAAATGCAGATTACTCCCACGAAGTTTGGAGTGAATTCCTCCAGATTTCGCGTTTTTTGGACAATCCTCCTGAGCTGTACTGTATATAGGTTGACTGAGATATTGGCCTAGTGAAACTCATATGCACTGCCTAATCTGGAATTATCTGATCACATACATGTGATAACTTCAGTAACTCAAAACTGGATTTTCAGCTGGATTTTTAGCTTGAAAACTGGAATTTTTTATCGACGCGTTTCGCAAAAAGAAACGAGAAGAACAGCAAAGAAAAATAGTGAGGTGTTTTTTTGTTCAAAGGTTGCACCACTTTCTAAAGGCATGATCTGTTCCCTTAGCACACTTTCCTATCCATTTATATTCAGAATCCCACTGATGATTATGTCTCCCCCCAAAAATGGGGGAGACATATTGTTTTTCCCCCAGATGTCATGTCCGTCCATCCATCCGTCTGTCTGTCCGTCACAAAATCGTGTCCGCTCTGTATCTTCAAAAGCCCTTGAAGGATTTTTATGAAACATGGGTCAGATGTTCACCTCATCAAGGCGACGTGCAGAACCCACTTTGCGGGTGTGGTGTCTCAAGGTCAAGGTCACACTTGGAGGTTAAATGTCAAATGCCACAAAATGGTGTCCGCTCTGTATCTTCAAAAGGCCTTGAAGGATTTTTATGAAACTTGGGTCAGATGTTCACCTAATCGGGGGAGACATATTATTTTTCCCCCGGTTGTCTATCTGTCCATCCGTCCGTCTGTCCGTCACAAAATCGAGTCCACTCTGTATCTTCCAAAGCCCTTAAAGGATTTTTATGAAACTTGGGTCAGATGTTCATCATGTACATTTGACAAAAATACCCCCCTTATTTTATAATCGTTTGACTCAATACTGCCTGCAGCAACTGGCTGGGGGGAGACATATGTTTTTGTTCAATCAAAAATCCATTTCTAATTGAATTTTGTTTTTGTCTTTTGAATTTTAGCTTTTGGAGCCAAGTCCTTACACAGGGCTCTTGCTAGGGTCAAAATTTTGGGAGAAAGGACTTCTCCCTAAGACAAGATTTGGGAGAAGTCAGAAGTTTAAAAGACTCCTGGGAGAAGTTAGTACTGGCAATGCCAGTTCCATTTGTGTAATGTCAGTGACAGACAGCAAATATGTGGAGTGATTTTTCATTCAAATTACTGTTAAAGCTAATGTATCTGTGACATCAAAATTTAGTAACTTTTTTCACTAGAATTTTTTTGAACAAAATTACAAACAAATTTAAGATGTGAATTATGTTGATTCATTATAATTGTTGCTTTCAAAAGTAACTAGGACAAAAATATTCAAATCTTAGAGAAAAGGAAACTTTTCCACTGTTTTCTCTAAATATTAAAATACGGCGGGGTCGCGGAAATATATGACAATCGGAAATAATCCGAGTTTCACTCGCTGCTTCATGTTTAATGAACCAGATATTTGCTGAAACTGGTTTCCTTCAATTTGTTAAGCTTGTCTTAAATCTACTTGACCTTTTCTTATAAAAAAATCCGAGAATTAAATAAAAAATGTCAAAAACTATTTCAGCCATGTTCATAAACTAAATGTGTTAATTGTGTATCGAATGTCAACACGGGTTTTAAATCAATGGAAGTAGTAAAATGCGCTCTGATTGGGCAATGCTTAGAAGGCAGTATGTATTGATCGCCGTTTCTGAGTATAAGCTCCGCCCATAACCGGAGCTGAGCAAGTTATTGGCGTTGGCAAATAAAAGTTTTTTTCTTCTGGATTTTAATAGCGGGAATTTTGAATTAATACCGGGACAGCTGAAATTGATGTTGAAAAACAGGATTTTTCAAAATCCCGACGGGATATCACATGTATGTGATCAACACCTTAGGAAATTTGCTGTACCTACAGGATAACTTTGATATAGTACAGCTCCCGCGATATGTACACATTTTGTGCTTCTTCCGCGATCGTGGTCAGCGCGAATTCTGAAAATCGCGGAGTTTCTCCTTGAAAAAACGCTCAGAATCTCCGCGATTAAAGTTCATGCACAATCTCCGCGATTCTCCGAGTGTTAGAGCGTTTCCGCGGAGATTCTCCGCGAATACTCTTGGGTTTTTTTCATCAGAGTTTTAACAAACTATTTCCCATTTAAAGGTGAAAAAAAAATAATGATAAAATTTATACACTTGAAATCCTTTCATCAAAAACAGTCAGCAATGTGTGATGAAATTACCATAATGTAACTGTACATTTTACACCTGTCAATTATGTGACTACGGTATAATTCAGTCAAATACATTAATTTATGTGATTTTTTTAAACGCTTGTTATTATTTAGTAAATCGATTAATACTTTTTTGCTAAGCGCTGAGACGATACAGATGCAGTTTAACACATGTTGTTCGGAAATTGGTCAACTCATTTTCTGAAAATAAGATCAGCTGTTTCTGACGCAACTGCTTTGAATTGTCATTCAAATAGGAACGTTCGTACACAAATGTATCAGAATAAGAGCGCATTTGTTTGTATTTTCACTTTTTAAATTAGATATATTTATTTTCACAGTTTGATTATCATTAGTAATTTATTTGCGCGGCACCGATTAAAGATTTAAAAATAAATAAATTGCAGCAATTAAAGTTGACATGATGTCAGGTAGGTGTGGAAATCTATTCATTATCGGCTGTCTTTCTTTTCTACCCTCGTTTCACGCATTCGGTATTTATGTTCGATTCTAATGAAACTAAACTTTCTGTTCAGTCAACAAAGCCATCATTGCCTAAATTTAAAATATCCACATATCTGTTAGATATTAATTATCTTAATAAGAAAATGTAATCACGGGAAAAGCATGCTACATGACTGTAATTCCCGCTTTAAAGTGCACGTGGTGTCTGAAGCTTTTAAAGTGAGGTGAATATCATTTTCGGAAAATAACTGTTGCTAAATGTTAAAGGTCAAAAGTTATATTTAGGAACCAATTAGCAGTTGAGATGTAATGTATCATGCGTGTACAGATCATAGACCATGAGACCAACACATGGTCTTGTGTCTGTCAATAAATTAATGTGTCAAAACATGTGACGAAACGAAATATTACTATTAGGCGTCCTAAAACATGAAGATAAAAAGAGTAAGTAAATATAAAATTTCACTTGTCATATATACACTTCAGTCAACTGAATGCATAAACAAATCGCGGAGATCCGCAGAGGATTGATAATCTGCAATATCACAGCAAATACCGTCACTAACCAGACAAAATTCGTCTCCGTGACGCCTCCGCGATTTAGGGCGTTTCTCGGAGATTCTCTGCGATTTTCCTTCCAAGGTCCGCGGAGTTTAGGAGAAAAATGTACATATCGCGGGAGCTGTACTGTATTTGAATGCTTTCTTAACTATTAAAGGCCACTTCAGTATATTTATTGAATATCTTCAATATATTTATCGAGTATTTTCAAAGGAAGTCTCCATATAGATGAATTAAATGTGAATTGTGTTATAACCATACCTTAGTGAAATTATTATAAAATTTGGTGGTGTTCTCTTCACCAGACTCCACAACCATGACTTCTGTCTGAAAATAAAAGTTTTGTATAAATTTACAAATGTATGTATTTTAACAAATTGTGATAATGTGACACAGATCAAATATGTCTGGTACCTACTGATTAACTGAATATATGGGCTGTCTGAATCAATCATAGATTAATATTAAATCAGTCCTGTTTGTTGCATGTTCTGTGATCATTAAACATCTTTTTATTTTATGCCTACCAATGAAATATAGGGAAATATCAGTGAGATAAAAGTGATAATACACTGTTTTGAATCAGTGAAATTACTATTTTGATAATACACTGTTTGTGCCGGAACTACTGCTTGATGAAACTTCAGGAATTTCCCCACCACGTAAATACAAGAGAATCCGCTGTATTTCAGACTGTGACAGCGAGTGAAATTTATTTACCTTGTTAAATCCAATTATAATATTGAATTCCTGAGCCTAACTAGTTGTGAACAATGATGAAATTCGCCATAAATTATTAGCTCGACTTTTTTTGAAAAAAAATCGAGTTATTGTCATAGTCATGGTGTCGTTGCCGTTGCCGTTCCCGTCCGAAAACTTTAACATTGATCATAATTTTTTTATTCCTTGATGGATTGTCTTCATACTTGGACACAACAACCCTTTGGACAAGACCTTCAAGATGACCAGACTAAGCTTGACCTTGACTCTTAAATGACCTTCATATTCAAGGTCAAAATATTGAATTTTGCTAAAATTGGCCATAACTTTATTATTTGTAGGTGGTTTCTCTTAATTCTTGGACACAACAACCCTTTGGAGAAGACCTTCAAGCTGACCTGACTAAACTTGAACTTGACTCATAAATGACCTTCATATTCAAGGTCAAAATATTGAATTTTGCTAAATTTGGCCATAACTTTAGTATTGATAGGTGGATTCTCTTTATGCTTGGACACAACAACCCTTTGGACAAGACTTTCCAGCTGACCAGACTAAACTTGACCTTGACTCATAAATGACCTTCACCTTCAAGGTCAAATTATTGAATTTTGCTAAAATTGACCATAACATTAGTATTTATGGTTGGATTTGATTTATACTTGGACAAAACAACACTTATGACAAAATCGACATGTTGAATAACTCAGATTTGACCATGACCTTAAAATTACCTTGACCGTCAAGGTCAGATGATTGAATTTTGCTTAAATTGTCATAACTTTCTCATTTATTTATAGATTTAATTCAAACTTGGACTAAACAACAGTTGTGACAAATCCGACATTATGATAATTTCAAGTTTGACCTTGACCTTTAAATGACCTTGACGGTCAAGGTCAAATCATTGAATTTTGTTAAAACTGTCCATAATTATGTAATTTATGGTTGGATTTGAATCAGACTTAGACAAAACAACACTTTTTCGTTTCGATTTCAAAAATGTCATCGCATGACCTATACTTTTGACCTACTGACCTACTTTCTGGTTTGAGCTACAGCAATGAAATTTGGACTGTGTGCACAGTTTTTTATTTCGATTTCAAAAATGTCTTGGCATGACCTATATTTTTGACCTACTGACCTACTTTCTGGTTTTGAGCTACAGCAATGAAATTTGGACTGTTTGCACAGTTTTTTATTTCGATTTCAAAAATGTCATAGCATGACCTATTTTTTTGACCTACTGACCTTCTTTTTGTTTTTGGAGCTGTGGCAATGAAATTTGAACCTTGTGCACAGTTTTTCGTTTCGAATTCAAAAACGTCATAGCATGACCTATATTTTTGACCTACTGACCTATTTTTTTGTTTTTTAGCTACAGCAATGAAATTTGGACTGTGTGCACAGTTTTTTGTTTCAGTTTCAGAAATGTCATAGCATGACCTATATTTTTGACCTTCTGACCTACTTTTTGTTTTTGGAGCTGTGGCAATGAAATTTGAACCTTGTGCACAGTTTTTCATTTCGAATTCAAAAATGTCATGGCATGACCTATATTTTTTACCTACTGACCTACTTTTTTTGTTTTTTAGCTACAGCAATGAAATTTGGACTATTTGCACAGTTTTTTGTTCCGATTTCAAAAATGTCATTGCATGACCTATATTTTTGACTTACTGACCTACTTTTTGTTTTTGGAGCTATGGCAATGAAATTTGGACCATGTACACAGTTTTTTGTTCCAATTTCAAAAAGGTTATATCATGACCTTTTTTTTGACCTACTGACCTACTTTTTTGTTTTAAAGCTACGGCAATGAAATTTGGACTGTGTGTACAGCTTTTCGTTCGGATTTCAAAAATGTCATCTCATGACCTATATTTTGACCTACTGACCTCCTTTTTGTTTTTGGAGCTGTGGCAATGAAATTGCATTGGTCCATTTCTGTGATATGCATCATTTCATTCATAAAAATTTCTTTCATCTTTGAACCCAGGGTAGTGCTTTAGGGCCATTGGCCCTCTTGTTTATTAATGCTTGGACAAAACAAGGCTTATGACAAAACCCACTTGTTAAATTATTCAAGTATGACCTTAACCTTTAAATGACCTTTACAGTCAAATTTCTAATTATTGCATTTTGCTAAAATAGCCAAACTTCTGGTTTTATGGACGGATTTGATCTATACAGGGACAAAACAACACTGAGAATAAAAGAAACGTGTTAAACAATTCAAGCATTACCTTGACCTTTAAATGACCTTGACATTACTTAACTTGGCTATATCTTTGTTGTTAATGGATGTAGTGTCTTCATGCTTGGACTTAACTACTTTTAAGACAAAACCTCCAGAGAAGGTTAAACTGAACTTGACCTAGACCTTTAAGGTCAAATTTCTGAATGTTGCTAAAATTGGCCATAACTTTGTTATGTATAATTATATTTCCAAATGAAGTTTCATTTGAAATCCCTTCACCACAATGTGCTTCCTCTGATGAGTTTGCCTTTGGAAATAGAAAAAAGTCGAGCGTGGCCCCCGCTTGCGGTGACTCTTGTTTAAAATGTCTGATTTGTTTACATAACTGACATGGACAATATCCAATATGGCCGACTTTCAATTCAATTGATTGAATATTACTCGGTATTAATCCGCTTTTATAATTAAAGTATGTATGGCTAAAATTTAATAAATATTGATAAACTGTGTAGAGAAAAATAAATGTTATTTGATGAAAGTGTATTCAGTTTATTTCAGCAGAAGTAAAGTTATCATATGAATTGGAGATTGTCTGCACTTTTTTTTGTGCGGAGTAACCAAAGTACGCATTAACTGATTTGGGGCTCACCATGGGGAATTTATTGAAGGCCCTGATTAAAAATGTCATAAAAAACCCCATTTTTGACGTGTTGGCATAAAATAAAAAGAAAATTTGTTTGTTTTTTAGTGGAAGATGGGAATTTATTTCATCTCGTGAACACCATATGTTGATATTTTCACTCGTGGCTGCGCCAATTGTGTTGGAGACTCTTTATAAGGCAGACTCACAACATTTTATTGATTGATTATAATTAGTTGTCATGATTTTATCATAAGTACCAGTTTTTCCATTTTCATTGAAAAAGTGACCTTTTTTCTTACACTTGAGTATTTCTGTAATTTAAATTTGAAAACAACAACTACAGTGAGTCAACATACTTTACAGCTTAAAATTTTTTGTGATTTGTTCCAAAACAAATCTGGTGAAACTGAAAACATCCCATAAGTGACTTGAATTTTCACAAAATAGTCACTGAATTTTGATGCCAGAGATAGTATAACAGTAAGTTGAGTAACTGTCAATCCACCTAATTATCTGCCATTGTCTAATAAAGTTGAACCAAATTTCTGTTGAAAAGTTTTTTTGTTTTTTTTATGCCCCCACAAAGTGGGGAGCATATAGCGTTGCACTTGTCCGTCCGTACGTCTGTCCGTACGTCCCGAAATCTTTTGAACGCAACTCCTCTTAAACCGGATGGCAGATTTTGCTTAAACTTCCAGGGATGAACAACCTTAATGTGTAGATGGTAGTAAAGGAAGGAATTTTCGCTGCGACCAAATTTAACAGAATTATGGCCCTTTGTTGATTTTTTCACTATATACCATATAGAAATTTTGTGAACGCAACTCCTCTTAAACCAGATGGCAGATTTTGCTTAAACTTCCAGGGATGAACAACCTTAATGTGTAGATGGTAGTAAAGAAAGGAATTTTTGCTGCGACCAAATTTAACAGAATTATGGCCTTTTGTTGATTTTTTCACTATATACCATATAGAAATTTTGTGAACGCAACTCCTCTTAAACCGGATGGCAGATTTTGCTTAAACTTCCAGGGATGAACAGCTTTAATGTGTAGATGATAGTAAAGGAAGGAATTTTTGCTGTGACCATATTTAACAGAATTATGGCCCTTTGTTGATTTTTTCACTATATACCATATAAATAATTGAACATATAAATTTTACATTTGTAATTTAATTTAACATGTACATAAGGTTACCTGTAGATCATTTTAGGTATATGTACAGAAAAAATCTTACAAACAGGATATACATGCTCTTGTTTATGAGCACTTATGCATAGTGGGGGCATCCGTGTCCTATGGACACAGTTCTCGTTTTTTTAAGATCTCTGAAAGTCTAGTTCATGCAGCACATTCTGTGTTTCATGTTTTAAGTTTTGATCTCATTTATTTGTGACTTGTAAAAAATTTTGTCCATTTCTGTAAAAATCAATCAATGTTATTTTTTAGTGTTGCTGAAATGAAACAAAATTTAATTTAGAGACTTAAACTCAATCTTATTCAAATCACGGTTCATATATTCATATGATTATTCTTCTTTAAAAAAACAACTGATTTTTCAACATAGTATGTAAAGATTGCAGCAAAGCATGATTTTATCTAATACCAGGTATCATTAACAGTATTGTAAAAATACAGTATCATTTCAGTCAGATACTGGTATGGTATCATTTCATCCTTGGCAGTATCCAAGCCCTGTGAAGACAACCAGAGAGAACATTTAATGAAAAATGGAAGCAGGACAGAGAATGGTGGTGTACGACTCAGAGGAAGTTAAAATGCACTGTACTGACTGTTCTGATTTCTACGAGGAAAAAATTATTTGTTTTCGTTTGTTTTTTGTAGTAAATTCCAATCGGTCTGACAGATTTTGTTTCGGTCTGATGGATTTTCAGAGCTTGTCAGACCGAATGTCTGACACTTTTTTGAACTTTTGGGAAGTTTAAAGTGTCTGTACATTGTTTCATCTCTATTTCACTTTGCTCTTGTAACAAAGATGAACTCCCTTCTTGAAATTGTGTTTGATTCTTTCTCCAAGCTTATACTTTAAGCCTTTTCTTCTCCCTGATATGTTTTAGCTTCACCTCGTATTTGGAAGATTTATCTTTGCTATTTTGAAAAAAAAAAAAAGAAAAAAAATATTCTGATTTCTTTAAAGTTTTGTGATTTTCATCTGTGTAATAATAAAGTTTAGTGAGAATGCATACATTCATCAAAAACAGACTAGAAAATGTAGTCTTTTATAAAAGTAAATAAATAGCTTCAAACTGGTATTTAACTTTAAATATGATTTTAAAAGTTCTTAATTATATAATACACTATTAATGCATAGGCCTCGTAGTGTCTGTAATCATTTCACCATACCAAAAAAAACTATTCTATATTTTGTCAGATTACATTAATTTACAGATTTTAGATTGTTTCAGTTTTCTGGTCTCATGCTAGTTATTTCAAAACAATTTATTATACCCCCAAAACGAAGTTTGGGGGGGTATATAGGAGTCACCCGGTGGTTGGTCGGTCGGTCGGGGTTTACCTTGTCCGTAGCAAAACTTGAAAACTACTGGTTGGAATTCAATGCAACTTCATACAATGGTCAAGCACAATGAGAGGAAGTGCAGTGTCCAAGAATCGTAACTCCATCTTCACTATTTTCAGAGTTATTGCCCTTTATTGGTTTTCCTTGTCTGGAGCATAACTTAAAAACTACTGGTTGGAATTCAATGCAACTTCATACAATGCTCAAGCACAATGAGAGGAAATGCAGTGTTTAAGAATCACAACTCCATCTTCACTATTTTCAGAGTTATTGCCCTTTATTGGTTTTCCTTGTCCGGAGCATAACTTGAAAACTACTGGTTGGAATTCAGTGCAACTTCATACAATGGTCAAGCACAATGAGAGGAAGTGCAATGTCCAAGAATCATAACTCCTTGTACACTATTTGCGGAGTTATTGCCCTTTGTTTTCCTTTGTTATCAACTTATTGTTTTTGATCATTTTTATTTCATGCACAATTGTTTATGTTATTTTGCTATTTTTGTACATATGTTTTACAATGTTGACCATATTGAAAATTGGCTTTATGCTAAATATGTTATCGACTATAAATAAAGTGTTTACTTACTTACTTACTTACTTTGACTGGAGCAAAACTTGAAAACTACTGGTTTGAATTCATTGCAACTTCACACAGTGGTCAATCACAATGAGAGGAAGTGCAGTGTTCAAGAATCATAACTCCATCTTCACTATTTTGAGAGTTAATGCCCTTTATTGTTTTTTTTTTTGTTAGGAGCATAACTTGAAAACTACTGGTTGGAATTTAATGCAACTACATACAATGGTCAAGCACAATCAGAGGAAGTGCAGTGTCCAAGAAACATAACTCCATCTCTATTTTCAGAGTTATTGCCCTTAATTGGTTTAACTTTGTAGGGAGCAAAACTTGAAAACTACTGGTTTTAATTCAATGCTACATCATACAATGGTCAAGCACAATGAGAGGAAGTGCAATGTTCAAGAATCTTAACTCCAAATTCTCTATTTGCAGAGTTATTGCCCTTTATTGGTTTTCTTTATTCGGATCATAGCTTGAAAACTTCTGGTTGGAATTCAGTGCAACTTCATACAATGGTCAAGCACAATGATAGAAAGCGCAGTGTCCAAGAATCATAACTCCATGTTCACTATTTGCAGAGTTATTGCCCTTTGTTGTTTTTTTTTTTTGTATGGAGGATAACTTGAAAACTTCTGGTTGGATTTCAATGCAACTTCATACAGTGGTCAAGCACAATGAGAGGAAGTGCAGTGTCCAAGAATCATAACTCCATCTTCTCTATTTGCAGAGTTATTGCCCTTAAATTGTTTTCTTTATTTGGAGCATAACTTGAAAACTACTGGTTGGAATTCAGTGCAACTTCATACTATAATCAAGCACAATGAGAGAAAGTGCATTGTATAAGAGCTATAACTCCATCTTCACCATTTGCAGAGTTATTGCCGTGGATTTCCTTTTCCAGAATATAATTGGGAAACTCGTCGTTGGAATTCAATGCACTTCATACAATTGTCAAGCACATTGAGTGGATGTGCAATGTACAAGAGCTGTAACTTTGTCTTCACTGTTTGCACAGTTATTGCCCTTTGTTAGTTTTCTTTGTCTGGAGAATAACTTGAAAACTATTTTTTTTGGAATTCAATGCAACTTCATACAATGGTCAAGCGCAATGAGAGGAAATTCAATGTACAAGAACCACAACTATCTTTAATTGCCCACAACCATAACACTTTTTCAATTTTTTTTACTAAGTATTCTGTTACATAATTGATAACTTCCACTGTTCTGTTCTGTAGCGGTGTTTTGGGGGTATTAATCACATTAAGTGATAGCTCTAGTTTCCTTTGTATATTTTATGAAATCATTGGAAATTTGTCATATGCTAGAAATATATGATAATTATGGAAACCATGTATGTAGACATTAATATTTAAAATTTTAGATAGAAAATGTTTTAATATTATGTTTTATACATCTGTCTAGTAAAAGAAAACACACTTGCTTTTCATTGCATACACAAATTAGGGAAATGCCGTAGACATGCAGTAATGGATAATTTGTTACAGACACTACAAAATGAAGATTTTCACCATAACCCTGTCATAAGCAGTAAGACTGTTGAGATTTTCTTGGGCTAAATTACTTATACAAATGTCATACCTACATTAAAGGTAAGCAAATATGGAGACATATATATATAAGTACCAAAAAAGAGGTTAAGGATATAATAATAGCCGATTAATGGTTTTTGTTTACACATTTAACAACAAGAGCACCACGCAGTTGAGCATTTTATGCCCAAAAGGTGTTTTTCCTAAGCATGATGCATTTGTGATAGAAGGGAGGAAACCTTTTGCTTTAAAATTAAATGATTTGCTTTAAATTTAGGATTTTCTGACCTTTGAAGTATGAAGCATTTATTTCAGCAGAAGAGTTTTTGCATCAATTTTTTGCACTTAACTGAACAGTTGAATGTGTGATGGAACATTGAACAAAAAAAGAAGGAACTTTCTGTAGAGGAAAACAAACTTTTAATAATTAAAAGAAACATGATTTTTTTACTTCAATTTTTAGCTCACCTGAGCAAATGCTCAGGGTGAGCTATTGTGATCACCCTGTGTCCGGCGTTCGTCGTCCATTGTCCGTCGTCATTTTTCTTTAAATGACATCTCCTCCTAAACCACAAAGCTATTTTTAACCAAGCTTTACAGAAATGTTCCTTATATTGCCCTTTCCTAAAATTGCTCAAACCATTCCGCTCCATTGCACATAAGGGCTGCCAAAGCTTAAAGTAGAAAAAAAATCAAACAACATCTCCTCCTTAAGGGTTGGGAGATTTTCCACCAAATTTCACAGAAATGTTCCTTACATACATGTAGCCCTCTATTAAAATTGCTTAAACAGTTCCACTCCATTGAACAAAATGGCTGCCAGAGCTAAAAATAGATTTTCATCAATATTTGGCTTCAAATGACATCTCCTTCTAAACCACTTGGCAATTTTAAACCAAACTTTACAGAAATGTTCCTTATCATGCCTTCTACTAAAATTGCTCAAACCATTCCGCTCCATTTCACATAAGGGCTGCAAAAGCTAAAAATAGAAAAAAAATTAAACAGCATCTACTCATAAATGGTTGGGAGATTTTCCACCAAATTTCACAGAAATGTTCCTTACATGGCCCTCTTTTAAAATTGCTAAAATGGTTCCGCTCCATTGATCAAAATGGCCGCCAGAGCTAAAAATAGATTTTTGTCAATATTTGGCTTCAAATGACATCTCCTTCTAAACCACTTGGCCATTTTAAACCAAACTTTACAGATAAGTTCCTTATTATGCCCTTTTCTAAAATTGCTCAAACCGTTCCACTAGATTGCACATAAGGGCTGCAAAAGCTAAAAATAGAAAAAAATTCAAACAACATCTCCTAAACGGTTGGGAGATTTTCCACCAAATTTCACAGAAATGTTCCTTACATGGCCCTCTATTAAAATTGCTAAACCGGTTCTGCTCCATTGAATGAAATGGCCGCCAGAGCTAAAAATAGATTTTTGTCAATATTTTGCTTCAAATGACATCTCCTCCAAAACTGCATGGCCATTTTAAGCCAAATTTGACAGAAATGTTCCTACGCTCCCTCAGCGGCTAAGTGAATACACTACCGTTACTTCACACCGCTGCTTTAAAACCAGTAGATTAATGATATTGACTTTAACAATGAACTTTAAAATAACCAATGAAAGTGCACCAATATTCCCAAAACCGAAAATTCTTTAAACCATTTTTCATTGGTTTAAACGATCATGTGATTCAAAATTTATAAATAAACGGGTGTTTTCTTGTAAACACATTTCAACTACGTGTTTACGTAAACATCTTAATACAGAAATTAAACGTCAAAAAACAACTATACCATCATGATTTTAACCTTTTTGATAGTTTTACTAGTTTATTTACGTATACATATTAAAAACACTTTGAAAAGTGAATTACGTAAGGAACATGCAGACATGCATAGTTTGTTTACATTTTGGGTTTTCAATTGTATGTATGGACGTTTCTTTGTAAGCTAGTCACTGATTGGCTGAAAAGTAACTGTAGATTTCCCTGGCTAAAAATAGAAATATCGTCCTGAAAATTGTATTTTAGCAGAGGTAAGAAAGTGAAACATTCGACCGATGCGCAGGAGAGTAAAATGTTCCTTGTAATGCCCTTTTCTAAAATTGCTCAAATTGTTCCGCTCTATTGCACATAAGGGCTGCAGAAGCTAAAAGTAGAAAAGAAATCAAACAGCATCTCCTCCTCAATGGCAAGGTAATTTTCCATCAAATTTCATGGAAATGTTCCTTACATACCCCTGCGTTAAAATTGCTTAAACAGTTCTGCTTCCGGAGCTAAAAATAGGATGTTTTCAAAATAATTGCTTCAAATGACATCTCCTTACAAGCTGTTATCACGAAATTGCCTCTGCCTCATGGATTTTTTTGTATATAAGATGAGAACTTTGAATATCTTAAGTCAGAAAATGTAATGTTGCGTCTTATGCTTGCTTAACGGTAGACCCTCAAGCAAAGTACTCAGGTGAGCGATCCAGGGCCATCATGGCCCTCTTGTTTACTCTTTTTTTGTAGTGTCTGTAACTTTTTCTAAGTAAAAATTTTCAAAGATGATAATTCATAGGGCTACCAATTTTGGCCAACTTAGACATTACACAAGTACACATTAGCCAATGAAGATTTATATGTTTAAAATGAGAAACAATGAAACTAATACAGCATATTATACTTTTGATGGTTACAGACACTACAGAATTTTGATATTAGTTATTCACCTAAGAACAATTGATAATGCAAAAACCTCGGCTATCTCCCAAAATAACTGATTTCTTTAATTATCATAATAAATTTTGGAACACTTCATGTCAATTTAAGTTTAAATAACTGTTACTTTGTATCAGATTTTGTGTCGCCCTATCGAAGAAAAGGCGATACATAGGGATCGCTTTGTCCGGCGGTCCGTCGGTCCGTCACGAAAACTTAACGTTGGCTATAACTTTGCCATTTCTAAACATTATCTTATCAAACTTTCAAATTATATTGCTTATGACAACAGGGTTGGGTTGATGCCAAAATTTTTAGGTCAGGGTCACATTTGACAGAGTTATGCCCCTTTTTATACATGGATTTTGTCATGAAAACTTAACGTTGGGAATAACTTTACCATTTCTTAACATTTCAACATCAAACTTTCAAATTATATTGCTTACGACAACAGGGTCTTGATGATGCCAAAATGTGTAGGTCAGGGTCACAATTTACAGAGTTATGCCCCTTTTTGTACTTGGATTTTGTCATGATAACCTAGCATTGGCTATAACTAAGCCATTTCTTAATGTTTCTTCATCAAACTTTCCAGTTGTAATGCTTACAATTGTATCACTTAAGACAACACCATTTCTCAAGGGCAGATAACCCTCAAATTTATTTTTTCAATGTTATGCCCCTTTTTCAAGTTAAAATTTCTTTGTTAACCTTTTCTTTATGTCCATGTCTCAAAAAGTGTCAAGGATATTCCATTCAAACTTGGAATACTTGATCACCACCAAGACTCCTGCCAAGATTGTTGGTACCTATGTCCCTGGGGTCACAGTTAGCCCCACCCCAAGGGGGCACTTGATTTTGCTTATACTTATATATAGGAAAAAACTTCTTAAGCCTAGAAATAAAATATTAACCCCCGATTTAATTTACCCCCGGACCCTTTTTTTTCTTTTTTTTTAATTTTTAAAACATAGGTACACTACTCCCCATCCTACCTCCTTTTTTTTTTTTTTATAATACATAGGTACTTGACTCCCCATCCAATCCCCAATCCCCAAACCAGTCCGCCCTCCACTCCCCCCCCCCCGGGTTCTTTTTTTTTTTTTTTTTTAATTTTAATACATAGGTACTTGACTCCCCATCCACCCTCATCCCCATCCACCCTCAACCCACCCACCTGACCCAATTTTTTTTTTTTTAATACAGAGGTACTTCACTTCCCCCAACCCACACACACACACCCGCACACCCCACTATCGGGGCCCAAAATAACTACTTGACCCAATTTTTTTTTTTTATCTTGTATGGCTAGGTACTTGCCCTGCTCCAGTCAAATTTTTTTCACTTGGGCCTCTTGTTTAACTTAGCTTATAATTAATTATCCAGCACTGAGAAAAGTGGAGCATGCTGTCTGTGGACAGGTATTGTTGTACTTTGACTAGCATGCTGTCTTTTCCAGCAGGCTCTTGTTTACCTTTTCAGTTATTCTAACAGAGTACCCAAGGGCGACACAAGTGTTCCACTGAACACCCATCTAGTTTGAACATAACAATAGGTATATATTTGAATTTTAGTGTTCTAACAAAACCACTGCTGGTAGTATTTTCCTTATAAAATCCGTGACTTTTGACCAATTTCATTAATCTATGAAGCAAATTTTACAGGACAAAAATCTGTATGAAACTGTACAAATTATTGCCAGTCACTCATAAGGGAATCCCCGTAAAACTCCGCCTTTCGCTATATAGCCTTGTGTGACATACAGAGTGAAGACTCCCCCCCATGTTATATCTTTTCAGTCAGAACATTCAATACCGACACTTAGGCGGAATAAACCAATCAGCATTTAGTTTTTAACCTTTTTTGCTCAGGTCCATTTTTCAGAAACTATCAAAGCTATTTACTTCAAATTAAGAATACATGTGAAGTATCAAAATGCAACACCATACCTCAAGGGCAGATAACCCTCAGATTTATTTTTAGCTCACCTGTCACATAGTGACAGAGTGAGCTTTTCTGATCACCTTTTGTCCGTCGTCCGTCCGTCCGTCTGTCCGTCCGTCCGTCAGTCCGTCCGTCCGTCCACAATTAGTTCGTTAACACTCTAGTGGTCACATTTTTGCCTCAATTGTCATGAAACTTGGTCAGGATGTTTGTCTCATTAATATCTCGAACGAGTTCGAACGTGGGTTATCAGGGTTGGAAAACTAGGTCACAGAGCCCAAATATAGAAAAACCTTGTTAACACTCTAGAGGCTACTTTTTCAGTCCAAATATCCTGGAAATTTGTCAGAAAGGTTCTATCGATGATTTCTAGCTCAGGTTCAAATATGGGTCATCTGGGTTCAAAAACTAGGTCACGGAGCCCAAAAATAGAAAAATCTTGTTAACACTCTAGAGGTTACATTTTCAGCCCAAATAATCTTGAAATTTGTCAGGAAGGTTGCTTTGACGATTTCTAGGTCAAGTTCAAATATGGGTCATCTGGGGTCAAAAACTAGGTCATAGAGCCTTAATATTGAAAAACCTTGTTAACACTCTAGAGGTAACATTTTTAGACCAAATAATCTGGAAATTTGTTAGAAAGGTTCTATCGATGATTTCTAGCTCAAGTTCAAATATGGGTCATCTGGGTTCAAAAACTAGGTCACAGAGCCCAAAAATAGAAAAATCTTGTTAACACTCTAGAGGTTACATTTTTAGCCTAAATAATCTGGAAATTTGTCAGAAAGGTTGCTTTGATGATTTCTAGCTCAAGTTGGAGTATGGGTCATCTCGGGTCAAAATAAGGTCACAGAGCCCAAATATGAAAAGACCTTGTTAACACTCTAGAGGTAACATTTTAATTCCAAATAACCTGGAAATTTGTCAGAGAGCTTAATTCTATGGTTTCTAGCTCAGGATTGAATATGGGTCATCTGGAGTCGAAAACTAGGTCACAAAGCCCAAATATCGAAAAACTTTGTAAACACTCTTTGAGGCTACATTTTCAGTCCAAATGTTCTGGAAATTTGTCAGAAAGGTTGTTTTGATGATTTGTAGCTTAAGTTTGGATATGGGTTATCTGGGGTCAAAAACTAGGTCACAGAGCCTAAATATCGAAAAACCTTGTTAACACTCTAGAGGCTACTTTTTCAGTCCAGATATCCTTGGAATTTGTCAGAGAGATTGTTTTGATAATTTCTAGCTCTAGTTCAAATATGGGACATCTAGGTTAAAAGACTAGGTCATAGAGCCCAAATATGGAAAAACCTTGTTTACACTCTAGAGGTAACATTTTCAGTACAAATAACCTTTAAATTTGTCAAAGAGATTGTTTCAATAATTTCTAGGTCAAGTTTGAATATGGGTCATCTGGGGTCAAGTAACCAGGTAAATAGCAACTTTGTTAAAAGCAGTCATTCTCAGGTGAGCGATACAGGGCCATCATGGCCCTCTTGTTGAAAAGTTATGCCCATTTTTCAACTTTAATTAGTATGAAGTTACCTCACTCTCTCCCCCCCTCCCCCCCCCAAAAAAAAAAATCTTTTTTTCTCCTGTATTGGAGACCCTGGGGTCAAAACTGGCCCCACCGGGGGGGTTCATTTAATTTTACACAAGTGTTTATATAGGGAAAACTTTAAAAATCTACTGCTCTGAAACATCAAGGACTATACCTTCAATTGTTCGTTGTTATGTCTCCCCCCAACCCCACCCTTCTGATGGAGACATATTAATTTTGCCTTGTCCATGGGTGTCTGTTTGTCTGTCTGTCGTTCACACTTCGTTTCCTTTCAATAACTTGAATACCAGTTGACCCTAAGCCTTCAAACTTCACAGAGTTATTGCCTTATTGAGAACAAAAAATCCATTTTGTGTTTTTGGTCAGTAGGTCAAGGTCAGAGGGACCTCCACTCAATTACAGGATTACCATTTCACCCAGAGCTTCCAAACTTCAAAGGATGATTGCTTTTACTAAATAGAAGAACCATATTGTTTTTGGGACTAGTATGTCAAAGATTAGAGTCACAGGGACCTGTAGAGTGAAAACTATTTCTGCAGAGTAACTATACTACCATTATACTCATAGCCTTCAAACTTTATAGGATAATTGTATTAGAAGAACCTTATTGTTTTTAGGGTCCATAGGTCATGGTTAAGTTCACAGGCACCTGTAGAGTGAAAAATGTTTCTGCTCAGTAACTGGAGTACCATTTTACCCAGATCCTTCAAACTTCATAGGATGATTTTCTTTACTCAGTAAAAGAACTCAATCACTTTTGGGGTGAGTAGGTCAAAAGTCAAGGTCACAGGGACCTGTAGAGTGAAAACTATTTCTTCTCAGTAACTGGAGTACCATTACCAAGAACCTTCAAACATCGTAGGGTAATTATATTAGAAGAACCCTATTGTTTTTGGGGTCTGTAGGTCAAAGGTCAGAGTCACAGGGACCTGTAGAGTAAAACTATTTTTGCTAAAGAATTTGAGTACCATTACACCGAGAGTCTTCAAACTTATTGCAAACTTATTAAAACTTGCACCATAGAAACAATATTTTTTACATGAGCAATTAGACTCAGGTGAGTGAATTAGGGCCATTATGGCCCGGTTGTTACATATAAGGTCACTGTAACCTTGACCTTTGACAAGCTGATTCCCAAATCAAGAGGCTTCCGTAACTCAATAAGGGCAATCACCCTAGGAAATTTTCAGACTCTGTTTGAAAAGGTTCTCTATTTATTGAAAGGAAACGAAGTGTGACAGACAGACGGACGGACTGACAGACAGGACAAATACAGTATGTTTCCTCCAGATAGGGGGAGACATAATTATCTTGGCCAATTCTTAAGTTGCTTTAAATTTTGTGTTAAGTTTACTATGTTTTCTGTATTTTGGCATTTGAATGGATATAAAACAGTACAAGGTTCTTCAATTTATCATCATCTGGTCTTCAACTCAAAGTCAAAGTGCCACCTTAGAGAGCATTATCATAATGTCATCTGTCAGTGACAGTTCTTGTTTGTTATATTTGATGATTTGTTAAGTAATGAATATTGAAATTCCAGTTAATTTGTTAATATAAGGAAAGTGTTTTATGATTGGAGGAGGCAGCTGAAAGTTCTTGTTCTTATTTCTCCTATATTTTCTTATATTTCTATGAAAAAAATATCATATATTTCAGAGGTTTGTCCTTTATTTTTTTAACCAAAATTCACTTGACGCCCTGAGAAAAACAAAAAAAGTATTTTTTTTCTGCAAAACAGTTTAGTGCACAATTTTGTTGTGTAAATCATTTCATTAAGGTACATTTATCAATGTTCAACTAATTTTTTATCCAAAACCATGTTTGCAAGATCCACTAAAGAATAAAAAGTCTGTTTTTGCTTTTTTTTTGAAAAAAAAAAAGAAACCCCATTAAAACTTCATCTAGTTTGGTATTTTAATTTCATCCTGTATAGAGTCTACAAGGCAAATTCTGATTGTAAATTCCAATCTAAATTGAAATAAAAAATAGCAGAGGGCTAATGCCTGTAAAATCTTGTTAATGCAGAAAATATATCATTATATAAAATTTCTTCTACTTAAATGGGAAGTCAGAGTGTTAAGATATACACCATTTGATACAGAAATTCTCTTTGAAAATATATTTGAGGCTAATATTCTTTCTTTTTAAATTTTATTGACTATGATGCATTTATTTTTATCAGTAACTTTGATTGTTTAAATACTTAAGTAATATCATCAGGGGCTTGAAAAAACAAGCAAGTTAACTGTTAACCAAATCTGATGAAAATGTAAATTATCTTAGAAATCAGCCATGTTTATTATACCAACAGTCAACATCAAAGTTGTTGGCATATACTGGAAGGTAGCCTCATCTAGTGATTGCCTTCCAAAGTATTCAAATAATCTCCATTGACCCCACTTCAGGTGACACTTGATTTACATTGAGTTGTATTAAAATCTTAATCCAATTAAATAAAAAAAACGCTCAGAGTTATGAAACTTCTTTTTGTGTCGCCCTTTCGAAGAAAAGGCTATACATAGGGATCGCTTTGTCCGTCGGTCCGGCGGTCCGTCACGAAAACTTAACGTTGAATATAACTTTGCCATTTCTAAACATTATCTTATCAAACTTTCAAATTGTATTGCTTATGACAACAGGGTCGGGTTGATGCCAAAATGTGTAGGTCAAGGTCACAATTGACAGAGTTATGCCCCTTTTTGTACTTGGATTTTGTCATGAAAACTTAGCATTGGCTATAACTAAGCCATTTCTTAATGTTTCTTCATCAAACTTTCCAGTTGTAATGCTTACAATTGTATCACTTAAGACAACACCATTTCTTTTTTTTTTTTTAAATTTTAATACATAGGTACTTGACTCCCCATCCACCCTCAATCCCCCCCCCCCCCCCCCCCCCCCCCCCCCCCACACCCCGGGCCCATTTTTTTTTTTTTTTTTATAATACATAGGAACTTGACTCCCCATCCAATCACCAAACCATTCCGCCCTCCACTCTTCCCCCCTTTGTACTTTGACTAGCATGCTGTCTTTTCCAGCAGGCTCTTGTTTACCTGTTTAGTTATTCTATCAGAGTACCCAAGGGCGACACAAGTGTTCCACCGAACACCCATCTAGTATACTTTAAATGCTGTGCATTTATTGACAAAGACATTTTATACTTAAAATGCTGTACATTCATTGACAGAGACATTTTATACTTTAAATGCTGTACATTCATTGACAGAGACATTTTATACTTTAAATGCTGTACATTCATTGACAGAAACATTTTATACTTTAAATGCTGTGCATTCATTGACAGAGACATTTTATACTTTAAATGCTGTGCATTCATTTACAGAAACATTTTATCTTTTAAATGCTGTACATTCATTGACAAAAACATTTTATACTTTAAATGCTGTACATTCATTGACAGAGACATTTTATACTTTAAATGCTGTGCATTCATTGACACAAACATTTTATACTTTAAATGCTGTACATTCATTGACAGATACATTTTATACTTTAAATGCTGTGCATTCATTGACAGAAACATTTTATACTTTAAATGCTGTACATTCATTGACAGAGACATTTTATACTTTAAATGCTGTACATTCATTGACAGAGACATTTTATACTTTGAATGCTGTACATTCATTGACAGAAACATTTTATACTTTAAATGCTGTGCATTCATTGACAAAGACATTTGATATTTTAAATGTTGTACATTCATTGACAGAGACATTTTATACTTTAAATGCTGATCATTCATTGACAAAGACATTTGATATTTTAAATGCTGTACATTCATTGACAGAGACATTTTATACTTTAAATGCTGTTCATTCATTGACAGAGACATTTTATACTTTAAATGCTGTACATTCATTGACACAAACATTTTATACTTTAAATGCTGTACATTCATTGACAGAAACATTTTATACTTTAAATGCTGTACATTCATTGACAAGGACATTTTTAATACTTTTATTGTTGTACATTCATTGACACAAACATTTTACTCCCATTGCCCTACCCTGAGACTTCTATTTAATGGTAAATTTGGTCTGATATTATGAGATTTCTCATAGTGTGCTCCTAATTCACAGTATATCTATAGTTCAGAGATGGCTGCTTAACACGGGTTTAAGTGTATTCTGCAATAATACATTAACTTCTTCCCAAGATTACATGAGCCTTAAATTGAAATATTTTGCAGGGATGCCAGGAAACAGATTTCCACACCCGACCAAGGGATTTGTCTCAACTTCTGCCTGGGGTCCAACAGCTATGGGCGACATGTTCCAGAATTATGGCAACTTGCCAAATGGAATGCCATTTGATGGTGGAACATACCAGAATGGGTATATTCATAACCCTCTAGGACAGGTAATTTTACTGTTAGATTTTTTTGTGTGCCCTGCTACATAGTAGCCGCGACATATAGGGATCACTTCTCCGTTGTCCGTCTGTCCGTCCGTCACAAAATTTGTCTGGACTACTCCTCAAAAACTACTGGTGCAATTTCATTCAAACTTTACAGGAATGATCAGTACCAAGTCTTATTGTGCATGTCATTGTCATTTTTTAGTTCAATGATTTATGTCATAGTTAAGGCCCTTTAATGGTATTTATTTTTAAAGTTGGTCCAGACTACTTCTCTTATACTACTAATTTAAAAGCAATTTGAATGAAATGTTACAGGATTGATTGGTACCTGAAGTACTAGCGCATATTTAATGGGTTTTTCTGTTGAATGATTTTTGACTGAGTATGGTCCACGAATAAAAAAGGCGTTTTGGTCGTTAATGATTTTTGTGTCGCCTGCTACACATTAGCTGCAACGTGCTACAAAGTAGCTGCAACATATATCCGTTGTCTGTCTGTCTGTCCGTCTGTCACAAAACTTGTCCGGACTACTTCTCAAAAACTACTGGTGCAGTTTCATCCAAACTCTACAGGAATGATCAGTACCAAGTCAAGTTGTGCATGTCTTCGGCATTTTCCAGTTCAGTGATTTTTGTCAGAGCTTTAATGATTTTTATTTTTGAAGTTTGTTTGAACTACTTCTCTTATACTACTAATGCAAATTGCATTTCCAACAAACTGTCCAATCACCCCTCAATACAACTGCTTAATTGGCTATCATCAGGCGACACATGTGATCACTGATCGCTCTTGTTTTTCAAACTTCAGTAGCATTGTGACCTACCATAATAAGTATCATTTAAGTTTATATGAAATACCTATACTTGTTTCGAGATACTAAAGATAAATATTTGGGACCAGGCACTAGGACAAGAAGAGATCCCAAACCAAAATGACAAGCTTTTTCATAAGCTTGCGACAAGCTTGTTACAAGCTTGCAAATTAAACTTGCAGAAACCTTAGAATTGGAACCTGTCTGCAAGCTTTCCTCAATTAATCTTTTGAAATGAATGCTTTGGATTTGAAAAGCTTTCAGCATGTTTATATCAAGCTTGTAACAAGCTTGTGACTAGCATGTGGCAAGATTGTGACTGGCCTGGCAAGCTTGTGACTAGCATGTGGCAAGATTGTGACTAGCATGTGGCAAGATTGTGACTGGCATGTGGCAAGATTGTGACTAGCATGTGGCAAGCTTGTGACTGGCATGATTCGATTTCAAAAATGTTATAGCATGACCTATATTTTTGACCTACTGACCTACTTTTTTGTCTTTTAGCTACAGTAATGAAATTTGGACCATGTGCACAGTTTTTTGTTTTGATTTTAAAAATGTAATTGCTTGACCTGTATTTTTGACCTACTTTTTGTTTTTGGAGCGATGGCAATGAAATTTGGACCATGTGTACAGTTTTTTGTTCCAATTTCAAAAATGTCAATGCATGACCTATATTTTTTACCTACTGACCTACTTTTTAGCTCACCTGAGCACAAAGTGCTCAGGGTGAGCTTTTCTGATCGGTCTTTGTCCGTCGTCCGTCCGTCCGTCGTCAACTTTTCATTCAAATGACATCTCCTCTGAAACCAATGGGGCAAATTTAAAGAAACTTGCCTGGGATGTTCCTTGCATGAAGCTCTACCAAGATTGTTCAAATGGTTCTGGTCCATTGCATTTCTGGTTCACTGGAGCTAAAAATAGATTTTATAAGTTGGATCTTTAAAAATCTTCTTCTCCGTAACCACAAGGCCTGGAGCTTTGATATTTGGTATGAAGCATCATCTAGTAGACCTCTACCAAGTTTGTTCAAATTATGTCCCTGGGGACAAAACTGACCCCACCCCAGGGGTCAGTTGATTTTACATAGAGTTATATAGGGAAAACTTGAAAATCTTCTTGTCAGAAACCACAAGGCCTAGAGTTAAGATATTTGGTATGTAGCATTGTCTAGTGGACCTCTACCAAGTTTGTTCAAATCATGGCCTCTGGGTCAAAAATGGCCCCGCCCTGGGGGTCACTTTTTAGCTCACCTGAGCACAAAGTGCTCAGGGTGAGCTTTTCTGATCGGTCTTTGTCCGTCGTCCGTCGTCCGTCGTCGTCCGTCCGTCGTCCGTCCGTCGTCAACTTTTCATTCAAACGACATCTCCTCTGAAACCAATGGGGCAAATTAAATGAAACTTGCCTGGGATGTTCCTTGCATGAAGCTCTACCAAGATTGTTCAAATGGTTCTGGTCCATTGCATTTCTGGTTCACTGGAGCTAAAAATAGATTTTATAAGTTGGATCTTTAAAAATCTTCTTCTCCGAAACCACAAGGCCTGGAGCTTTGATATTTGGTATGAAGCATCATCTAGTGGACCTCTACCAAGTTTGTTCAAATTATGTCTCTGGGGACAAAACTGACCCCACCCCAGGGGTCAGTTGATTTTACATAGAGTTATATAGGGAAAACTTGAAAATCTTCTTGTCAGAAACCACAAGGCCTAGAGTTAAGATATTTGGTATGTAGCATTGTCTAGTGGACCTCTACCAAGTTTGTTCAAATCATGGCCTCTGGGTCAAAAATGGCCCCGCCCCGGGGGTCACTTATTTTACATAGAGTTATATAGGAAAATCTTAAAAAAATCTTCTTGTCAGAAACCGTAAGTTATACAGCTTAGATATTTGGTGTGTAGCATTGTCTAGTGGACCTCTACCAAGTTTGTTCAAATCCTGTCCTCTGGGTCAAAAATGGCCCCGCCCCAGGGGCCACTAGTTTTACATAGAGTTATATAAGAAAATCTAAAAAAATCTTCTTGTCAGAAACCGTAAGTTATAGAGCTTAGATATTTGATGTGTAGCATTGTCTAGTGGACATCTACCAAGTTTGTTCAAATCCTGGCCTCTGGGTCAAAAATGGCCCCGCCCCGGGGGTCACTTATTTTACATAGAGTTATATAGGAAAATCTTAAAAAAATCTTCTTGTCAGAAACTGTAAGTTATAGAGCTTAGATATTTGGTGTGTAGCATTGTCTAGTGGACCTCTACCAAGTTTGTTCAAATCCTGTCCTCTGGGTCAAAAATGGCCCCGCCCCAGGGGCCACTAGTTTTACATAGAGTTATATAAGAAAATCTAAAAAAATCTTCTTGTCAGAAACCGTAAGTTATAGAGCTTAGATATTTGGTGTGTAGCATTGTCTAGTGGACCTCTACCAAGTTTGTTCAAATCCTGGCCTCTGGGTCAAAAATGACCCCGCCCAAGGGGCAACTAGTTTTACATAGAGTTATATCGGAAAATCTTTAAAAATCTTCTTGTCAGAAACCGTAAGTTATAGAGCTTAGATATTTGGTGTGTAGCATTGTCTAGTGAACCTCTACCAAGTTTGTTCAAATCCTGTCCTCTGGGTCAAAAATGGCCCCGCCCCAGGGGCCACTAGTTTTACATAGAGTTATATAGGAAAATCTTAAAACATCTTCTTGTCAGAAACCGTAAGTTATAGAGCTTAGATATTTGGTGTGAAGCATTGTCTTGTGGACCTCTACCAAGTTTGTTCAAATCCTGGCCTCTGGGTCAAAAATGGCCCCGCCCCAGGGGCCACTAGTTTTACATAGAGTTATATAAGAAAATCTTAAAAATTCTTCTTGTCAGAAACCGTAAGTTATACAGCTTAGATATTTGGTGTGAAGCATTGTCTAGTGGACCTCTACCAGATTTGTTCAAATCCTGGCCTCTGGGTCAAAAATGGCCCCGCCCCGGGGGTCACTTGTTTTACATAGAGTTATATAGGAAAAACTAAAAAATCTTCTTGTCAGAAACAAGAAGGCCTACAGTTAAGATATTTGGTATGTAGCATTGTCTAGTGGACCTCTACCAAGTTTTTTCAAATCCTGGCCTCTGGGTCAAAAATGGCCCCGCCCCGGGGGTCACTTGTTTTACATAGAGTTATATAGGAAAATCTTAAAAAATCTTCTTATCAGAAACCGTAAGTTATAGAGCTTAGATATTTGGTGTGTAGCATTGTCTAGTGGACCTCTACCAAGTTTGTTCAAATCCTGGCCTCTGAGTCAAAAATGGCCCCGCCCCAGGGGTCACTAGTTTTACATAGAGTTATATAAGAAAATCTAAAAAAATCTTCTTGTCAGAAACCGTAAATTATAGAGCTTAGATATTTGGTGTGTAGCATTGTCTAGTGGACCTCTACCAAGTTTGTTAGAAAAATGTCCCAAGGGTCACTATTGGCCCCGCCCGAGGGGTCACAAGTTTTAAATAACAATATAGAAGAAAATCTTTAAAAACTCTTGTCTGAAACCACAAGACCTAGAATTTTAAAATTTGGCATGAAGCAAGCTTTATCAAGCTTTTTCAAATTATTGGATTAGGTTAAAGGTCACGGAGGCTAAAAGTAGATTTATCTACTGTACCTCATAGAGCCTTCATTTATAGACCAATATCTTTGATATTCAGTATAGAGGTTCCTTGCATGGACCTCTACCCATGGGTAGGGTTTGAGGTCACTGGGTCAAGGTCAAGGTCACCATAGCTTATAATAGATATTTCTACCTTCTGTCATAGAGCCTTTATTTATTGACTGATCATTTACATATTATGTTTGAGGCACTTATTATTTTCAATAAAAACTGCAATATGCTTAACAGCAAACCTATAGTACTAAGTGAGCGATCAGGGCCATCATGGCCCTCTTGTTTTACATAGAGTTATGTAGGAAAATCTTAAAAAAATCTTCTTGTCAGAAACCGTAAGTTATAGAGCTTAGATATTTGGTGTGTAGCATTGTCTAGTGGACCTCTACCAAGTTGTTTCAAATCCTGTCCTCTGGGTCAAAAATGGTCCCGCCCCAGGGGCCACTAGTTTTACATAGAGTTATTTAAGAAAATCTTAAAAAATCTTCTTGTCAGAAACCGTAAGTTATAGAGCTTAGATATTTGGTGTGTAGCATTGTCTAGTGGACCTCTACCAAGTTTGTTCAAATCCTGGCCTCTGGGTCAAAAATGACCCCACCCCAGGGGCCACTAGTTTTACATAGAGTTATATAGGAAAATCTTAAAAAATCTTCTTGTCAGAAACCGTAAGTTATAGAGCTTAGATATTTGGTGTGTAGCATTGTCTAGTGAACCTCTACCAAGTTTGTTCAAATCCTGTCCTCTGGGTCAAAAATGGCCCCGCCCCAGGGGCCACTAGTTTTACATAGTTATATAAGAAAATCTTAAAAAATCTTCTTGTCAGAAACTGTAAGTTATAGAGCTTAGATATTTGGTGTGTAGCATTGTCTAGTGGACCTCTACCAAGTTTGTTCAAATCCTAGCCTCTGGGTCAAAAATGACCCCACCCCAGGGGCCACTAGTTTTACTTAGAGTTATATAGGAAAATCTTAAAAAATCTTCTTGTCAGAAACCGTAAGTTATAGAGCTTAGATATTTGGTGTGTAGCATTGTCTAGTGAACCTCTACCAAGTTTGTTCAAATCCTGTCCTCTGGGTCAAAAATGGCCCCGCCCCAGGGGCCACTAGTTTTACATAGAGTTATATAAAAATTTTTTAAAAAATTTCTTGTCAGAAACTGTAAGTTATAGAGCTTAGATATTTGGTGTGTAGCATTGTCTAGTGGACCTCTACCAAGTTTGTTCAAATCCTGGCCTCTGGGTCAAAAATGACCCCACCCCAGGGGCCACTAGTTTTACATAGAGTTATATAGGAAAATCTTAAAAAATCTTCTTGTCAGAAACCATAAGTTATAGAGCTTAGATATTTGGTGTGTAGCATTGTCTAGTAGACCTCTACCAAGTTTGTTCAAATCCTGTCCTCTGGGTCAAAAATGGCCCCGCCCCAGGGGCCACTAGTTTTACATAGAGTTGTATAGGAAAATCTTAAAAAATCTTCTTGTCAGAAACCGTAAGTTATAGAGCTTAGATATTTGGTGTGTAGCATTGTCTATTGGACCTCTACCAAGTTTGTTCAAATCGTGGCCTCTGGGTCAAAAATGGCCCCGCCCCGTGGGTCACTTGTTTTACATAGAGTTATATAGGAAAAACTTGAAAATCTTCTTGTCAGAAACCACAAGGCCTAGAGTTAAGATATTTGGTATGTAGCATTGTCTAGTGGACCTCTACCAAGTTTGTTCAAATCATGGCCTCTGGGTCAAAAATGGCCCCGCCCCGGGGGTCACTTGTTTTACATAGAGTTATATAGGAAAATCTTTAAAAAATCTTCTTGTCAGAAACCGTAAGTTATAGAGCTTAGATATTTGGTGTGTAGCATTGTCTAGTGGATCTCTACCAAGTTTATTAGAAAGAGTCCCTGGGGTCACTATTGGCCCCGCCCGAGGGTTCACAAGTTTTAAATAACAATATAGAAGAAAATCTTTAAAAATCTTCTTGTCTGAAACCACAGGACCTAGAATTTTAAAATTTGGCATGAAGCAAGCTTTATCAAGCTTTTTCAAATTATTGGATTAGGTTAAAGGTCACGGAGGCTAAAAGTAGATTTATCTACTGTACCTCATAGAGCCTTCATTTATAGACCAATATCTTTGATATTCAGTATAGAGGTTCCTTGCATGGACCTCTACCCATGGGTAGGGTTTGAGGTCACTGGGTCAAGGTCAAGGTCACCATAGCTTATAATAGATATTTCTACTTTCTGTCATAGAGCCTTTATTTATTGACTGATATTTTACATATTTGGTTTGTAGGCACTTACATATTTTCAATTAAAAAATGAAATACTGCTTAACAGCAAACCTACAGCCAAAGTACTCAGGTGAGCGATCCAGGGCCATCATGGCCCTCTTGTTGTTTTTTGGAGCTATGGCAATGAAATTTGGACCATGTGTACAGTTTTTTGTTCCGATTTAAAAAATGTCATCGCATGACCTATATTTTTGACCCACTGACCTACTTTTAATACCCCCGCTAGAAGTGGGGGGTATACTGTTTTACCCTTGTCCGTGTGTCTGTCCGTGTGTCCGTCCGTAACAAATTTCCGTTGCAGTTTTCTCAGCAACTATAACATGCAGAAGCCTGATATTTCACATATTGCTATACCCTATAGTCCCATATGGTGTAAAGCGATTTTATGCTCCTTGCTCATCTACTTTCTGTTTACCCAATATTTTTAGATTTTGTCACTATATAGGTGCATTACATCAACCAAACGACATCTTTATTTTCCGTCGCAGTTTTCTAAGCAACTAGAGCATGCAGCCGCCTGATATTTTGCATATTGCTTTATCCTATAGTCCCATATGGTGTAAAGCGATTTTATGCTCCTTGCTCATCTACTTCCTGTTTACCGAATACTTAGATTTTTACACATAGTTGACATACATTCACAATTTCCGTCACAGTTTTCTCAGCAACTATAAGATGCAGCAGCCTGATATTTTGCATATTGCTTTATCCTATAGTCCCATATGGTGTAAAGCGATTTTATGCTCCTTGCTCATCTACTTCCTGTTTACGGAATACTTAGAAGTTACCAACACACAGGAAAGGAGGTTCACTTGATCGTGTTTTTGTGAATAAAGACTTCGATGAATCAGAAATCACAGATGTAATACATGTTCATTATTCTGACCATTTTCATATCCATCTAGCTGTGCCTTGGATGAAGTTGTATTAAATTCAAGTAAATACTCGGAAAAATTTGACACTCTTTATACATATGACAAATCCAAATTACATTATGAAAGTCAAATTTCTGATAGCAGGTGTATCACCAGTGAGCATTAGCTCACAAATTTACTTGTTGTTTTTGGAGCTATGGAAGCAATGAAATTTGGACAATGTTTATAGTTTTTTGTTTTGATTTCAAAAACATCATAGCGTGACCTATATTTTTGACCTACTGACCTACTTTTTTGTTTTTTAGCTACATCAATGAAATTTGGACCATGTATACAGTTTTTTGTTCCGATTTCAAAAATGTCGTCGCATGACCTATAATTTTGACGTACTGACCTTCTTTTTGTTTTTGGAGCTGCTGCAATGAAATTTGGACCATGTGTACAGTTTTTTGTTCCAATTTCAAAAATGTTATTGCATGACCTATATTTTTGACCTACTGACCTACCTTTTTAGCTCACCTGTCATGTAGTGACAGAGTGAGCTTTTCTGATCACCTTTTGTCCGTCGTCCGTCCGTTCGTTAACAATTAATATGTTAACACTCTAGTGGTCACATTTTTTGCCTCAATTGTCGTGAAACTCTTAGTCAGGATGTTTGTCTCATTAATATCTCGCACGAGTTCGAACATGAGTTATCAGGGTTGGAAAACTAGGTCACAGAGCCCAAATATAGAAAAACTTTGTTAACACTCTAGAGGCTACTTTTTCAGTCCAGATATCCTGGAAATTTGTCAGAATGGTTCTGTTGATCATTTCTAGCTCAAGTTCAAATATGGGTCATCTGGGTTCAAAAACTAGGTCATGGAGCCCAAAAATAGAAAAATCTTGTTAACACTCTAGAGGTTACATTTTCAGCCCAAATAATCTGGAAATTTGTCAGAAAGGTTGCATTGACGATTTCTAGGTCAAGTTCAAATATGTGTCATCTGGGTTCAAAAACTAGGTCAAGGAGCCCAAATATTGAAAAACTTTGTTAACACTCTAGAGGTAACATTTTTAGACCAAATAATCTGGGAATTGGTAAGGAAGGTTGCTTCTATGATTTCTAGCTCAAGTTTTAATATGGGTCATCTGGGTTCAAAAACTAGGTCACAGAGCCCAAAAATAGAAACATCTTGTTAACACTCTAGAGGTTACATTTTCAGCCCAAATTATCTGGAAATTTGTCAGAAAGGTTGCCTTGAAGATTTCTAGATCAAGTTTGAATATGAGTCATCTGCGGTCACAAACTAGGTCACAGAGTCCAAATATGGAAAAACCTTGTTAACATTGTAAAGATAGCTGTTTCAGTCCAAATAACCTGGAAATTTGTCAGAAAGCTTAATTCTATGGTTTTTAGGTCAAGTTTGAATATGGGTCATCTGGAGTCGAAACATCTATGTTACAGAGCCCAAATATCGAAAAACTTTGTAAACACTCTAGAGGCTACATTTTCAGTTCAAATGTCCTGGAAATTTGTCAGAAAGGTTGTTTTGATGATTTGTAGCTCAATTTTGGATATGGGTTATCTGAGGTCAAAAACTAGGTCACAGAGCCTAAATAGAGATTGTTTTGATAATTTCTAGCTCAAGTTCGAATATGGGACATCTAGGTTAAAAAACTAGGTCATAGAGCCCAAATATGAAAAAACCTTGTTAACACTCTAGAGGTAACATTTTCAGTACAAATAACCTTGAAATTTGTCAAAGAGATTGTTTCAATAATTTTTAGGTCAAGTTCAAATATAGGTCATCTGGGTTCAATAAATCAGGTCCAAAGCAACTTTGTTAAAAGCAGTCATTCTCAGGTGAGTAATACAGGGCCATCATGGCCCTCTTGTTTTTTAGCTACAGCAATGAAATTTAGACCATGTGCACAGTTTTTCGTTACGATTTCAAAAATGTAATCGCATGACCTATATTTTTGTCCACTGACCTACTTTTTGTTAGCTCACCTGAGCACAAAGTGCTCAAGGTGAGCTTTTGTGATCACCTGATGTCCGGCGTCCGTCGTCCGTGCGTGCGTGCCTGCGACGTCAACTTTTTCTTCAAACAACTTCTTCTCCTGAACTGCTGGGCCAATCTTCCTGAAACTTGACAGGAATGTTACTTGCATGAAGCTTTACCAAAATTTTTCAAATGGTTCAGGTCCATTGCATTTCTAGGCCACAGGAGCTAAAAATAGATTTTCAAAGTTGGAACTTTAATAATCTTCTTCTCCAGAACTACAAAGCCTGGAGCTCAATAGATATTTGGTATGAAGCATCATCAGGTGGACCTTTACCAAGTTTGTTCAAATCATGACCCCTTGGTCAAAAATGGCCCTGCCCCAGGGGTCACTAGTTTTACATAGAATTATATAGGAAAAACTTTAAAAATCTTCTTGTCTGAAACCACAAGGCCTAGAGTTTAGATATTTGGTGTGCAGCATTGTCCAGTGGACCTCTACCAAGTTTGTTCAAATCATGGCTCCTGGGTCAAAAATGGCCCCGCCCCAGGGGTCACTTGTTTTATATAGAGTTATATAGGAAAAACTTCAAAAAATCTTCTTGTCAGAAACAGCAAGGCCTAGAGATTAGATATTTGGTGTGCAGCATTGTCCAGTGGACCTCTACTAAGTTTCTTCAAATCAAAGCCACTGGGTCAAAATAGGCCCCACCCTGGGGGTCAATTGATTTTACATAGGCTTATAAAGGAAATCTTTAAAAGTCTTCTTCTCAGAAACCACAATGCCTACAGCTTAGATATTTGGTATGTAGTATTGTCTAGTAGACCTCTATCAAGTTTGTTCAAATTATGTCCCCTGGGTCAAAATTAGCCACGCCCCAGGGTTCTCTTGGTTTACCTATAGTTATATTGGAAAAGCATGAAAAATCATTTTTCTCCGAAACTAATAGGACTAGACCTTAGATATTTAGTCTGGAGTATTGTGTTGAGAACCTTTACCAGTATTGTTTATATGTTGGCCCCGGGGTCAAAACTGGCCCTGCCCCGGGGGCCCTTAATATGTAAAAAAGGCAATCTTTAAAAATCTTCCTACTGGAAACCTCAATGGCTACAGCTTAGATATTTGGTATGCAGCATTGTCTAGTGGACCTCTGTCTAGTTTGTTTGAAAAATGTCACTGGTTTCACTATTGGCCCCGCCCGAGGGGTCAGAAGTTTTAGATAGCAGTATAGAAGAAAATCTTTAAAAATCTTCTTGTCTGAAACCACAAGGCCTAGAATTTTAAAATTTGGCATGAAGCAAGCTTTAATCAAGCTTTTTGAAATTATTAGATTAGGTTTAAGGTCATGGAGGCTAAAAATAGATTTATCTACTGTACCTCATAGAGCCTTCATTTATAGACCAATATCTTTGATATTTAGTATATAGGTAGGGTTTGAGGTCACTGGGTCAAGGTCAAGGTTACCATAGCTTATAATAGATATTTCTACTTTCTGTCATAGAGCCTTTATTTATTGACTGATATTTTACATATTTGGTTTGTAGGTATTACATATTTTCAATTAAAGAATGAAATACTGCTTAGCAGCAAACCTACAGCCAAAGTACTCAGGTGAGCGATCCAGGGCCGTCATGTCCCTCTTGTTTTTGTAGAGCTATGGCAGTGAAATTTGTGTACAGTTTTTTGTTCTGATTTCAAAAACATCATAGCATGGCCTATATTTTTGACCTACTTGATGTTTTAAAGCTACAGCAAATTTTTCCCTGCATGGATCCTATATTCTGTGGGTAGGGTTTGAGGTCACTGGGTTAAGGTCAAGGTCACCATAGCTTATGATAGATATTTCTACTTTTTGTCATAGAGCCTGTATTAAATATTGACTGATATTTTACATGTTTACATATTTATATTTACATTTCTTACATATTTTCAATTAAAACATGAAATACTGCTTAACAGCAATCCTACAGCCAAAATACTCAGGTGAGCGATCTAGGGCCATCATGGCCCTCTTGTTATGCTCCCCGAAGGGCGAGCTTATAGTTGTCGCTTTGTCCGTCCGTTCGTCCGTCCGTCGGTCATAATTTTGTCCAGAGCATAACACAAAAACTATGAGAGTTATCAAGACTAAACTTCATAGGTAGTTGGATCTCATTAAGGAGCAGTGCAGTGCACAAGAACCATAACTCATGCTTTATTAATTTTTGAGTTATTGCCTTTTGAAATTTTTCATACTTAATTTTTGTCCGGGGCATATCTCACAAAGTATAAGAGGTATTGACCTGAAACTTTATTGGTAGCGTGCAAGAACCGTAACTCTGTTCTGCATAATTTAGGAGTTGTTGCCCTTTGTTACTTTTGATACTTTAAAAAAAATACATATTAAACAATAGCCCTTTTGAAATTGGCATTTATTCGGGGAGCAAAGGAGGAACTGTCCGTCCATTTATCAGTCATTTCCTCTGAAAACTTTACCATTGCCCATATTTTCCTTACTACTGAATGGAATTACTTCAGACTTGGCCACAACAATACCTTGGACAAGACCATTTCAATGAAGTACATTTCTGTGACCTTGACCTCTGAATGACCTTGACCTTTAAAGTTTTCTTGTCCAAAAAGTATAAGTTTGTCCATAATTTCCTTATTTTTGAACAGAATTACTTCAAACTTGGTCACAACAACCCCTTCGATAAGACCTTTTCAACAACATATATTTCTTTGACCTTAACCTCTAAATGACCTTGACCTATGACATTTTATTGTTTGATGATACTTTGTACATGGATAGAGGATCATATGGAGATTATGCTTGTCTCAGACAAATTCTTTAGTCAATTTCCACATATGGGTTGGAGTTAGGGAGATGGACATTGCACCGGTAGGGGACTGTTGCTTTGTCTGTGACAAGCTCTTGTTTATATAGAAATATAGAAAAGAATCTTTTAAAAATTCCTTTTCTGAAACCACAAGGCCTAGAGTTCTGAAATTTGGCATGAAGGTTTGTGAAGTAGACCTGTACCAAGTCTGTTCTAATAATGTCCCATGCCATTCCCCAGCATCACTTGATTTACAAAGGCTGAGAAAATTCTCTTGTCTGAAACCATTTGCCTTAGAGGTTAGATATTTTGTGTGTTGCATAGACTAGTGGACCTCTACCAGGTTCATTGAAATTATGTCTCCTGGGTCAAAATTGGTCCTGGTCCAGGATTCTATTTATATGAAAAATGAGATTCAGAAACTGCAAGTAAAAAAATGTTTTATTGCTTCTGATATTTGCTCAACATCAGCCTCCTAGCCAAAGTTCTCAGGTTTGCCACCATGGCATTTTCTACTATTTGAATGTTTCAATTGATGTTTAGGTAAGCAAAAGAGGGGCATTTAGGTAATTGAGCCAACTCCCAGACGAATTAGATCTGTGATTTAGTTCATGATTGAATTATTTTTACATGGGAAAGAACACTTAACTCACTAACAGGATTTAATAGCTTTCAAAATAACATTGCAAAATAACTAGTTGCCTGACATTCCTTTTTCAGCATATATTTGATTTATGATTGACAATTTAGTGAATGAAATATTTCAAATATTTGAAAGAATGTTCAGTGTGCTTACAGATGAACAGTAGACCATAAGACTTTTTAAGAGGGGAATGTTGTAGCAGATGTATTGACAAATAGGATATAGGATCCCCCCCCTCCCCAAGACCAAGAACCAACAAGAAAATAGAAACAATTTAAGGGAAAAGAACAATTTGAGTTATGATAGTGTTGACTAGTCACTGATATTTTAAAGTGTGCTTTGTGCTGCAGCTAGCCACTACAATTACTATTAAGCCCTTAATGAAATTAAGCAGACGACAGTTATAGCCTATTTCGATGCTAACTCCTCGCACCGGTTAGGTCACGCTTTTCTACTTTTCAGTTCAGTTTACTGTTCAGGGGAAGTAAATGCTGCGGCGAGTTTGATTTCGATGAAATTATAATTCACAGTTTGAGCTGGTCAACTTTAATCGATTGGCCGGCTGCAAATCAAGCAAACTTTTACTTGTTTACAAGTTAATTGGCGATAATTGCCGCTGGCAACAGTGACAGTTATATGGTTTTATGGTAGGTGTGAAGAAACCAGATTAGCGATCAATTGAGGTTTTGGTGTGAGATTTTGACTGTTTATGAAAAGTTAGACAGATTTTTTTTTTTGGAAATTATCTGGACCGATTGTGATCGCTGGATGTCCGTTGTCTGTCCGTCGTCTGTTTGTCATCTGTCGTCTGTCTGTTCACATTTGCCTTGTGTATGCGATAAAGGCTGTATTTTTGATTGGATCTTTATGAAACTTGGTCAGAATGTTTGTCTTGATGAAATCTAGGTTGGGATTGTATATGGGTCATCTGGGGTCAAAAACTAGGTCATGGGGTCCAATCTAAGAAAAAGCTTGTGTATGCGATAGAAGCTTTATTTTTCATTCGACTTTCCAAATATTTTGTCAGAATGTTTGTCTTGATGAGATCTAGGTTGGGATTATATACGGGTTTAATGAGGTCAAAAACTAGGTCACGGGGTCAAATCTTAGAAAAACCATGTGTATGGGATAGAAGCTGTATTTTTCATCCGATTTTCCTAAAATTTGGTCAGAATGTTTGTATCTATGGTATCTAGGTTGGGATTATATATGGGTCATCTGGGGTCAAAAACTAGGTCACAGGGTCAAATCTTAGAAAAACCTTGTGTATGCGATAGAAGCTGTATTTTTCATTCGATTTTCCTAAAATTTGGTCAGAATGTTTGTCTCTATGGTATCTAAATTGGGATTGTATATGGGTCGTCTGGAGTCAAAAACTAGGTAACGGGGTCAAATCTTAAAAAAACCTTGTGTATGCAATAGAGGCTGTTTTTTTCCATTGGATTTTCCTTATAATTTGTCAGAATGTTTGTCTTGATCGGATCTAGGTTGGGATTGTATATTGGTCATCTGGGGTCAAAAACTAGGTCACGGGGTCAAATCTTAGAAAAACCTTGTGTATGCGATGGAAGCTGTTTTTTCATCCGAATTTTCCTAATATTTGGTCTGAATATTTGTCTCTATGGTATCTAGGTTGGGATTGAATATGGGTCATCTGGGTTCAAAAACTAGGTCATTGGATCTTTATGAAACTTGGTCAGAATGTTTGTCTTAATGAAATCTAGGTTGAGGTTTTATATAGATCATCTTGGGTCAAAAACTAGGTCACGGGGTCAAATCTTAGAGAAAAGCTTGATAGAAGCTGTATTTTAGATCCGATTTTCCTAATATTTGGTCAGAATGTTTGTCTTGATAAAATCTAGGACGGGATTGTATATGGGTCATCCATGGTAAAAAAATAGGTCACAGGGTCTATTCTTAGAAGACCTTCTGTTCAGCTACAACAATGAAACATTAGATAATTTTGCATGCAGATTAAATCTTTGACCGTGGATGATCTTGACCTACTTACTTACATCCTGATTTTTTGATGTTTCAGTGCAATGATTCTCAGGTGAGCGATATAGGGCCAACTTGGCATCGAAATCGGTCCATAGAGATAAAATTCGGTCAAAACCGACAAATTTTCGGTTTTCGGGAGCCCTGGTTCAGGGCATCCATCCATCTGTCTGTCCGTAATTTGGTATCTGGTGGGAAATTTGAGTACTCTTTGGCCTACACGCTTTTTTCTTCATTTGGTTTTTGCCAACATTATGAGGATGACCCCTACTGATTTTGGAGTCAGTAGCTCAAAAGTCATGGTCACATAGACCTTAACCTTGAAAACCATAACTTGAAAATCATTTGTTATAGAGATTTCAAACATATCATGATTGCACACAGTAAGTGGATGACCCCAATACATTTAAGGGTCAGTATGTCAAAGTTCAAGGTCACAGTGACCTAAATGTTTAGAATCATTTTCACTCAGTAACTCAACAATTATTTGTCATATAGATTTCAAAATTCATTTATTGGTTGCACACATTGAGGGAATGACCCCTATTAATTTTAGGGTTAGTAGCTGAAATTTGAAGTTCACAGTGATGTTAACATTAAAAACGCTTTCCACCATGTAACTTGACAATCAATTATCATAGAGACTTCAAACTTTATATTATGATTGCATGAATTGAGATTTTGGGATCAGTATATCAAAGGTCAAGGTCACAATGACCTTAATATTCAGAATCATTACACTCTATAGTCAAAAGCTGTACTATTTACGAACATATCTTGGTTTTATCAAATTTTTTTATTGCTATTATTAGCTTGACTTTTTCGAAAAAAAAATTGACCTATTGCTACAGTCATTGTGTTGCTATTATGATGCACCTTTTTTTCAAAAAATTGCATAATACATGATTATGCAAATTTAGATAAATTTATTATAGGGGGTATATAGGAGTCACCCTGTGGTTGGTTAGTTGGTCGGTCAGGCGGTCGGTCAGGGATCGGGGTGTACCTGTCCGGAGCATAATTTGAAAACAATCGGTTGGAATTCAGTGCAACTTCATACAATGGTCAAACACAATGAGAGAAAGTGCAGTGTCCAAGAAACATAACTCCATCTTCACTATTTTCAGAGTTATTGCCCTTTATTGGTTTTCCTTGTCCGGAGCATAACTTAAAAACTACAGGTTGGAATTCATTGCAACTTCATACAGTGGTCAAGCACAATGAGAGGAAGTGCAGTGTCCAAGAATCATAACTCCATCTTTACTATTTTCAGAGTTATTGCCCTTTTTTGGTTTTCCTTTGTATGGAGCAAAACTTGAAAACTACTGGTTTGAATTCAATGCAACAGACAGACATTTGCCTCGTTTATGCGATATAGGCTGTCCTTTTCATTGCATCTTTATGAAAATTGGTCAGAATGTTTGTCTTGATGAAATCTAGGTTGGGAATATATATGGGTCATCTGGGTTCACAAACTAAAGTCACGGGTCCAATCAAAGGAAAACCTTTTGTGTGTGATATAAGCTGTATTTTTCATCCGATTTTCCTAATATTTGGTCAGAATGTTTGACTTGATATAATCTAGGATGGGATTATATATGGATTATCTGGGGTCAAAAACTAGGTCACAGGGTAAAGTCTTAGAAAAACCTTGTGTATTTGATAGAAGCTGTATTTTTCATCCGATTTTCCAAATCTTTTGTCAGGGATTGTTAGGTTGGGATTGTATATGGGATTGTATATGGGTCTTCTGGGTTTAAAAACTAGGTCACAGGGTCAAATCATAGAAAAAGCTTGTGTATGCGATAGAAGCTGTATTTTTCATCCAATTTCCAATATTGGTCAGAGTGTTCGTCTTGATGAAATCTATGTTGGGATTGTATATGGATCAGTTGGGGTCAAAAACTAAGTCACAGGGTCAAATCTTAGAAAAACCTTGTGTATGCGATAGAAGCTGTATTTTTCATCAGATTTTCCCAATATTTGGTCAGAATATTTTCTTTATGGAATCTAGGTTGGGATTGTATATGGGTCATCTGGGGTCAAAAACTAGGTCATGAGTTCAAAAAAAGCCTTGTGTAATACAGTATGCAATAGAAGCTATATTTCCAATTGGATTTTCATAATATTTGGTCAGAATGTGTGTGTTGATGAGATCTAGGTTTGGGTTGTAGATGGGTTTTCCGGGGTCAACAACTAGGTCACAGGTACTAATCTTAGAAAAACCTTGTGTATGCGATAGAGGCCGTATTTTTCATTTGATCTTAATGAAACTTGGTCAGAATGTTTGACTTGATATAATCTAGGTTGGGATTATATATGGATTTTCTGGGGTCTAAAACTAGGTCACAGGGACAAATTTTAGAAAAACCTTGTGTATGCAATAGAAGCTGTATTTTTCTTCCGATTTTCCTAATATTTTGTCAGAATGTTTGCCTTGAAAAAATCTAGGATGGGATTGTATATGGGTCATCCAGGGTCAAAAAATATGTCACAGGGCCTATTCTTAGAAGTCCTTCTGTTCAGCTAAAACAATGAAACATTAGATAATTTTTCATGCAGATTAAATGTTTGACCGTGGATGATCTTGGCCTTGACTTACTTACGTACTTCCTGAAAAGTAATGACCTGACTTACCTGGTTAGTTAAAAAGATAAAAAAGAAAACATCCCGAAAATTCCATTTAACATCAATGTGACAATATTATAATATGTTGAGGTTAAGAAGTTTCTTCACTGGTCTGTAGCTTTTCCAATGGAAATCAGATGTGCTGGACTGATTGAAATTTAAGAAATAATAAAGTCAGGCCAATAAACTCGCACTAGTTGAGATACCAATTAATAAACACAGTTTTGAACAGAGTTAAGATATCCATTGTTAACTAAGTTGCAAACAACTGCCCTTGGTATGACAAACTAATTGATCAAAGCAATTTATACAAAACAACCATAAACACTGGATTGAAATACATGTGCTAAAATACATTTTTATATGCCACAGGGGACATATTATGTTATGGTCCAGGGCGTCCATCCGTCTGTCCATCCAGCTGTCTGTCCCTCCTTTAGCAATTTGGTTTCTGGAGGATAACTTGAGTACTCATTTGCCTACAGTCTTTTACCTTCATGTGATTATTGCCTACATTAAGTGGATGACCCCTATTGATTTTGGAGTCAGTAGCTCCAAGGTCAAGGTCACAAAGACCTAAACATTGAAAACCATTTCCTCCTTATAACTTGATAATCATTTGTTCTAGAGACTTCAAACTTTACATCATGATTGCATACATTCAGTGGATAACTTCTATTAATTTTGGGGTCAGTATGTCAAAGGTCAAGGTCACAGTGCCCTAAATGTTTAGAATCATTTGTACTCTGTAACTCGACAACCATTTGTCATATAGATTTCAAAATTTGTATAATGGTTACAACCTTTGAGTGAATGACCCCTATTGATTTTCGGGTCAGTAGGTTAAAGGTCAAGGTCACATAGACCTAAACATTGAAAACCTTTTCTGTCATGTATCTTGACAATCATTTGTTCTAGAGAGTTTATACTTTCTTTCATTATTGCACACATTGAGTGGATGACCCCCATACATTTTGGGTCAGTATGTCAAAGGTCAAGGTCACAGTGACCTTAATGTTCAGAATCATTTACACTCAGTACCATGCGAACCAGTTTTCATAGAGACTCCAAAATTCATTTAATGGTTGCACACATTGAGTGAATGACAGCTATTGATTTTTGGGGTCAGTAGGTCAAAGGTCAGAAAATCCTAAATTTAAAGCAATTCATTTAATTTTAAAGCAAAAGGTTTCCTCCCTTCTATCACAAATGCATCATGCTTAGGAAAAACACCTTTTGGGCATAAAATGCTCAACTGCTTGGTTTCATGTTGTTAAATGTGTAAACAAAAACCATTAATCGGCTATTATTATATCCTTAACCTCTTTTTTGGTTCTTATATATATATGTCTCCATATTTGCTTACCTTTAATGTAGGTATGACATTTGTATAAGTAATTTAGCCCAAGAAAATCTCAACAGTCTTACTGCTTATGACAGGGTTATGGTGAAAATCTTCATTTACTTGAAAAAATCACCTTGACGTTTAGCAGGCCTATGTGAAAATCCAACTTTTTCCTGGTCTCAAACCCTGTAGGTTTAAGGCTGAGGTTCACTTTTGGCAGTTTGAGTATTTAATGAAAAGCAGTTTCTATTTGAGATTCAAGTATAAAATGAGCTTTGAACCCTCATGGAACAACATTTTGATTTATAATAATCAATTTGATATCTATTATTATTGTTAACTTTTTTTTTTTCTCTTTAATAATCAGTTGAGCAGTATAGGGTCATCATTGCCCTCCTGTTTCATATTGTAATTCCATTTCAATTACCTTAAATAGATTAGACAAAGGATATGAAATTGATTCCAATTAAATTGAGTCAGATTTAATTTGTTGTAAATAGTTTGTTGAGCTATAAAATGGGCACAAGTATTTTATTTCATCAGTTGGGCTAACCATGTTTCACATTCACATTTCACCTTCTCTTCAGTGTGATTTTGGAATTGAGGAAAGCAACATTGCTGTTTTATGTATTCAAGATATTTTTGCTAAAGCCGGTTTTTACAGTGGACTTGCTTTGAAAGTAAGAGAAAATGTGGATGTTACAAAAACCAACTATTTAGAAATATTCCGACTTTGTCCTCTTCATTTTCCAGATTGGTTTGTAGTGACAAGAATTATACAGGTATGTTTTATTGATGTTTTCTAATGTTAAAAACTGAAAAATAAGAAGAATTAACTTCCAACATTAAATCGGAAAAATGGAAGAGCATAAATGACTATTACTTCATTGAGGTTTGAGAATAATACATTTATCTGCCATTGAATTAAATAATTTCTTATGGACTAAGTGTTGCAAGTGCTGTTTAATATCATATTAGAATATTGTCTTTTTTTCTTCAGTGAAGTATTATCCAAATGGAAAGAAGGACAGTTTTTACACCTCAAAGATTTGTAAGTATCTACTATATATACTGTAATGCTGATAAATAAAATGAATAATAATGTAATTGTTAGGCTTTGTGTTTCATTGATTGTAGTGTTCAGTAATTGTTCAATATGGGATAGTATGAACAACAACCAGTGAAGAGTTGAGCATCTCTGTAGGCAGGTTTACTAGGTTGGCTTCCTGTGATGAAATATTGATATACTACATTTGAATTTGTTCAAATATGTTAAGACCCACCAGCCTATGTAGTCTACTATTTTTCAAATGTAATATCTTTAACATGCTTATAATTGGTAGCCTTTAAAATGATCACATAACAAAAACTTTTATAGACTGTAACTTTCAGTTTGGCAAATTAATATCTAATGTTGATGCAAATGATTGTGTTTTTCTGACATGTTTTGTAAAAATCCTTAATGTGTATAAAATTTGGCATGAAGATTGCCTTTATTTGCTTCAGACTTTGGTGAAAATTTACAATTTTAGGGTATATGTATATGAAATACTGACAAACAGTAGTACTTTACAGACCTACAAATTCCATGAAACATGCCTCCTTAACTCTTGAAAACTCACTCAGACCACTGTGTGATCATAGTGAACTCTTGTGACTTATGTTTGTCTTTCATGCCGGCATGCTTGTATGCATCAACAATTTGTTGTCTGAATGAAAGAAGTTTTATTTTAAAATCGCCTGTGAAATGAATAGTTACTGTTCATCAATACTTAATGTAACATTCACAAACAGTTCATGAATACTGGTCTTGGACTATTCATGAATTATCAATGAACAAAAAATGAGACAGATTCATTAAATGTTCTTGAAAAATGCAGTTAATGAACTGTACTTGAAAAATATGACTTGAAGCGCTCATGAACATTTCACACCAAAGAAGTTCTTTAAAAATTTAAAAAATTTAAAAATAAAAATTTTGCAAATTGTCTGGTTCTTGAACAGTTCTTGAATTTTTTTCTTCTGTTTTTCATTGTTGCATTTTCTGTTTATGGATTGAAAGTGAACAGTTAATGAATACTGATTCTTAATAAGTTCATGAACTCAATAATATAATGTGAAACAATCATGTAACTTCATTTTAACCTGTTAAGGCTGTCTTTGAGCATTTGATTATATGCTGACCAATTTAAGTTTAATTTATTATAAACACAGAAAATTCATAAATCATTCTTTCAATGAATGCATTAATAATGCCAGAATTATCAATGAGCTGTAACTCATCTGTTCAGATGGAGTGTCAGACAAAGTGCAAGTGTTCAGATTCAATCTTTTGTCTGTCTCCAAGGTTTTCTACATACCATTATTGAGCATGCTTAAACATTTCAGCAGTACACACTTGGGAAAACTTAAACAATGATTTGAAATAAACATGAACTGACTCTGAAAATATTTTGCTCATACAGACAGTACCATAATTTACTAATTTAAAGTAAATTTCTTTACAACCTATGCACAATATAATAATTTTATCTGTTAAAGATTGTGGCAGATTTTACTTTCTGTGTTTTTTTTTTTTTAATTTATGACACTCAGTTAAATTGGGCATGAAAATGGAGCCAACAAAAGCTAAAAATAGAGAAAAAAATTCAAACAGTTGCAAGGTTTTTTTCTACCATATTTCACAGAATTGTTCTATGTATAGCTCTCTAATAAAATAGCTCAAATCTTTCCACTTCATTTCATGCAATCACCCTGGCTAACCAGCTATGCCTTGCAAATGGCACTACATCGTGATCACAGCATTTGCAACACTCATAACTGGCATAACTGGTGTCATTGCAGAATATTTTTGAGGGTCAATTTAGAAAATTGCAGAGTTCTTACTAGATTCTAAAATAATAGCCTTACAGTTTTGTCTCATATGGCTGCCAAATCATGGAACTATACGTTTCTAGGCTCCTCAGCATCCAGGACTTAGTAGTTTGTTAAATAACTCCTGAAAATAAACAGGTCAAAAGAAGAGTTGTGCTTCAATGCGGATAGATACCGAAACAAGTGATCTAATGAGTGAACAGTTTTATAATTTCCAGAAGCTTACAGAAAAGTTTTTAGTGTACATTAGTTTAAAATCATCTTTGGACTTTGTTTCCTAAACTGTTTTTAGCTCACCTGAGCTTTTCTGAACAGTCTTTGTCCGTCTTCCATCAGTCCATCCGTTGTCAACTTTTCATTCAATTGACATCTCCTCTGAAACCAAAGGGCCAAATTAAATGAAACTTGCCTGGGATGTTCCTTGCATGAAGCTCTACCAAGTGTGTTCAAATGGTTCTGGTCCATTGCATTTCTGGTTCACTGGAGCTAAAATTAGATTTTAAAAGTTGGATCTTTAAAAATCTTCTTCTCCGAAACCACAAGGCCTGGAGCTTAGATATTTGATATGAAGCATCATCTAGTGGACCTCTACCAAGTTTGTTCAAATTATGACCGCGGGGACAAAACTGACCCCATCCCAGGGGTCAGTTGATTTTACATGGATATGTATAGGGAAAACTTAAAAAATCTTCTTGTCTGAAACCACATGGCCTAGAATTTTAAAATTTGGCATGAAGCAAGCTTTATCAAGCTTTTTGAAATTATTAGATTAGGTTAAAGGTAACAGAGGCTAAGAATAGATTTATCTACTGTACCTCATAGAGCCTTCATTTATAGACCAATATCTTTGATATTCAGTATTTAGGTTCATTGCATGGACGCCTACCCATGGGTAGGGTTTGAGGTCACTGGGTCAAGGTCAAGGTCACCATAGCTTATAATAGATATAATAGATATTTCTACTTTCTGTCATAAAGCCTTTATTTATTGACTGATATTTTACATATTTGGTTTGTAGGCACTTACATATTTTCAATTAAAAAATGAAATACTGCTTAACAGCAAACCTACAGCCAAAGTACTCAGGTGAGCGATCCAGGGCCATCATGGCCCTCTTGTTCAGTATATATATGAAATCAGTTGATGGTAGTTTTGAGCATGTTACATGTTATTTGATGAGTTAGTGGTTGGACTGGTTAAATCTTGCAGCACTGCATTATGATGAAACAAATGCTTATATAGTGGCTAAGGATAGGGAGGAAATTAATCAACGTGCTCAAAACTAATTTTTAGCTTTGTCTGTTTCAAAGAAAAAGTCTAGCTATTATGATTGCTATGGGGGAAATTGCCATGGGGACATTGTTATTGTTGTCTTGCAAAAACTTTAATGTAAGTCATTTGCTCAAACAATTTAAAAGGTATCAATATAAAATATATGTGCTTGTTCATCATTACAAAAGGCAGTTGTAACATTAAGGGGCATTATTCTGTAAGCTACATTTTTGGAGTTATGTCCCTTTCAAGCTTACAGTTTTTGTCAAAGTTGCTTATTAAGTTGAATAATCAAAGGTATCAAAATGAAAAATAACATCTTGACATAAAACGTCAGAGCTATATAGACCTTCTTCGGGAGTAGGATACAAGAACCATAACTATGAAGGATGCTGAAATAGAATGAAATACAATGCATGAAGCATTCATGCCTCGCAGTCAAATAAAAAACTTATAAACATTACCAAAAGACACTTGTTTTTCCAAGAAAAAGAAATAACTACAAAGTTTTTACCGTGAAAAATGAATCAAATATAATTAAGGACTAAATAATGCTGTGCTAAACAAGTGAATACGCTTACATATGCAGAGATGAAAACATTGAACATCAAAGTCTCAAAAGTTGCTAGATTTGTTCATTTTAATTATAAGCTCTGTTTTGAGAATAGATTCCACAATTCAAAATGCAAACATCAATACATTTAACAATTATACTTAGGATTAAGTCCATATATACCAATATGTTTACACGTAAGAATATCTCATTTGCAAGCTTTTCTCTGTTTTATATTTTAGCTCACCTGAGCACAACGTGCTCATGGTGATCTTTTGTGATCCCCCTGTGTTCAGCGTCCGTCATCGGCGTCATGCGTCGTCTATCATCAACAATTTCCTAAACACAACATCTCCTCTGAAAACCACCGACTGCTTATTAACAAAACTACAATAGAATGGTCCTTGGATGGTTCCCTTTCAAAGTTGTTCAAATGGTTCTGGTCTGTTACATAAGAAGGTCACAGGGCCAAAAATGAAGTTTCAAAAATGCAAATTAAAAAAATATTTTTTGTCAGAAAGTACACGGCCCAGAGCTATAATATTTGGTATATAAATCATTTATAGATCCTCTACCAAAGTTGTTTAAATTAAGCCCCTGTGGCCAAAATTGGCCGTGCCCCATGGGGTCATAGGTTTTCCTTATATGTATATAGTATAACTTATAATTTCTCCTCTGAAATGACAAAGGCTATAATTTTGATATTTAGTATATGACATCATCTGTAGGTCCTCTACCAATGTTGTTCAAATTATGCCCCTAGTCTCAAAATTGGCCCCACCTAGCGGGGGGGGGGGGGGGGGGGGGGGGGGGGGGTCATAGGTTTTCCTTATATGTATATAGTATAACTTATAATTTCTCCTCTGAAATGACAAAGGCTATAATTTTGATATTTAGTATATGACATCATCTGTAGGTCCTCTACCAATGTTGTTCAAATTATGCCCCTAGTCTCAAAATTGGCCCCACCTAGCGGGGGGGGGGGGGGGGGGTCATAGGTTTTCCTTATATGTATATAGTAAAAACTTAAAAAATCTTCTCCTCTGAAATGACAAAGGCTAGAGCTTTGATATTTGGTGTATAACATCATCTATAGGTCCTTTACCAAAATTATTCAAATTATGTCCCTATTGCCAAAATTGGCCATGCCCCATGAGGTCATAGGATTTCCTTATATGTATATAAGGTCACAGGGCCAAAAATGAAGTTTCAAAAATGCAAATTTAAAAAAATCTTTTTTGTCAGAAAGTACAAGGCCCTGAGCTATAATATTTGGTATATGACATCATTTGTAGGTCCTCTACCAAATTTGTTTAAATTATGCCCCTGTGGCCAAAATTGGACATGCCCCATGGGGTCATAGGTTTTCCTTATATGTTACATAATATAGTATAACTTGGAAAATCTTCTCCTCTGAAATGACAAAGGCTAGAGCTTTGATATTTGGTGTATGACATCATCTATAGGTCCTTTACCAAAATTATTCAAATTATGTCCCTATTGCCAAAATTGGCCCCGCCCCAGGAAGTCATTGCAAAACCCGCGAGAAATTTTCACAAAAACTCACTGAAAATGTTCACCACCAGGGACATGAATCTGTGGCCGTAAGCGTTTCCCCAGCGGAACGCCGCGGTAAATCACGGCAGAACGTGGTGGTCAATCACCGCGGATCACGTTGAAAACTGTAGCTTTTAACGATTAATTATTAAAAATTTGTTTTTTAGAATATGTAAAATTTGATTTTGTAATAAAAAAAATTATATAGATACAATGTATTTGTTGTTTGTACATCATGTTGTTCTCTCGTTATTGAATTACCATGAACAAAAATACTCTAAATCGCTGCAAATCATAGTCGTATTAAATTCGAAAATAGAGTAGATATGCAAGTTCATGGTTGTGTAAACCACTTTTAAGTCAAATACTGAATAACCTCGGTGTACGGCATGTACGAAAAAATAACAAGAGACAACAATGAAAACGTCAACTTTTGTTTCTTTCACCATGAAAACTTAATCCTTGTCAAATCACCTTACAAAACTTAGTGTTACTATATACAGTAAAAACTCACGATGCGACCAACTCAATATACAGACCAACTCAATATTACGAACATTTTCTTCTGGTCCCGATTTTTTACTATATATTCTTTTGTTAGTTAAACTCAGTAATAAGACCAACTCAATATTGCGTATTGCGACCGCAATTTCCGGTCCCGAATGAAAATACAAACCTTTTTTGAACTCGAAATTACGACCGCGACAGAACGGAACAAAACGGGCAGCTGTTGACTTTAGCTATTCATCAAAGGTCGAGGTCGGCAAACTTGTTTACACAAACATGTACATAATGGGCACCACGTGTTTATCGGTGTTAATTAATAATTTGACAGGTCAAAAGGATCCAGGTGTGGATAATTTACTTTAAGGTTGGTAGTTATCGGTTTAATTGTTTATGACACCCTTATTAGAGTAGACTGCGGCTTACTGCATGATAAATTTTCTATTGTTATAGTCACTAATTGATGCGCAAACGAATTAATGCAACACTAAAATCCAAAATTTTGTGAGATTTACGTATCACTTTACATTTTTATTTTGATTGAATATGATCTCTTTAGTTAAGAAATACAAACATGGTAGCCGAGCAAAAGTTATTTAACAGACTGAAAGAAAAGTATACCCAAACAATATTTTTTGCAATTTATATAGATTTAACCATATATTGACCATTATTCTGATCAAATCATTAGTTATCAAAGCACAGGAAACTGATATTCAAAAAAAAAAAAAAAAAATTCATAAAAAAAAAATCATACCTTCTATATATATAATGTTTTTTATATATAGAAGGTATGAATTTTTTTTCATGAAATTTTTTTTTTTTTTTTTTTTGAATATCAGTTTCCTGTGATCAAAGTAAGGACAAATAAAACAAATAGGTTATGCTCAGTGACACTACAATTGACGCAAAACACACACTGGGTCGATAAATCTACCATACACCTTCATGTCATCATCTGAACTCAATTTTAGGACCAACTCAATATTAAGACCACTTATTGATGGTCCCAGAGGTGGTCTCATTATTGAGGTTTTACTGTATAGATTTTCCGAAAATGAGAATTGAAAGTAGAGAGCAAGCATCCAAAAGCATGCAGCATTAGATCATGTGATGTTGAAAAGGCGGTAAAATACTGGGATTTTTTTATGGAAATTTACTCAGGCTTGCTGTCAAAGGTTAACTCTTGAATTACAACCAATAAAAATACGGTGTTGTATCACGTGTAAAGATCATAGGTCACGGGAATTGTGATTGACAGGTTGTTCCTTTGAGGCTACATATAGGTTTCACAACAATATTACGATATCAAAGATTGTGAAATTCATCCCCAAATGATTGAAATATAAAAGGGAAGTATTGAGCCACTGAAATTTACAAGTGTTTGTTATGCATCAAAAAAATATATTCATACAAGATCTGTAGATTTCACTTTCAAACCAGAGCTCAGATTGGTTTATAAACTAGTTGGGGAAAAGGTGATTTAGTAAATGTATTTAGGTATGTTATTCACACAGGTGTCAGCTGAAATTTTGAGTTAATCTGAAGACATGGCGCCCTTTGTAAAAAGTTGAAAACCGCTATTGAGTGACGTAATTTCTTTGACAGTTAAAGCAGTTCACTTAAAATAACCCCGATAATTAGCATGTGTAACAAGTAATTGTTGTTAGGAATGTTCTAATTTGCGACGGTTTTGGATAGTTCAAGGGAACAAGGATGCTGTAGTATACTCTGTAGTATGTAGTTTGTGTCTATCGACGCGGTCACTCCAAATTTTACAATCAAAACAAAGGTAATGTTTTTCATTTTAAATGCCGTTTCAATATTTTTACATCTAAAATTTGAACTAATGTTATTACCATTTAAGTATTTTGGTTGATTTAAAGTCATCTTGTAAAATATGAACACGGTGAAAATTTTATAAAATAAACATTTATTTTTGAGCTATAGTTATAATGGCCGCCGTGTTCCACCACAAGAAACAGGCAACTGATTTTATTGATAATTTAAATATAATCTTCGGTATTTTGTCCGCTGTCGAAACAACTAGACACCGCGGATCGCGGCGGAAATTAGCCCTCTCATTGCGGACGTCCGCTGTGTTTGTCCGCGATAAGAAAAAATTGTCCGCGGTGGTATCGCGGAAAAGGCAGAATCCGCGCTGTGCGTACTGTATATAGTAAAAACTTTAAAAATCTACTCCTCTGAAATGATAAAGACTAGAGCTTTGATATTTGGTATATAGCATCATCTAAAGGTCCTTTACCAAAGTTGTTCAAATAATGCCCCTATTGCCAAAATTGGCCCTGCCCCAGGGGGTTATAGGTTTTCCTTATATGTATATAGTAAAATCTTAAAAAATCTTCTTTCCTGAAATAACAAAGCCTAAAGTTTAGATATTTTGCATGAAATATTGTCTAGTGAACCTGTTCCAAGTTAGTTCAAATTATATCTCTCGGGTAAAAATTGGGCCTGCCCAGGTGTCATAGATATTTATTATGTGCATATAGTGAAATCTTATAAGAAAATTATCCTCTGAATCTTCAAAGGCTAGAGCTTAGATATTTGGCATGAAACGTTGTACACATCTACAAACATTGTTCAAATTATGGCCCTAGGGTCAAAATTGGCCCTGCCCTTGGGGTCATGGTTTTCTTTATAAATATAAAAAAAGTGATCTCTGAAACCCATAAAGCTAGAGCTTAGATACCGTAAACGCTCGAATATAATACGCACTTTTTTTCAAGAAATTTCAGTATTCACAAAGGGGTGCGTATTATACACGAGGGTGGGCCGTCAGACAATTTTTTTCCAGCTTGTAAACCTGTAAAATACCGGCCAAAAGTCAATAATTTCTGTCCAAATGATCATGTTTTCTTTTTTGGTGCACCTTCTTTTTGGAGAGCGTTATTAAGGGGAGAAAACCAATGTCATCAGTACTGAAAGTACGGTATCGTAAAAGCCGTTATAACGCCGTTTTTTGTGGGTTTTTTTTGTGTTCGGTTTTTTTTTTTTTTTGGGTTTTCTTTTTTTTCTCTAAATGTATAACTGCTTAAGATTCAATCATATAACCAATGCTTACCGGTATTATGCCCGTCAATATTCGCACTCACACAATTATCGACCAATTAATTTGATAAAGGAGTCGTTCGTATATTGTTAAACAAACATAATAATTAGTGTCGTTTGATGTCGCCATAATTACGAGATGTTTGTTAACACATCCAAAAAGTATTGAGAAGGTGTTGACACTTTGAGATAATGCCATGTTTATTCCACATTTCCGAAAGAAATAGTTTCTAGCGCTATTTGTCCTTAATGAAATAAATAGTTAAATGCAACCGTAGCGATATTCACGTGATGTAATTGTTACGCGCACTGATAATGGCCGCTTCCTGAAAGAAAACATTGACAAATGGTAACTCTATTTCCAGATGAAATTTGTGTGCGTATTATATTCCAATGCAAGCTTTTTTTCCCAGATCTTGAGGCCAGACCAGGGGTGCGTTTTATACACGCTAGCGTACAATATTCGAGTGTTTGCGGTATTTAACATGAAACATTGTCTGGTGGACCTATATCAAGAAAGTGTTTTCCCAACTCCCATTTCATCTGCTATTTTTCGACAAGTAACAACTTTTCAGGACAATTCTTTAGCTGACGGATTAGCCAATAAAATTGTTCTGTACATTTTTGTCGCATCGCAACGTTAAGGTAGTGAAATATTAAGGTCAATAGTTACATTATGCAGGTGGTCATTTTACTAAGTTAAATCAATGAATAAAATTGCTCAGGAGGAATTTGTAATAGTCATATAAGGCAGGGAGTCGCTTGTGAAAGGTGATCAGATGGGCAGAATAGACTGTACTCAGGTGAACAATCCAGGGCCATCATAGCCCCTTTTTTTAATGTTTATTGTTCATATATTGTAGATTCCAGCTCAGGAGGAAGCAAGCCATTGGCAGGAACATCTGGAAGATGAAACAGATCCCGCTGGATTTGTAGTAAAAGGAATAAATGAAAACATAGGCAAGGAAACTTTTAGTTCAGTTGTTTTCGTTTTGGTCTAATTGATGTTGAGTCAAGCAACTTTAATATAAGGTAAATTTTTGTAGGTATGAAAGTCTGTTGTAAGAGTGAACCCTCTAGAGGTCACAGCTTTGATTAGATCTTCATCAAATTGTGGTAGAAGGTACTATGTTTGATATATTTTAGATGAGTTTGAATATAGGTCATGTTTGAAAATCTTTGAAAATCTTCTTGTCTGAAACCACAAGGCCCTGAGCCTTAAGATTTGATATGTAGCATTGTCTTGTGGACCTCTACCAAGTTTGTTCAAATTACACACCTGGGATCAAATTTGGCCCTGCCCAGGGGGTCAATGGATTTTACATAGGCTTATATAGTGAAACTGTAAAAATCTCCTTGTCTGAAACCACAAGGCATTGATCCTTAAGATTTGGTACGTAGCATTGTCGTGTGGACCTCTACCAAGTTTGTTAAAATTATGCCTCTGGGGTCAAATTTGGCCCTGCCCCGTGAGTCAGTGGATTCTAAAAAAGTTTATATAGGTTAACTTTGAAAAATCTTCGTGTATGAAACTACAAGGCCTTGAGCCTTATGATTTGGTATGTAGTAATGTCTGGAGAACGTCTCTCAAGTTTGTTAGAAAAATTTTCCTGGGGTCACTATTGGCCCCTCCAGAGGGGTCACAAGTTTTAAATAGCAGTATAGAAGAAAATCTTTAAAAAAATCTTCATGTCTGAAACCACAAGGCCTAGAATTTTGAAATTTGGCATGAAATAAGCTTTATCAAGCATTTTTGAATTATTAGACTAGGTTTAAGGTCACCGGGGCTTAAAATAGGTTTATATACTGTACCTCATAGAGCCTTCATTTAAAGACCAATATATTTGATATTCGGTCTATAGGATCCTTGCATGGACCTCTACACATGGGTAGGGTTTTAGGTCACTGGGTCAAGGTCACCATAGCTTATGATAGATATTTCTACTTTTTGTCATAGAGCCTTTATTTATTGACTGATATTTTACATATTCATATTTACATTACTTACATATTTTCAATTAAAACATGAAATACGGCTTCACTGCAAACCTACAGCCAAACTACTCAGGTGAGTGATCTAGGGCCATCATGGCCCTCTTGTTGCAAAAGATTTTTCTGAAACTATTATAATGTTTGTCTTCATGATATGAATAGGTCAAATTCAAATATGGGTCATGTAGTCTGTAACCAGCTTGTGCATACCCTCGTATAATTGTATAAATACTGCCTCTGACAAATGCATTGTGGAATTGATTCTTTGGCTCAGTGGTTAGAGTGTTGGTCTTCAATACAGTAAGAAAGGAGTTCAAATCTTGATCTGGGTGGTGTATTCAAAATGTTTTCTGCAAAGAGCAGTGGCATGAAAGTTAAAACATTTACCTAACAGTACACAGGTCATGACCCTGACAAGTTACTAACTGTAGCTCCCTTATTTCCTGGGTAATCTGTCCATTTTGTACTTAGAGAAATGTTAACTTGTTTCGGCAAGTTGGATATTTCACCATTTCTACAAAAAGCAGTGGCATGAAAGTTTACACACTTAACAGTGTACAGGTCATGACCCTGACAAATAGCATATCTGTGGCTACCTTATTTCTTGGGTAATCTCCCAATGTTGTACTTTTAGAAATGGTAAACCTGTTCTGCCAAGTTGGATCTTTCGCAGTTTCTACAAATAGCACTGGCAGTAAAGTTTACACACTTACTTTACTGTGCACAGGTCATGACCCTGATAAGTTACATATCTGTAGCTACATTTTTTTTGGAAACTCTCCCCTTTTGTATTGATTAGCAGTGGCCTGATACTTAACAGTACAAAGGTCATGACCCTGTCAAGATGAAACAATCAGCTAGTTGGATTTTTGTTAACTTTCAAGTACTAAGTTGTGGCCTTGAAGTTTTGAATAATTGTGTAACTTTTTTTCTTGAACAGTCTGCTCTTTATAATCTAAGATAATAAGTTACTTTACTTGATTTTTATGTTAAATTCTTATCACGTACAGATTCTGGCACCAGAAAGTTATTTCCGTACTAACTTTTGATTTCAGTTGCTGTTTTACCACTGTGCTGTCATTTTAAATTTCTATCATGCATATTTGTTTTCTGAACACAGCATTTTTTTATATAAAGCTGTAAAAAATTGAGTATTCAGCATTGTAACATACACATCTTGCTTCAAAGCATTACAAAAATTCTACATTGTCCACATTTCTAAATGCCACTAAACAATTTCTATTGTTAAAGTTCTGAAAACAAATTATGAAAGATTAAATGTTCAGCAGTGCAACATACATGAATGCTTAAATGAGAGATATCAGTGTCACAAGATCTCCTGAGTAAAAAAAAATATAAAAGACATACATAGTTATCAATAAAATTAATATTGATTCATCGGATAAAATTTTAGCTTAACCTTGTTAACAGTTAAGATTTTGATAGCAGATGTCATTACTGACTTTTTGCAACTGAGATGTCTCAGTAGTACTCAGGTAAGGGGCTATGCTTATCTGTACCATTTTTTAAATTTTAGGTAAAGGTGTTTTCACAGAGAAAAAAATTCCATCTGGTTCATTTTTGATGGAATATCATGGTGAATTAATAACATACAAAGAAGCTGTTAGAAGAGAAAATGAGTACCCAAAGGACTATGGTTCTTATCTCCTGTTTTTTCGCCACAGGAGGAAGTTGTGGTGGTAAGGTTGACTTAATGTCTATCTATCTACTATCATTTACATATACTCTGTTGATAACATTGCAGTCTTCTAGCATGATTCAAATCTGCCTTATTGACAACTGTTGTTATTGTAAATAATGGTCATGTTGTTTTAGATTTAAAACAATTAAATGCACTAATCATGTTTTGTAATTGCTTTCATTGGTGTTGTAAGATAATTTCTTTTCTCTAGCATTGATGCAACATTCTCGAATAACAAAGGCAGATATATCAATGATGGAACAGGTGAATTTCGAAATGCTGACTTGAAGGTTGTCACTTTCAAAGGAAAGCCACACATTGTACTTCTTGCATCTAGAAATATAAAAAGAGGTGAAGAAATCAGATTTGACTATGGGGTACCTGAATTGCCTTGGCGACTCAATGCTGGTGAAAACAAGGTATGATAAAATTGTCTCCCCTACCTCTGTCAAAATTTAGTCTGTTGACATGCTAGATATTTTCATATAAAATTTGAATAGAATGCTTGCCAACAGGTACTGATTTTGATACTCAAGTTCTAGGTCATATGGAAGCTTTCTGAGGAATACCCTGAGCATCCTGAAAGTGTGGTTAACCTGCCTGGATACTGCTTTGTCCATTCACTCTCTTACAAAATATTTAACAGATAGTTACCTCGTATCAGAGATGACTTTGTTTGGTGCAACTTAAAACTTAGCGATCTGAAGCATCAACAGCGTTATACATTGACCAGTTTTAATCAGGAAATATTTATTGTCAAGTTTATAAACTTTCAAACGCATAAGACGTTTGAATTATCTGTTTTTAGCTCACCTGAGCCTTTGGCTCATGGTGGACTATTGTGACTGGTCTTCGTCCATCGTCCGTCAACAATTTTATTCAAACAACATCTCCTTTAAAACCTCTGGGCCAAATTTGATGAAACTTGCCTTAGATGTTCCTTGCATGAAGCTCTACCAAAGTTGTTGAAAGAATTCAATTCCATCAAGAACTCTGGTTGCTATAGCAACTTAAAGGAAAAAAAACTTTGAAAATCTTCTTGTCTGATGCCCCTGGGGTCAAATTTGGCCCCACCCCGGGGGTCATGGATTTTACATAGGCTTATATAGTGAAACTTTAAAAATCTTCTTGTCTGAAACCACAAGGCCCTGAGCCTTAAGATTTGGTATGTAGCATTGTCTTGTGAACCTCTAACAAGTTTTTTCAAATTATGCCCCTGGGATCAAATTTGGCCCTGCCTCAGGGGTCAACTTATTTAACATAGTGAAACTTTAAAAATCTTCTTGTCTGAAACCACAAGGCCCTGAGCCTTAAGATTTGGTATGTAGCATTGTCGTGTGGACCTCTACCAAGTTTGTTCAAATTACGCCCCTGGGGTCAAATTTGGCCCTGCCCCAGGGGTCAATGGATTTTACAAAGGCTTATATAGTGAAACTTTAAAAATCTTCTTGTCTGAAACCACAAGGCCCTGAGCCTTAAGATTTGGTATGTAGCATTGTCTTGTGAACCTCCAACAAGTTTTTTCAAATTATGCCCCTGGGATCAAATTTGGCCCTGCCTCAGGGGTCATTTGATTTTACATAGGCTTATATAGTCTGAAACCACAAGGCCCTGAGATCTAAGATTTGGTATGAAACAAGCTTTATCAAGCTTTTTCGAATTATTAGTCCCCTACCGGTTTAACCGGAGGGGACTATAGCTTTACCCTCTGTCAGTCTGTCCATCCGTCACAAAAGCTGGATCCCGTGATAACACAAAAGGTACTGATAATATTTTAATGAAACTTGAAATATGGGTAGACGGCAGTCTGGATATTATGCATGTCTTTTTTTTTCTTCATATGTTTAAAATTTTGGTTGCTATTGCAACAAATATACTTAAAATATGGCAAATATAACAATATTTGTGATAACTCAAAAAGTTAATAGAATAATTCTATGAAACATAAAATATTGATAGGAGATAGTACGGAAATAATGCACCTCAAGGTTCACAACTCTAGCACCAAAATTATTAGATTTATCCCCCCTTGAACTTAGAATTTTCATGAATAAATGTTTTTTTTTTTTGTAAAACTCAAAAAGTACTGAAAATATTTTTTGGAAACATGAAGTATGGATAGGTGACAGTATGAAGATAATGCACCTCAAGGTTCACAACTCTAGCTCCAAAATTATTAGATTTATCCCCCTTGAACTTAGAATTTTCATGAAAAATTGTGGTTTTTTGTATATAACTTCATTATTTCTTAATGTAAATACTTCAAACTTTAAATATTGGTTTCTTATCATCACCCACATCATATGTGACAAGGTTCATAATTCTAGCACCTAAATTGTCAGAATGATCATCCTTGAACTTTGAATTTTTTCTTCCTATGTTGAAAAATTAGGTACATTTATCTTTCCCTAAAAACTGTATCCAGTGAAATATGGATAAACGGCAGTATGGAGAATATTCACCTCATTTTTTTATGAACCTAAAGGAGGAACTGTCTGTCCGTTTATCAGTCATTTCCTTCGAAAACTTTACCATTGGCCATATTTTCCTTACTACTGAATGGAATTACTTCAAACTTGGCCACAACAATACCTTGGACAAGACCATACCAATGAAGTACATTTCTGTGACCTTGACTTCTGAATGACCTTGACCTTTAAAGTTTTCTTGTCCAAAAACTATAAGTTTGGCCATAATTTCCTTATTTCTGAACAGAATTACTTCAAACTTGGTCACAACACCCCCTTGATAAGACCTTTTCAACAACTCATATTTCTGTGACCTTAACCTCTAAATGACCTTGACCTATGACGTTTTCTTCTTTGATGATACTTTGTACATGGATAGAGGATCATATGGAGATTATGCTGCATGCATGTCTCAGACAAATTCTTTAGTCAGTTTCCACATGTGGGTTGGAGTTAGGGAGATGGACATTGCGCCGGTAGGGGACTGTTGCTTTGTCTGTGACAAGCTCTTGTTAGATTAGGTTAAAGGTCACCGAGGCTAAAAATAGGTTTATATACTGTACCTTATAGAGCCTTCATTTAAAGACCAATATCTTTGATATTCAGTTTATAGGATCCTTGCATGGACCTCTACCCATGGGTAGGGTTTTAGGTCACAGGGTCAAGGTCAAGGTCACCATAGCTTATGATAGATATTTCTATTCTGTCATAGAGCCTTTATTTATTGACTGATATTTTACATATTTACATATTTATATTTACATTACTTACATATTTTCAATTAAAACATGAAATACTGCTTAACTGCAAACCTACAGCCAAAATACTCAGGTTAGCGATCTAGGGCCATCATGGCCCTCTTGTTTTCTTTAGTAGATACCTTGAAAAATGGTTTGGAACAAAAAACTTTATTTCCCTTTTATAACCAGAGTCTTCAAAGGACTCTTTTTTATGTTACACGGCCAATAATGAACTGCAATGATTTTAAAGTTAATTTAATAATTAACTAATTGAATATTGTAACCTGCCTAATAAAAGTGATACAGGTTTTGAAAGTTTTATTTTACAGACCTGAAGTAAAACAGATAGGCAGTACCAAAAGCATTTCAAAGACAGTTTTGTTTTGAAAAGTTTTTTTTTTTATAAAGATAATTCATGAAAACAAGTTGCACATTCTTATCTAGAGCACTATTAATTCAATTGCAATGTATTTTTGATTACAATGAATATATTTTCAGGGTCAGGTAAACACAGGAACTGAATGTAAGGTGAGGCAATGAAAGTTTTATAGTGCTTTCCAGACATCATTAAAACATGTTGTAACATTGTCTTTATATTTAGTTTGAAAGGAGGTCATAGACAATATTTAAAACTCCTGTCATTATAAATGTGAAATTGACTGCTTTTAAAACTTGTCAGCATTTATTTTTATGGATACCTTAAGACTCCTTTTTATGACCACGAAGGAAGGCATATAGTTTTTGAACTGTCCATCTGTCCATCTGAAAATTTTAACATTGGCCATAACTTCCTTATTAGTAAGGGGATTAACTTCAACACCCCTTTGGACAAGACCTTTGCACTGACTTATATTTAATTGACCTTTACCCTGAATGACCTTCACCTTCTAGAACCAATTGTCCAAAAACTTTAACATTGGCGATAACCTTCTTATTAGAAAGTTGATTTACTTCATACTTGGAAACAACACCCTTATTTATAAAACCTTCTAATTTATTTGACCTGACCCTTGAATGACTGTCCCTGAGCTCAAAGGCAAAGCACCACTTTGGGGGCATTGTCATTTGACTGTGACAGTTCTTGTTTGTCTCTAAAAATGGGCTAATTTATAATTCAGATTTACTTGAAAAACTTTGTCCTAAGCATAACTCCAAAAAACTTGAGGAACTTAATTCAAACTAAATGCGCAGACATAGCATATTGGTAGGAAGTGCACTGTGCAAGTACAATAACTGTCCTTTGCCTATTTTTTGAAGGATTTTCTTCAAACTGCATATGTGCATTATTACATTTAGTTTCTGAAAGTACAAACTTCTGGTAACTTCTTCCCGGCAGGGGAATTAACAATGTTTAACATGGTTCTTGTTGTTGAAAAGTAAAACTTAAATAATTATTCACATGTCATTTGAAAACTGTTGTTTGAAATCAGTTGTAGACAAATCATACCTCTGTATAATTTTATTTTATTTTTCAGGAATGTATTGTCCTTCTAGAGAAATGTGACAGTAGTAAGTACGTTTTAAAAGAATAACTCCATATCCAGTTTATATTTCAAAAAAAAATATTTGATATCTAGAAAAAAGTTCTTCACATACTTTAAATTCAGAAACACAGATTGCATGGTGATTTGTCAATAAAATCAACTCTTTTTTTCAGCTTTAGCACTTGGAAGCATAGAATATGAGAAAGAAGATGGCACATATGCAGATGTTAATATATCAAACACTTTTGGTGGTCATAAAGCATTAGGCAATCTTGAGGGGAAATGTGACCAGGAGTAAGTGGAAATCTAAATCTTTTATTTAACTAGGCTAAAATGTCAGAAAGATGCTTAGAAATGGGGGTAATTTTGTTAATACACCTTCTGTGAACTCTACCATTCATTGAGGTCAAGGTCAGTCATCAAGGTTAAAGATAGATTTTTCTACTTCTGTAATGGAGCCTTCTTTTCTTGATTGATATGTTTGATACATGTCAGGTAACCTGCATGGTCCTAAACCACTTGGTGGGGTTTGAGATTACTGGGGTCAAGGCAAAGATCACAGAGGTAAAACCTTATATCACAAAGTTATTCTTGCAATTGATTCAATTCTAACCAAACATTCACAAAACATTTATAAACAAAAATATCCTTTTTTTTCCTGAACCAGCCTTATTCTTGCTGGGGTTTGCTATGTCTGCATGGTTTCACAGTTTTGATAATCTTACAAACCATTTGCCTGAGTCTACATTTATTTACCGATATCTTACGTCTATGATAAAATTATACATATTTGTTTAAACGTAAATTATTGACTGATAAGCTAAAATGATATTGTTGTTTTCATTTTGACGTGGGTAATGAAAAGCGGGGTAAACAGAATAGCCTGTCAGGGACAATAACTGTAAAAATTGCATTATAAATAGTGCAATTTATTGTGTCATATGTGTTAGAATGGAAATAGATTTTAAAGTTTTTGTGATCTACCATCGAAATATAGCACGCTATCTCGTTCAGATGCATAATTATTTAATCACTCAGGCCTACGGCTTTCGTGATTAAATTAATACGCATCTGAACTCGACACCGTGCTATATTTGACGGTAGAGCGCTCAAACTTAAAATCTATTTCCAAATTTCATGCATTTTCTGCAGGCTATTGCTTTCATTACATATCGTAAGAATTATTAACTCAGTGTATTTCAGATAAATTTTGTTTTTCTAAACAAAACAAAACAGGACAAACATAAACGGTTTTAACTGATGAAAAACTTGGAAAACAAAACACATTTACTCAGTTAACCTTTTAATAAAATCATATGTATTGAAACCATATAACACACTGATATACATTGTTCAAAAGAACTATTGAGAAATTATTGGTGTGGAAATATTCATGCTTAACATGAATTTGCGGATCAAATTTCACCGCAAAGATCGCAAAAATTTGTAGCCCGCGAATATTTCTACACATACAGTATTAGGCATGTATATATCATGATTTTAACTTACAGCATACTATTCCCCTGCATGATAATGAACCATTCTTGTGAACATTTGTAATTTGACAATAAATCAGTATCACATTATTTTCTATTACAGGGGTATGTTAGCAAAACAAGTAGCTCGACAGTTAGTCTTGTCATCACAACATGATGAAGACAACCCTAAAGGTAAAGCTAAAAAGAAAGGATTCCATTTCAGATAAAGATCAAGCTCAAATATTTCAATGCCTGATTGCTTAAACAACAGTGAACAGTTGGACATTAGTAGTGAAATCAGTCCTTAAACATAAAACACACTAGTGTACCTTTTCAGTGATACTTAACTGTTTAGTGTATCTTTTGGTTTTATAATTGTGGTGGCTTTGTGCAAGGCACCCTGAAGCACACCTGAGCACAAAGTGCTCAAGGGTGAGCTTTTGTGATCATTGATTTTTGGCATGCATTGTGCAGTGTGCATCACCAACAGTTTGTCTTCACCTCCTATACAGCTAAGCCAACATTGACAAAATATGCCTGGTATATTCCTTGCATGAAGCTCCAAAGGCCAAGGTTGAATATTGAATTCCATTAAGAGGGAAAAACTTTTAAAATCTGGTATTTAGCACTGTCAGGTAGACCACTACCAAGTTTGTTCAAATTATACTTCTGGGGTAAAAATAGCCCTGCAACAGGGGTGCTTATATAGTGAAAACCTTAAAAATCTTCTTGTCTGAAACCCAAAGCCTAGAACTTAGATATTTTTAATGGAGCATCAGCTAGAGGTGTATTCAAATTATGCCCCTTTAGTGAAAAATTGTTTCTACCTTGGGGGATCACTTGAATTTTTTATACATTTATATTGGGAGAAGCTTAAAAATGCTTCAATGTTTGAAAGTATTCAGCTGAGTGGTAAAGGGTCACCGTGGCCCTCTTGTTGGAATTAAGCCACTAGGGTCTTAAATGGTCTTTATTGTCAGACTTCAGCATCATATTTTGGAACTCAAGAGCTGTGTTTGTGTAATCTTTTGCTGATATATTTTCCCCACTCTAGAAAGAACCCGTGCCTGTCCAAAAGTTAAAAGTATCCAAAATATCAGACATGATTAATGCTTAACGGTTAAAACCAAAGTATGCTGGCAAATGGTCAGCCAATGAAGCGTTAGTATTTCGTTAGTATTTCGTTGCAGTTATCCAATGAAAATTTATTTAACATCATACAGTTAGGCACAACTGTGAATATGGCGGCGCCCATAGCTTCTCAAGAATTAGCAAAAATTTGATAGATTTTCATATTTTTTAACGGAATGTCCGATTGAATCTATCTTTCAACAAGGGACAAAAATGCTTTGACATTTCCATATCCATTATGTAATATCAGTTGAAAGCACTTAGTTTTGGAACCAGCTGAATAACATATGCCTAAGTTCTTTACTTTTTCAAAAGATCATTAGAATTTTAAGCAAAACAGTCACTGTTAAGACATAAATATCTGAATAGACAATTATGTAAATAAATAACATTTAACTGATTATTTTCCCGATATATCGCATCGGTTTGCTAATCGATTCCAACCGATAATCGGTTGCAGTTCTCCAACCGATATCCCATCACTACTTATGACATAACTGACACATTGAACCATTCAAGTGTGACCTTGATCTTAAAATGACCCTTACCATCAAGGTCAAATTATAGAATTTTTCAAATATTTGCAATAACATCTTTTTTAGTTCTTTTTGATTATTAGTAATACTTTGACAAAATAAAACTTTGACAAAATAACACTCATGACAAATCCTACATGTTAAATTATTCAAGTATGACCTTAACCTAAAATGACCTTGACAGGCAAGTTCAAATTATTGATTTTTAAAAAAAATAGCCAAACTTTTGTTATTTATGGATGGATTTGATCTATACAGGGACAAAACAACACTGAGAATTTTAAAACAATCATGTTGAACAATTCAAGTATTACCTTGGCCTTTAAATGACCTTGAAATTGGTTAACTTCACTTTATCTTTGCTGTTAATTGATGTAGTGATTACATGCTTAGACATAACTACCTTTTAGACAATACCTCCAAAGAAGGTTAAACTGAACTGTTCTTGACCTTTAAGGTAAAATTTCTGAATGTTGCTCATGTTGGCCATAGCTTTGTTATGTGTGAATTTGATAATTACATTTTTGTTTCATTTAAAATCCCTTCACCACAACCCTTGTGCTTCCTCTGATGTGTTTGCCTTTGGAAAAAGAGAAAAGTCAAGCATGGCCCCTGCTTGCATTGGCTCTTGTGGTTATATGTGATGAAAACCAGGTCATTGGAAACATTTTGTGATACTCAAGATGGTCACATTTTTGAACAGATCTGAATGAAAAATTTGTCAGAATGTTTGCTGGCTATTTCAAAACTGGATACTTGGGATCAGAAACTGGATCACCTGGTCAGATCATAGAAAAACTTTTAAATATTCTAGAGATCATATTTGTAACCTGATGTTAGTAAAAATTGGTCAGACTATTTCAGCAAAAGCTTGACTGACAGTATGTTCTTTTAAATCTCATACCACACATTTTTGGTGAGTGACCCATGGCCACTTGGCCCTCTTGTTCATAGTTCATTCCATACCTGCCATAATTTTTCTGGTCATTTCCGGGATTTTGATATCGAATTTCCGGGATTTGAGCCGATTTTCCGGGACATACAACTATTCATATACTTTCAATGCCCTACCGTGGGCAGTACACAAAATTGGACGGGATTCCGTTTTTGGCGGGAAAAGCCGTGCACGTCTTTCAAATACACATCAGTACCATCAGTTTCATAGCTTTTATTTTAGTTGCAAGAGCATAGTAATTGACAGGCTTGCAGAAATGTTTCAAGCTCAATCGGTCCGACCACCCGACGATTATTCCCCCACCCCTCTCAACCACTTCAAAAAAAAACGTTCGCTCGTATTTACGAGTGGAGAAGGTAGGAGGACGAGTATACTTTTCTGATCGATCATCCTGCAGAACGAGTGCAAAAACTGCAAGAAATATACCGATGGATGTGTATATCATAACGTCACAGTTTACCGACAGTAAATTCTCCAAGTAATACGCTATCAAAACGAAACCGGAAGCGTGAGTAAGGGGGAGCACTGCGTTTTTTTTTATTCAGTAAACCGCACAGTACCGTTGATCGTTTTTGGTGATGGTGATGCAGGACGAGTAGAAATTTTTGTCACTTGTTCTCGACTGTGTAGCAGTAATCATAAAGTAATAACTGTGTACCATTAATTAATTAACATCATAAACTCGAATTCAAGTTGAATCACGGGCGTTTGATGACAGCGTCGTGTATGCTTCATATTACAAGTATCGGCGCGATTTGATCGAACATTACAATATTCACCACAAGTTTTATGCGCGTTTGCATTAACCGCAAGTCAATTAATCGATAGCCGATAGCGGTCATTTGTTAATTGGTTACCAATGACACGCGGTGTATTCACCGAATCGGAACATATTATTATAACAAATAGTTAAAGGATTAGCGGCGTGTCAAAAATTTGACTGGCCTGATCAAATGTATGCGCGTTTTTCATGTTTTCCGGGACATCGGATGTCTTTCCGGGACTCCGGGACGGGCCCTCGATTTCCGGGACAGTCCCGGACGATCCGGGACGTATGGCAGGTATGGTTCATTCACTCATGTACTTGATTGTTCTTATGACTGCACTGCTCTTGATAGTATACTTTTATACTTGTATGTCTGCACTACATTTTCTGTACAACACACTGCATCTTTCTCATAGTGGCGTAGATAAAAAAAGGTCGCAGATATTATTTGTATAAAACTACATTATGCTCCCTGTCCTCAGTAGTGTATTTCCACATTTACAGTGTACAACTGACAATAAAGCAATGTTTGAAGGAAGTATTATGCTGAAGCAAAAAAACCTGTAATATCTCAATTTTAGGATAGCATTTGTGAAGTATTTATGAATTACAAAAAAACGTAATAATATCTGTTTTAGGATAGGATTTGTTAAGTATTTATGAATTACAAGATCACTCCTATATTGGTTTGAAGATGTGGATACACCATTGTGGATGCATTGATATATTGATGTTTAAAGCCCTCAATGACAGATTTTGATTTATCATTCTAAAGAATGGCTGGCTGCTACCGACAGTCTGAAAATAATTTTCGTATGATTTGTCCTAGTAAATGACCCCACATGACCAAATAACTATTCATTTTCTATCACAGATTTGTTTGATCTCCATGGAGATTTTGTTAACATCGATTACTGTACAGAAATGACTGATGAGGAAACTGCTGAGGAAACAGCTCAAGCTAATAGCTGTAAGTTACTGTCATCTATCAATTAACATTAAACAATATTATCTGCTACCATCAAAATTAACAGAACTTAAATTGACACAAGGAGAAAAGTAATCAGGCTGTTTTGTCACTTGAAGACTAAATGTACAAATAAAGTAATGGATGAAGGATTGTAGTAGGTACTTAAATGATTTTCTTAACATCAATCTGCTGATGATGTTTTTAACATAATCAGTTTTAGTTTGTTAGTTTTTGAGGAAAAAGTTAAGCTATTTCTGTCACTGAGTGGTTTTCAAAGTGCAAAACTTTTTTTTTAGCTCACCTGAGCGAATGCTCAGGGTGAGCTATTGTGATCGCTGGATGTCAGTTGTCTGTCGTCTGTTAACATTTGCCTTGTGTATGCGATAGAGGCTGTATTTGTGATTGGATCTTTATGAAACTTGGTCAGAATGTTTGTCTTGATGAAATCTAGGTTGGGATTATATATGGGTCATCTGGGGTCAAAAACTAGGTCACGGGGTCAAATCTTAGAAAAACCTTGTGTATGCAATAGAAGCTGTATTTTTCATTGGATTTTCCTAATATTTTGTCAGAATGTTTGTCTTGATGAGATCTAGGTCAGGATTGAATATGGGTCATCTGGGTTCAAAAACTAGGTCATTGGGTCAAATCTTAGAAAAACCTTGTGTATGCAATAGAAGCTGTATTTTCCATTGGATTTTCCTAATATTTTGTCAGAATGTTTGTCTTGATGAGATCTAGGTCAGGATTGAATATGGGTCATCTTGGGTCAAAACTAGGTCACAGGGTCAAATCTTAGAGAAAAGCTTGTGTATGCAATAGAAGCTGTATTTTACATCCGATTTTCCTAATATTTGGTCAGAATGTTTGTCTTGATAAAATCTAGGATGGGATTGTATATGGGTCATCCAGGGTCAAAAAATAGGTCACAGGGCCTATTCTTAGAAGACCTTCTGTTCAGCTACAACAATGAAACATTATATAATTTTGCATGCAGATTAAATCTTTGACCATGGATGATCTTGGCCTTGACCTACTTACTTACATCCTGATTTTTTTTATTTTTCAGTGTAATGATTCTCAGGTGATTCTCTTGTTTAAAGATATTCACTATGCTTGATGTTACGTTTTAGTTGCTGTACCAGTCTCTGCTGAGCAAAGTGTAGATGACAGTGTTGTTGAGGACACAGAAAAGGTTGATTTAGGAAACAGTCAGGATGAAGCACATTCTCAACAGAGTATGATTTTTAAAGATATATTTTAAAACATATTAACTTACATAACTTGCCATGTGTCAGAAGAGTTTTTAGCTCACCTGAGCACAAAGATCAGTCTTTGTCTGTCGTCCGTCCGTCGTCATCTTTTCATTCAAATGACATCTCCTCTGAAACCAAAGGGCCAAATAAAATGAAACTTGCCTGGGATGTTCCTTGCATGAAGCTCTACCAAGATTGTTCAAATGGTTCTGGTCAATTGCATTTCTGGTTCACTGGAGCTAAAATAAGATTTTAAAAGTTGGATCTTTAAAAGTCTTCTTCTCTGAAACCTCAAGGCCTGGAGCTTAGATATTTGGTATGAAGCATCATCTAGTGGACCTCTACCAAGTGTGTTCAAATTATGACCGTGGTGTCAAAACTGACCCCACCCCAGGGGTCAGTTGATTTTGCAAAGAGTTATATAGGGAAAACTTAAAAATCTTCTTGTCAGAAACTACAAGGCCTAGAGCTTAGATATTTGGTGTGCAGCATTGTCCAGTGGACCTTTACCAAGTTTCTTTAAATCATGGCTCCTGGGTCAAAAATGGCCCCGCCCCAGGGGTCACATGTTTTACATAGAGTTATAGAGGAAAAACTTTAAAAAATCCTCTTGTCAGAAACCGCATGGCCTAGAGTTTAGATATTTGGTGTGCAGCATTGTCCAGTGGACCTTTACCAAGTTTTTTCAAATATGGCTCCTGGGTCAAAAATGGCCCCGCCCCAGGGGTCACGTTTTACATAGAGTTATATAGGAAAAACTTTAAAATATCTTATTGTCAGAAACCACAAGGCCTAGAGTTTAGATATTTGGTGTGCAGCATTGTCCAGTGGACCTTTACCAAGTTTGTTCAAATCATGACTCCTGGGTCAAAAATGGCCCCGCCCCAGGGGTCACATGTTTTACATAGAGTTATATAGGAAAAACTTTTAAAAATCTTTTTGTCAGAAACCAAAAGCCATAGAGTTTAGATAATTGGTTTGTTGTATTGTCTAGTGGACCTCTACTAAGTTTGTTCAAATCAAAGCCACTGGGTCAAAATAGGCCCTGCCATGGGGATCACTTGTTTTCCATAGAGTTATATAGGAAAAACTTTAAAAAGTCTTCAAATCAGAAACCAAAAGGCATAGAGCTAAGATATTTTGTATGTAGCATTGTCAAGAGGACCTCTACCAAGTTTGTTCAAATCATGGCCCCTGGGTCAAAAATGGCCCATGTTTTACATAGAGTTATATAGGAAAAAGTTTAAAAAGTCTTCAAATCAGAAACCAAAAGCCATAGAGCTTAGATATTTTGTATGTAGCATTGTCAAGAGGACCTCTACCAAGATGGTTCAAATCATGGCCCCCTGGGTCAAAAATGGCCCCGCCCCAGGGGTCACATTTTTTACATAGATTTATATAGGAAAAACTTTAAAAAATCTTCTTGTCAGAAACCACAAGGCCTAGAGTTTAGATATTTGGTGTGTAGCATTGTCCAGTGGACCTTTATTAAGTTTGTTCAAATCATAGCCACTGGGTCAAAATAGGCCATGCCCCATGGGTCACTTGTTTACATTGTGTAATAGGAAAAAGTTTAAAAAGTCTTCAAATCAGAAACCAAAAGGCAAAGACCTTAATATTTTGTATGTAGCATTGTCAAGAGGAGCTCTACCAAGTTTGTTCAAATCATGGCCCCTGGGTCAAAAATGGCCCCGCCCCAGGGGTCACATGTTTTACATAGAGTTATAGAGGAAAAACTTTAAAAATCTTCTTTTCAGATACCACAAGGCCTAGAGTTAAGATATTTGGGGTACAGCATTGTCTACTTGACCTGTAACAATTTTTTTCAAATCATAGCCCCTGGGTCAAATATGGCCCTGCCCCAGGGGTCACATGTTTTTCCTAGAGTTATATAGGAAAAGTTTTAAAAATCTTCTTGGCAGAAACAACAAGGCCTAGAGTTTAGATATTTGTTGTGCAGCATTATCCAGTGGACCTCTACCAAGTTTGTTCAAATCATGACCCTGGGGTCAAAACTTGCCCCACCTGGGGGTTATTTGATTTTACACAAGGATTTATATGGCCCTCTTGTTTGAATTACTTTTGGAGACCTGTTGATATAATTTTTTGACTAGTCAGAATATTGGCCAAAAAAGTTTTTTTTTGTAATAAAAAGACAGTATATTTATGTGTGGATTTATCAAAGCTCTGTAATTAAATTCAGGATTAAAAAGTGAAGATTTAAAATATCTTAAAACAATTTGAAAGGAAAGATATGTCTGCTGTTTTCATTTACAGCATTAACTTGTGATGAACAATGATAAAGTTTGTCATGAGGCATTATTCTTAGCTCACAAAGTGCTCAAGGTGAGCTTTTCTGATCGGTCTTTGTCCGTCATCCGTTTGTTTATCCATCTGTTGTCAACTTTTCATTCAAAAGACATCTCCTCTAAAACCACAAAGCAAAATTCAATGAAACTTGCCTGGAATGTTCCGTGGAAGAAGCTTTACCAAGATTGTTCAAATGGTTCTGGTCTATTGCATTGCTGGGTCTCTTGAGCTAAAAATAGATTTTAAAAGTTTGATCTTTAAAAATCTTCTTCTCTGAAACCACAAGGCTTAGATATTTGGTATGAAGCATCATCTAGTGAACCTCTACCAAGTTTGTCCAAATTATGACCCTGGGGTAAAAACTGACCCCACCCCAGAAGTCAGTTGATTTTACATAGATTTATGTAGGGAAAACTTTAAAAATCTCCTTGTCAGAAACAAGGCATAGAGCTTAGATATTTTATATGTAGCATTGTCTAGAGGACCTCTAATTTGTTCAAATCATGACCCTGGAGGTGTGGGGTTTACTTGTTTTTCACAAAAACTTATAAAGCAAAAACTTAAAAAATTTGCTACTTTGAAACACCAAGGTTTGGTTTTTCATTTATTCATAGTTATGTCTGCCCCCAAACGGCCCTTCTGATGGAGACATATTGTTTTTGCTCTGTCCATGAGTGTCTGTTTGTCTGTCTGTCTGTCACACTTCATTTCTTTTCAATAACTTGTGTATCAGTTGACCCAGTGCCTTCAAAGTTCACAGGACTTTTGCTGTTATTGAGTAGGAAAAAAAACCTTATGTTTTCTTGGGTCAGTAGGTCAAAAATCAAGATCAGAGGGACTTCTAGAATTAAAACCATTCCAACTCAATAACAGGAGTACCATTTAACCCAATTTCTACAGTGAAGGACAGGTAACAATAAGGGTTGAATGTTCAAGAAGATTTTTTATCAAACAGAAATGTTTCTTAGATATCATCCGTATGAGTAAGAATTGCAGGAAGAACTCAGTGTTACCATGGCAGCCAACAGAAACTGTTGTTTTCAACAGTTGTTTGATAATGATTTGCAGGTTATTGAAGTGCCTGCCTGGGACTTTATTGTTGAGCGAGCTTGCTGGAAGTTTCACATTTGGTACCACAGTTCAGTGTATGTATTTGCGTGCGTCTGTCTGTCCATATTGTCTTGTACGGGCCATAACTTCTCTGTACATGGAGGGATTTTAAAATACCTTGGCACTTTCGTTCACATTGATGAGACGGTTTGTCACGTGCAAGATCAAGGTTCCAACTCGAAGGTCAAGAATGTTCAAAGGTCCAAAATGTTGAATCTAGACCTTGTCCAGGCCATAATTTCTCCCTGCATGGAAGGATTTTGAAATACCTAGGCACATTTGTTCACGTTGATGAGATGGTTTGTTGCATGCAAGACCCAGGTTTCCAGCTCAAATTTCAAGGTCACAGTGACAGCTCAAAAGTCCAAAATGTTGATTCTAGACCTTGTCCGAGCCATAACTTCTCCCTGCTTGGAAGAATTTTAAAATACCTTGGCCCATTTGTTCAGCTTGATGAGATGGTGTGTTGCATGGTCCAAAATGTTGATGATAGACCTTGGGCATTTCTTCTCCATGCAGGGAAGAATTTGAAATACAATGACTCATTTGTTATGCTTCCTGAAAGAGACATCATATAGGTCTGCCTTGTCCTTCCATCATCATCTTCCCGCAGTTTCTATTTCAATGTCACATCCCCAAAGATGGTTTTCCATTGGCAGGCTCGACATGCTGCCCATGGGCATTCTGGTTTTACATAGGCTTTCATACAGAAAAATTTAAAAAATCATCTTGTAAGGCATTATTTAGGTCTTCTTACAAGATTGTTCGAATTATGCCCTTGAGCCTTTTATGGTTATTCCCTGAGTAATGCTTGATTATTTTCCCGGCAACATAGTTATTAGGGATATACTTGAATCAACCTGTCCATCTGTCTGCATGTGCGAACTTATGAATAGTTACTTAGTTGGCTATGGGAACAATATGTAACAGTAAGTCTTACTGATGCTATTCATTCCAGAGTTAGCAATAAATGCTCTTAAGTGGCTAAAAGTAGCAATTTGTTAAAATGTCTATCCTTAGAATATATTTCAGATCACTATTTGATTCCCTTATCATCTACCTCGATGAAAAATTACCACTGTATAATCCTTCAGTCAGGAATGGTCTCAATTACACCTATTTTTAGGTGGAATTGTCGAAGGTCAATTTGAAAAAAAGAGTTTCAGGTCCATATATTGCTGACTGTATCCTCTAGCTGGTTGAAAACTTTCAAGTCTGTTTCAACAACATGAAGGGTAATCTCTATTGGTTTTGAGGTCAGACAGTCAAGGCACAGTATTATGCAATAAGAAAATGATTTTCAGTGCATAACTTGCTTTCTGCAGCATCTACCTGCCAGAAAACTTACATAGTGACTTTCACATGCTGGATAAGCCCTATTGATTTCTATAAAAAAACTGTTAGAGGACACTGAAAGACACATTTTTGAAACAAGAGAACTCTTTCTGAACCATAATTTTCTTTCTGTATTATTTACCTGCCTGGAAACTTACACTTGGACTTGGATGATCACTATTGATTTCAGGGTCAACTGGTCTAGGGTCACAGTGCTGGGACACAGAGAAACAGTTGTAGGTTGTGGTCATGCTACTGTTTTTCTGTGTTCAAGCACTGTGACTTTGACCGTAGATCAGTACTTTGATTTTTCTGTGATAGCCCTAGTTAAAAAAAAAGCTTGTATAGAGAAAACTTAAAATTTTTCTTGACTGCAACTATCAGTTTTTGTATGGAGAATGTTCAAATTATTGCTCTAGGGTTAGTAACTGCTCTGCTCCAGGGTTAGCTTATTTTTCACAGGTTGATGTTTCTGTGAAAGATTTTTTTGTCATAGAATGCTTGTTGTCTTTGTTTCAGTCTCTAGTGTCACAGCATCACAGACATCACTTAATCCTGAATCACATCCAAAACCACACAGGCCATGTCCATTTTGTTTCTGCGACAAATCTGCATTAACAAAGCATTTGATGATAAAACACAGTGATCAAGAAGAAGTAAAATTTGCAATGTCTTTGCCAAAACAAGAAAGAAACAGAGCATTTCTGCTTTTGAAGCGAAAAGGTATCATGCAAAAAAATATGAGAATCCTACGTAGTAACAATGAAAATAAAGAAAAATTAATCATAGAGAGAAAATTACGCACTGGTAAAGAGGAAAAAGTTGTATATTGCTCCAAATGTTTTGGTTTCTTCACCAAAGGATTCTTCCACCGTCATAGGCGAACATGCTACATGAATGAATCTTCCACTAATGTTCCAATGGCTGTTACTCCACAAGAAACATATAGCAATAAAAGAACTGATGCAAAACATGAAGCTTTTGAGTCTGAAATTCTAGGTTCTCTTCTCAGTGATGATGTTGGAAACATTTGTAAAAATGATAAATTCATAAAAGAATTTGGAAAACAAAAATTCAACAAAGCTTTTACAAGAAAAGATACCAAGTATGATGATAAAAAAGCCACAATTAGGACAGAAATGCGTAGGTTAGGATGTTTGTACCTGGAATTTAAAAACATTTGTCACAGTAATCACATAAAATGTGATTCTACTATGGACATGGTGAAGAGGACAAACTTTCCATACCTCAGTGAGGCGATAGATAGTATGACAATTGGAGATGATGGAAATATGAAAGATGGATTAAGGAAAGATGTTGGCTATGTTATTAAGAGATTTTGTAACTTTCTGCATGGCCTGCTGTCTGTGAAAAATGAAGATGCAATGGTTTCAGAACTGGACAGGTTTGTAGATGTACTAAATCACTACTGGCCAGAAATATTTGGAGAATCTGAATATAGCCTGAATATAAAAAGACAAACACAATTACGGAAACCACACAACTTACCTAAAAAGGAAGAGGTGCAGAAACTGCGTGATTTTACTTTAGAAAAATTGGGTGAAATGACAGCTGATAAGTACAAGTTTGTTGCCTCTAATGAGTACACATTACTTCGCGATTTAGTTGTTTCTAGGCTGACTTTATTCAATGCAAGGCGTGGTGGAGAACCATCATGCCTGCTGTTGGATCAGTGGAATGATGCAGAGGAAGACAGCTGGATTGGAAATAAACAGTCCATAAAAGATCCTGTAGAGAGAGCCCTAATTGGTAGGTTTAAAATAACTTACCAACCAGGTAAAGGTGGAAAACTTGTTCCTCTGCTAATACTTGAAGACTGTTGGGCAGCACTTAGAATTTTATGTGATACTGATATTCGAAAACAGGCTAGTATTCATCCAGAGAACAAGTATGTTTTTCCAATGACTCGGTTTTCTTCAAATCATGTATCTGGTTGGAGGTCAGTCAGTGAAATCTGCTCTATGGCAAAGCTTCAGAAGAAGGTAACAGCAACAAACATGAGGCATTACATAGCTACTTTGTATGCCAGTCTTGAATTGACAGAAGCAGAAAGAGAAACATTTTATGCACATATGGGACATAGTGCTGATATCAACAAGCATGTATACCAGAGTCCCTTAGCAAGACAGGAAATAATCAAAGTTGGAAAATTTCTGGAAGATGTTGATATGGGTAAGATTATTGAAATTTCAAAGGGAAATAACCCTGAAATTCATTTTTGTACAATAATTCCCCATTTTTCTCATGTGCCTCTTGTTTGACTTAGCTTATAATTTATATTCAGGTCTGAGAAAAGTTGAGTGTGCTGTCAATGAACAAGTCTTGATATATTTAAGAAAGGTCAGGATCTAAGAGAAAGAGAAGAAGAGAGAGAAATTTAATAATACAAAGACATTGCACATATGAATTGAATTTTATAAAATTTATGAACTAAATAAAATTGACATGATTATTAAACCACTTACAAAAAATACACCACAATTAACACTTCTATGTATAATCTTACTGTCTAAATTTTTTTATCTGTATGCAGGAAAACATCCTACCTCATGTTTGGAACCAGGTACAAGCCAAAACACACAGCCCATACAACCTCATTATTCTGATGATATTAAACAGCTGGGAAAAGAAGTTAGAAACCAGTCATTGCAAAACAGTAAGTTGTTTATGAATTGGATGACAAATGTAATTTAATAGTTTTAATCAAAACAGTTAATGCTTATTTGGTGTAAGATTGTATCTGTATGTAGAGATAAACAGGACACCTTCACTTAAAAATAAATGCTAGAAACTTTGCTCATTGAGCAGGTCAGACATCGAGGTATTTCATGTTGTGACACTTTAATATTAATTTATAAGGCATAAAATTAATCTCAGTTAATTGTATCTGTGATGACACTTTGCTTGTATGATTTGTGGCTCAAATTATGCAGGGTAATGTAACAAGACCTTAAATACACCTAAACATAGCTTTTGATATCAGAAGCCCCTGGCATCCTCCATTTAATGTACTGAAACAAGTACCTATTCTTCTACCACCTTCCTACACTTCTATGGTCAGCGTTGTAGATAAGCTGCGTATCGGCTTAATGTACGCTTCAGAAATAACGAGATACGCTCCAAGTATCATTTCTGTGCGTACATTTGACGCAAACCCTTTAGAACTTACGCAAACTACGAAAATCTTATGCGTAAAATTCATAACAAAAACAGGAACAGCTGATTTTAACTTCCGCTAAATAAACTGACTGGTTATCTTAAAATTTAGAGCTAATTTTGCACGCCGGAGTCAATAAACTGTAAGACAGTCTAGTATACATAATCTGTGTTGTCTAGACGCATAGTAATTTTTTAAATTGAATTTAAAGAGACAGTCGAGCGCTTTTATGTTCAATAGCGGACGTTCATGATTTTATGTGATAATGTCGAACTCGATGCCAATACGAAGCAAAATTGACTGTTTCTTTACATTAAAAGCCGGTTCAAGTAAAAGTGTAGTGACCCCAGTAATTGAAGAATTAATTAGCACAGTTTTTAAAACAAAAAAAGCACACGTAAAGGTAAATGAAGCCACTGTATTGTATGGGCTTATATCCTGCTTGTATGTAAAAGAAACCCTAAAATAAAAGAGTCAACACAGATACACTCTGACATTATTTCCCCATTTACCCTCAAGCAATGCATAATTTGACCATTTACCCCCATGCTTTGAAAAGTGGAGGTATTTACCCACATGTGCAAAAAATTATCTACAACGCTGTATGGTTGCCTCTAGCAATAAGGTGCTATGGGGGCATGTATGTTATACAAACATCTCTTGTTGTTTTTATTAAGTTCAGTAACTAAAATCCTTTTGTCTAGATTTTAAACTTCACACTTCGATGTTGATGCCATGATTGCAAAGCTGTACCTGTCATTCAAAGTGGTGAATGCTTTTGTGGCTGTGCAAATTGATCACGCTTGATTTTTTCATTTAAATAAATCAAAGGCTGATTTTATACAGGATTCAACATTCTCACTAACAAGACATGTATGTATTGAGTGTCTGTGGGATGTTTCCAAAACATTTTTGTCGAGCCCGCTTGCGGTGAGCTCGACTTAGTCGCCACTTTTGGCGTATAGTTCGGTGTATGTGCGTCCATCCAGATTTGTCCAGTCTATTTCTTGCTCATTCTTTGAAGGATTACATAATTAATTGGTACAAATGTTCACCATGATAGGGTATTGTGTCGCACACAAAACCCAGGTCCGCTGCTAAAAGGTCAAGGTCACAGGGGTCAGCGCAAAACCCATGTCCTGAGTGTTACTTCTACATGCATGGAGGGATTTTGATATAACTTGGGGCAAATATTCTCCATAGTGAGGCAGGTGTCTGTGGTAAAGGTCAAGGTCTTACTTCAGGGTCAAAGGTCAAATAACAAATTGTATTAGCATATTTCTTTATACATGGATGGATTTTTATATAAGTTATAACAAATGTTCTCCATAGTGAGTTGAGTTGTCTTGCACAAAATGAGGGTCAAGGTCACAAGAGGTCAAAGATCAAATAGAAATATCAAAATGTTCAAATAACATGAATTGAGTTTTTTAGGCACAAATGTTAATCATGAGACTTCATGTCATGTACATGAACCAGGTCAGAGGTCAAGGTCACCTAAGATGATGCATTGTCAAGATTTTGCCATGGGTATAAAGAGGATGTGCTGTGCACATCTCACCTATGTATACATCTTTCTCCTTGATCTGAAGCTAATAGGTTCAGGTTTGTTCAGAGGACACAATGCCACAGGATTTCAAGCAGTCATTTAATAGAAAAGTTGCTTAAGATGGTGTGAGCATGTACAATATCTACTGTATTTGTCATAGGCTTTGCCTAGTAGGGGTATAATGTATTGCTTGTATTATTCTTAACCACTAAGTGCAGCAGTACACAATGTTGTTTTTTTTTTTTTACACAGTTCTATTTTTTGACAACATAGATACCATAAACATTGATACCTTTTAGCCACTTCAGAACTGAAAGAAACTTATCTACATATTTGTATTTGAACTACTCATAGGTAGCAGAATATCATCTAACAATAAAACATAAAATGTGTCCATCTTTCTTCAAGTCAGTGATTAAAAAGTCAGTATTATGTCAGATGATTTCACCTGTCTCAAGTGATTATCATTTAATTTTTAACATTTTTACAGATGATGGTATCATATACACAAGAGTCAGGGTTGATCAGGATTCAGATGATGATTCAGTAAATGACCCAGATTACAGTGTTAATGCAGATGATGAGAGTACCGATAGTGAAACAACCGATGACGAGTCTGACCTGGAAATAAATGAGGAGGAAACACCTTACAAAAAGAGTATATAAAATTATATGAATACTTCTTGTATCAATTTGAAATAAATAAGTTAAGGAACTGAATTTGTATAATGTTAATTGAAACTAAGTTTGCCCTCTAAGCATTGTACACTGTTAGTATCAAACTTTTGCTAGATAATTTCTTAATCTCTCATAAACTGTGTACCTGAACTAAACATAAAAAACATATTGTAGACAGTGCATTGAGCTTCATTGTATATCATAAGGTCCTAATATAGATATAAAAATGAGGCTAGAAGATTGATTTACTTTTCTAGAATAATTTAACACCAAACAGTACTTTGAATTTCCACAGAACGACAGTATTCATTTTGGGGAAAAGATGAATCCAACTTAATAAATGAATACTTCAGAAAGTACATCCTCTCCACAGAAAATGTTAAAGCAAATACAGGATCTCTACCTGGTAGGTATCTTTGCTTGAGTTTGCAAGATGATGGTATTGGTATTCTTTATTACTGAGACATGCACTTAAAATCACTTTGGTTTTTCATAGTTAGGGTATATAATACATTTGTATATACTGTATCATATCATATCTATACCCTTTCAACCTGTAGCTGGCTCAACTTGCTCATTCGGTAGAGCATCGGATTGTCAATCTTGAAGATTCCAGTTCAGTCCCCATCAGGGCCGGCAAAATTTCTCTGTGGTAATTGATCTATAGGTCATTTGTCCCTCACCTCTGAAGCAAGTGAGGAAGTAGTCAGTCACTTGCGGAGAAATTGGTTAGTACACTGGTTGAATACCCAGGAACACTGGTTAGGTGGACTGACCGCCGGGATATGACCTTAGCTGTTAAACTGGCATTAAACCACAATAAAACAAATAAACTGTTTGGCAGGTTGGTTGTTTGTCATGTTTGACTTACGAAGGTTGTCACCAACTAGTCATTTAGATTTCAGCAGAAAGAAGACCTACTAATGCTTCAATTTGCAGATGTGCAAGATGTACTTATCATGTGTGTCTATGAAACTGTTCCAAGTTATAGACCTTGTTAGCTCACCTAAGCAGGAGTTGCTCAAGGGTGAGCTGTAAGGGTGGATTTATGTCCTGGGTCCATTGTCTCCAAAATTTGGCCTTTAAATGACTTTTCCATTACCACCAGACCAAAATGATAAAATTTAGCAGGGATGTTCCTCGCATGAAGCTCTAACAAAATTGTTTAAAGACATGAATAACATAAGAAGTCTGGTTGTTATGGCAACTGAAATATAACATAGTCGACTCCAGGACTTACTAATTAGGTTGATTAGTTAATTATACTGTACTTAAGATATACATGTAGCAGTATATCATCATGTATAAAAGCAGCCTATTATGTATTTTTCTAGAGTGTGGTTAAAGTGCATTATACATGCATAATGTAATGACTGTTTGTATTGGCTGGAATTCAAGTACATAGAGGATATTTTAAAACTTGCAGAATTGGCATAGATTTTTGGGTTTTTGGGTTGACATTTAGATTTCTTATAAATACTCCTGAAATTACCAGAAAAGACAAAGTCAAGACAAGACACACTTAAACCACGAACCTGGTTAATAAAATTGTCGAATCACAACGTCGTTTGTCTCAACCATGCCACAGAAAGGGAAGCCTTAAACAATCTTCATGTCTGAAACCGTCGAGCCTAGAGCTCTTAAATTGATGTATAGCATCCTGTAGTAGACCTCTGCCAAGTTTGTTCAAATTATGCTCCTTGGGTCAAAATTGACCTTTCCTTTGGGTCACTTGATTTCCATTGGGTTATTAGAATGCTATTTTGTCTGGCATCTGTCCATCTGGCATCCATTCACATTTTGCTTGTAAACACTCTAGAGGCTACAATTTCAATTAGATCTTAATGAAACTTTTATCAAACATTTTTCACCTGATTTAAATGGAACTCGGTCAAAATGTTTGCCTTAATTAATTCTTGAACAATTTTAAAACAGGGTTACATGCAAACAAAATCTAGGTCACCGGGTCAGACCATTAGAAACTTTTTTGGCTGACCTGAGCACGAAGTGCTCAAGCATGAGCTTTTGGGATCATTGCTTGTTTGACATCCGTCAGACAAGCAGTTGGGGTGTGCACCATCAACAATTTGACTTGAACAACTTCTCCTCCTATACCGTTACGCCAACTTTGATGAAACATTCCTAGGGTATTCCTTGCATGAAGCTCTACCAAAGTTGTTCAGAGAATTGAATTCCATCAAGAACTCTGGTTGCCATGGCAACAGAAAGAAAAAACTTTGAAAATCTTCTTGTCTGAAACCACAAGGCTATGAGTCTTAAGATTTGGTATCTAGCATTGTCTAGTGGACCTCTGCCAAGTTAGTTCAAATTATACCACAGAGGTCAAAATTGGTCCTGTCCCAGGGGTCCATTGATTTTAAACAGGCTTATGTAGTGGAGACTTAAAAAATCTTCTTGCTTGAAACCACAAGACTTACAACTTAGACATTTTGCATAAAGCTTCAGCTAGAGGTCCTCTACTTTTGTCCCTGGTTTCAGAAGTGGCCGCACCGGGTAAATTTTAGACCTTAGATTTTTTTTGCATGGAGCATCATCTGGAGTCCTGTACTAAGATTGTTATAATAATGCTTCTTTGGTCATTAAAGCCTTGCCACAGGGTCACTTGATTTTACAAAGGCTTATTTAGGAAGACTTAAAAAAATCTTCTTGTCTGAAACAACATAGCCTAGAACTTAGATATTTTGCATACATGTAGAGTATCATCTAGATGTCCTCTGCTAAGTTTATTTAAATTATGCCCCTTGGGTGAAAATTGGCTTTACCCTGAGGGGTCACTTAAATTCATATAGATGTATATACGGAGAACCTTAAAAAAGCTTCTGATGTTGGCTCAACAGCAGACATAGGGCAAAGGATTCAGGCGAGTGATTGAGGGCCATCATGGCTCTCTTGTTTGATACTTGAGGTCACAGTTTTTATAAGATCTGAATGAAAAATTGAATAGAGTGTTGAATTACTGGCTAATTCAAAATTGGTCACTTGCGGTCAGAAACTAGGTCACCTGGTCAAATCATAGGGAAACCTTGCTGTGTCTGAAACCACCAGGCACTAGATGTTAGATATTTAGTGTGTAGCTTCTTCTAGGGGACCTGCACTAAGATTGTTCAGTTATGTCCGTGGGGTCAAAAATGAGCCTGCCAAGGTTGTTTTCTTGATTTCAATTGAATTGTATTGAGTACTTTCTTGTTTTTGCAGCTAGTGTATGAAAATTTAATCTGTAATTATGCATTTGCTTGTAGATTTGAAATTTGACCATAGCCAGCATTGACCTTGTACCTAATTATTATTTTCGAAGCTTTGTCTGTGAAATTGGTCTATGGTAGATGAACAACTATGCAAGTAAATTAGTTGAACTTAACTTGATTACTTCACTGGCTTTGCTGTTTATAATGGTGGTACTCCATTGAATGATATTGGCCCTCTTGTTTAGTGGTGATTTCTAGTAGAGTTTTCAGTTCAGTTTTCAGTATGTCCTATGATGAAAATTTTGAAATCTACCAAGTTCAAATCATACTCTGTAACCATTGTGGGCACAATTGATATATATTAAAATATATATCAAAATCTTGTTAAAATCCTGCCCTAAGGCTAAATTCACTCCCACACCAGGGATGGTGAATTTAAGTGACCCTTCATTTCATTGCTAAATACTAGTAAGTGTTGTTATGGCTGTCTTATTGTGACTGTGGTCTGCAGTTAAAAAAATAAATTACTTACAACAGCTAATGGTTTTTGTAATAATGCTTACTTTTGTTTTAGGAGTGAAGAAATTGAAAGCATTCCTTACTAAATATCCAAGCATAAAAGCTGATATGCCAGAAAAGGAAAGGATATATAGACTGAAGTCAAAGATATTTAATGAAAGGAAACTTGTTAGAGACAAACTGAGGAAGTCTAAAGGTAAATGAGAAATACACTTACCCATGAATTAGAGTGATATGGTTTTAGCTCACATGAGCACAACATGAGCACATGGTGAGCTATTGTGAAAGGACTTTGTCTGGCCTCTGTCATGTGTCATCAACTTTTACTTTTAACATCTCCTTTAAAACTGCTGGTCCAAATTGATGGAAACTGTGTGTGGTTGTTCAATGCTCTACCAAAGTTGCTGAAAGAATTCAATTGTACATGCAGAACTCTGGCAGCCAGTAGAAATCAAAGCACTGAAGGCACTGAATTTGTTTGGGTCACAGAACCAGTAAACAGTGTTGCTAATATTTCTTTTCTTTCCATTTTGCAGAAAGGTTGTTTAAAAGTGATCATATCTCATAATTATTGGTTGATCCTATAAGAGACTAAATACTCCTCTTTGAAAACCACAGTCCTGTCGAAAATATCTCACATATCACTTTGTCAGTAGAGTATTATGTAGTTTCATGTTAATACATGTTATTGTCTTAAAGATAAGAACAATAAATATGAAAAATTACAATGGACATTAACTGCAAAATTATGTATAAGAACGTCATGGTTCATATGTATCAATGAAATTTATCAAAGTGTGAAGTTTCAAGTTGATATATCCAATACTTTTGAGTGAATCACCTGCCATAAATTAAGGATGAAAAATCACAAAGGACAATAACTGCAAAATTATGCTAAGAAAGTTGTGGTTCTTGGACACTGCAATCTCCTCAGTAAGGTCTGTCCATCTACATAGGTAAGTTTGATAAATTACAAATAACTTAAAAATTATGCTAAAGAGATCTTTATTTTCCCAGTGAGGTCTATCCATCTGTCATTTCATCAAAGAAATTTCAAATTGATACCGCCAATACTTTTTGAATTATGCCCTCAACAAATATCCAGGCCAGGCAGTCAGCTGGTCAAGTTGATTCCAGTATCATCCCCGCTCCATCCCTTCTCTGTGCGACAAGTTGGGGGGGGGGGGTGGAGGGGGAGGATATAATGAAATTCAAGTAGTAATTGCCTAAGATCAGGTTTATGAAGTTGAAATACAAGACTTAGTGTTAGTGTGCAAACCAGTGTCTATAGCAACAAAATTGCACCTAGTGAATGCTGTATTAATGGATTTTTGGTCGGTCAGTATATTATAATTCAGATTTGGTACCAGGGTTCTAGCTAGCCTATTATCCCATGTCGCAAGCGACATGCCTTCTGGCTTGGGGCTGTGTTTCCGATATGCTTTGAAGTCACCTACATCCCTTAATTGTCAAAGGGACATGTCTTTGATAAACAACAATTACATCAGATAGTTATCAGTAGAACACCATGTGCTCTCCATTAATTGATTTCAATCAAATGAAGCGACTGGGAGCAATCAACCAGTGACAGCTTACTATACGGAATGTGTGACGTAAAACATTGGGCAGCGTTATTAAGCACCGCCCTAATTTTTTTTGACAGGTATTTTCTTTGATTTATTGATAGATGTAGCATGCCAACTCTTAATTATTAGAACTTGTATTGTTCGAAATATTTTCACTGGTTTTCATTTTTTAATCATTGGCTAAATTAAAGATGAGACAATACAAGACTTTTGAAGATTTGTTTCAACGTAAAAATGTTTTTCGCATGTAAAGTCAGGATAAAGACGATGCCGGTGCTAAGTTGAAAATTACTTATCTGTTAAATTTTACCAACAAACATAATCGCCGCAATGTTGTTCACATGTATATGTCTTGTTTTCATGAGTGAATCAACGGAGAAACAATCTCTGTTATAAAATTCAGAGTAATATTTCACTGGCGTCACATTAAAGAACTTTTACATTATAGAGAACTTCTGGAGCGGATGTGGTCCAGTGGTAACGCGCTGGACTGGTAAACCAGGGTTCCCCGAGTTCCATCCCTCGCTCCTTCACTAACATTACTTATAGTCTAACCGAGGTCCCATGTATCAGTGCTATACACTGAGCATGCAAACAAGCAAATGCAAACCTGTTAAATGATGGATCAGACGTGAATCTGTTTTCCAATCTTAATATCTTAGAATGAATTAATACCGTTTGCTAAATTTCCTTTTTACATTTTTTGGAATCTGCCATTGGAAGTAAAGGGAGATGTATTTAAAGTTATATGGCATTATCTTTGATAGTATTAAAATAATAACTTTGGCAACGAACTTTACAACACTTTGTATATGAATCTTTTCAGGGGGCATTGGTCATATTGGCAACCGTTACCGACTATAAATAAGCTCATATAGATAGATATCTTTCTTACTTTTACTAGTAAATTTAACCTTTACTGCTGTCGTGCATATTCTTTATTAATCTAAACTTATTTAAAATGATTTCCAGAATATCGGTGTTTTCCGGGTTTTCCGTACAATAGGGTTTATTCTCTATCAAATTAAACTTACTTCACGTCATTTAATCTAGCTGAATTTCCTAAATGTTTCATATTGAAACGTAATTTAAATATATGTGGTATTTTCTCTAGTCTATCTTTACTACTTTTTTACCAAGAGCATCTTATTTAAACTTACTAAACTTACAACGTGCTCATGGTGAGCTATTGTGATCCCCCTGTGTCCGTCGTCATGCGTCTGTGCATTGTGCGTTGTCAACAATTACATAAAAATAACATCTCCTCTGAAACTACTGACTGCACATTAACCAAACTATACAGGAATGATCCTTGGGTGGTCCCCTTTCAAAGTTGTTCAAATGGTTCCGGTCTGTTGCATCAGTAGGTCACAGGGCCAAAAAAGAAGTTTCAAAAATGCAAATTAAAAAAATCTTCTTGTCAGAAAGTACAAGGCCCAGAGCTTTGATATTTAGTATATGACATCATCTATAGGTCCTCTACCAAAGTTGTTTAAATTATGCCCCTAGTGCCAAAATTGGCTCTGCCCCAGGGGATCATAGGTTTTCCTTATATGTATATAGTAAAAACTTAAAAAATCTTCTCCTCTGAAATGACAAAGGCTAGAGCATTGGTATTTGGTATATGACATCATCTATAGGTCCTCTACCAAAGTTGTTCAAATTATGCCCCTAGTGCCAAAATTGGCTCTGCCCCAGGGGGGCAGGTTTTCCTTATATGTATATAGTAAAAAAATTTAAAATCTTCTCCTCTGAAATGACAAAGGCTAGAGATTTGATATTTGGTTTATGATATCATCTATAGGTCCTCTACCAGAGTTTTTCAAATTATGCCCCTAGTGCCAAAATTGGCTCTGCCCCAGGGGTCATAGGTTTTCCTTTTATGTATATAGTAAAAATTTTTAAAAATCTTCTTCCCTAAAATGACAAAGGCTAGAGATTTGATATTTGGTATATTATATCATCTATAGGTCCCATACCAAAGTTGTTTAAATTATGCCCCTAGTGCCAAAATTGGCTCCGCCCCGGGGGGATCATAGGTTTTCCTTATATGTATATAGTAAACACTTAAAAAATCTTCTCCTCTGCAATGACAAAGGCTAGAGCATTGGTATTTGGTATATGACATCATCTATAGGTCCTTTTTCAAAGTTGTTCAAATTATGCCCCTAGTGCCAAAATTGGCCCTGCCCCAGGGGTCATAGCTTTTCCTTATTTGTATATAGTAAAAATTTAAAAAATCTTCTCTGAAATGACAAAGGCTAGAGATTTGATATTTGGTATACGATATTATCTACAGGTCCTCCACCAAAGTTGTTCAAATTATGCCCCTAGTGCCAAAATTGGCTCTGCCCCAGGGGGGCAGGTTTTCCTTATATGTATATAGTAAAAAAATTTAAAATCTTCTCCTCTGAAATGACAAAGGCTAGAGATTTGATATTTGGTTTATGATATCATCTATAGGTCCTCTACCAGAGTTTTTCAAATTATGCCCCTAGTGCCAAAATTGGCTCTGCCCCAGGGGTCATAGGTTTTCCTTTTATGTATATAGTAAAAATTTTTAAAAATCTTCTTCCCTAAAATGACAAAGGCTAGAGATTTGATATTTGGTATATTATATCATCTATAGGTCCCATACCAAAGTTGTTTAAATTATGCCCCTAGTGCCAAAATTGGCTCCGCCCCGGGGGGATCATAGGTTTTCCTTATATGTATATAGTAAACACTTAAAAAATCTTCTCCTCTGCAATGACAAAGGCTAGAGCATTGGTATTTGGTATATGACATCATCTATAGGTCCTTTTTCAAAGTTGTTCAAATTATGCCCCTAGTGCCAAAATTGGCCCTGCCCCAGGGGTCATAGCTTTTCCTTATTTGTATATAGTAAAAATTTTTAAAAATCTTCTCTGAAATGACAAAGGCTAGAGATTTGATATTTGGTATATGATATTATCTACAGGTCCTCCACCAAAGTTGTTCAAATTATGCCCCTAGTGCCAAAATTGGCTCCGCCCCAGGGGGGCAGGTTTTCCTTATATGTATATAGTAAAAATGTTAAAATCTTCTCCTCTGAAATGACAAAGGCTAGAGATTTGATATTTGGTTTATGATATCATCTAAAGGTCCTCTACCAAAGTTGTTCAAATTATGCCCCTGGTGCCAAAATTGGCTCCGCACCAGGGGGTCATAGGTTTTCTTTATATGTATGTAGTAAAAAAATTTAAAAAATCTTCTTCCCTGAAATGACAAAGGCTAGAGATTTGATATTTGGTATATGATACCATCTATAGGTCCTCTACCAGAGTTGTTCAAATTATGCCCCTAGTGCCAAAATTGGCTCGCCCCAGGGGATCATAGGTTTTCCTTTTATGTATATAGTAAAAATTTAAAAAATCTCTTCTGAAATGACAAAGGCTAGAGATTTGATATTTGGTATATGATATCATCTACAGGTCCTCTACCAAAGTTGTTCAAATTATGCCCCTAGTGCCAAAATTGGCCCCGCCCCAGGGGGGCAGGTTTTCCTTATATGTATGTAGTAAAAAAATAAAAAAATCTTCTCCTTTGAAATGACAAAGGCTAGAGAGTTGATATTTGGTATATGATATCATCTACAGGTCCTCTACCAAAGTTGTTAAAATTATGCCCCTAGCCTTAAAATTGACCCCGCCCCAGGGGTCATAGGTTTTCCTTATATGTATATAGTAAAAACTTAAAATCTTCTCCTTTGAAATGACAAAGCCTAAAGCTTAGATATTTGGCATGAAATATTGTCTAGTGAACCTGTTCCAAGTTTGTTCAAATTATATCCCTGGGGTTAAAATTGGGCCTGCCCGGGGGTCATAGATATTCTATTTGTGCGTATAGTAAAAACATAAGAAAATTATCCTCTGAAGCTTCAAAGGCTAGAGCTTAGATATTTGGCATGAAACATTCTGGACCTCTACAAACATTGTTCAAATTATTGCCCTAGGGTAAAAATTGGCCCTGCCCTTGGGGTCATGGGTTTTCTTTAAGTACATATAAAAAAAAGTGTTCTCTGAAACCGAGAAAGCTAGAGCTTAGATATTTAACATGAGACATTGTCTGGTGGAACTATATCAAGATTGTTTAAATTAAAGCTTGGGGTCACATTTGGCCCTGCCCTAGGGGACTTAGTGACTTACTTTTTTGTAATTTGGTATGTTATGAAATTTGGACCATGTGCTCAGTTTCAGATGAAGACTTGAACTTTGATGTTAAATGACCTAAATTTTGATCTAGTGACCTATTTTCTTGTTTTTTGATGTACAGCTATGAAATTTGGACCATTTGCACAGTTTCAGATGTAGCATTGAACTTTGATGTTAGATGACCTAGATTCTCACCTAGTGACCTACTTTCTTGCTTTTTTATCTACAGCTATGAAATTCGAACCCTGTTTACAGTTTCAGGTGTCAAAATTGAACTCTGACATTAGATGACATTTTGACCAAGTGACCTCCTTTTTTTGTTGTTTGATGTACAGGTTTGAAATTTGGACCATATATATAGTAAAAATTGTTCAAATTCTTGTAATAAACAGTAGCCTTGTATGTTTTCACACAAATGACAGTCTGTCCGCAGGTGAGTGCTTTGGGACCAATGGCCCCATTGTTTTATAAATGTTTGATATTGAAAGGAAAATAAAGCATAATTATATAGTATTTTTAGTCATTTATCTTTGTTATTTTTTTTATAAGAACATCAAAAATGAATTCCAGAAAATCAATGTTTTTTTCCGGGTTGTCCAGGTTTTACACCTGCCCACAGATCTCGTAAGTAATAAACAGAGGAACCGTGACCTAATTAAAATATATGCGCTTTTCTCAAGGTTATAACTGTTTCAAACTTGTTTGTAATAATCAGTTAACCTCTACATTTATCTATTGTTAAGAAAACACCACATGGTAATGTACAAATAAAGTTACATGAAAAGAATCTACAAACTTTTCATGAGCGTGGTAATCTCTTCTGTTTACTTTCGGTCACGTTACAAATTAATGCGTAATTTCATGTAAACAAACGCCTTTTCATTCAAGAGTACGAAATCGTCATGTTAATAATAAAAATTGTTTGAATATATTACCGATAATTTGCTGAAGTGTAAAGAATTGCACAATATTAGGAATCTTTAATTTTTTAGTCAGTATTGACTTTTGGCAGTAACATGTTGGTTGACCAGTCGGGAACTATTTTTCTGTTCTCTGAGAAGGGTGTTAAAAATTAATGCGCCAGTCGTTTTATACAGACGGACTATTTGTGGATTTGGTAATTAAGGGAGTGTTAGAGGCTGAAATTGTGCTAACATTGTTTGGTCTGACGACCCAAACAAATAAAAAAAACTTAAGAAATCATCTTGTTGTTAACCACTTGACTCAGAGCTCTGAAATTTTGTGTAAGGCATCCTCTAGAAGACCTCTACCAAGATTATTCAAATTATGTCCCTGATTTAAAAATCAACCCTGGCCCCAGGGGTCACATTTTTTGCATAGAATTATATAGAAAAAACTTTGAAAAATCTTCTTTTCTGAAAACACAAGGCCTAGAGCTAAGATATTTTGCATGGAGCATATTCAAGATGTCCTCTATGATGCCTGTTCAAATTATACCCCAGGGGTTATTAATGGCACTGCCCAAAGAGTCACTGAGCTTTATACAGACATAAGAAGGAAAATTTCTAAAAATCTTCTCTTAAACCACAAGGATTTGAGTCTAAATAATTTGTGAGTCACATTGTCTAGTAAACTTGTACCAAGACCGGCCATTTAATGTTCCAGGAGTTAAAATTGGCCCTGTCCCGGGGTGTGTGTGTGGGGGGTCACATGTTTTGCATAGAATTATATAGAAAAACTTTGAAAAATCTTCTTGTCTGAAACCACAAGGTCTAGAGCTGAGATATTTTGCATGGAGCATAACTTGATGTCCTCTACCAAGATTGTTCAAATTATACTGTCCCAGGTTTCACTTAGTTTAATACAGACATATATAGGGAGTCTTTAAAAAAATCTTCTTCTCTTCAACCACATTGCTTTGAATCTGTATACTTTGTGTGCCACATTGTCTAGTAGTCCTGTACAGATTATTGTTCAGATTATGACCCTGGGGTCTAAATTGGCTGCACCCTAGGGGTAAGATGTTTTTCAAAGAATTTTTCAAATCTTCTTGTCTGAAACCACAAGGCCTAGAGCTGAAATATTTTGCATGGAGCATCATATAAATGTCCTCAACCAACATTGTTCAAATTATACCCCAGGGGTCAATAATGGCACTGTCCCAGGGGTCACTAAGTTTTATACAGACATTTATAGGAAAATCTTTTAAAGATCTTTTCTTAAACCACATGGCTTTGAGTCTAAATATTTTGTATGTCACATTGTCTAGTAGACCTGTACTGATTATGACCCTGGGGTCAAAATTGGCCTAACCCAAAGGGTCAAATGTTTTACATAGGCTGTATAGTAAAAAATTTTAAAATCTTCTTGTCTGAAACCACAAGGCCTAGAGCTGAGATATTTTGCATGGAGCATCATTTAGAGGCCCTCTACAAAAATTGTTAAAGGTCATGTGACACGCATTTTTGACCTCGAAATTTTCATATGAGCGAAAAATATATATCTAACTATGACTGTTTTACAAAATTCCCTAACTATGACTGTTTTACAAAATTCCGCAGCTAATTTTCATCTTAAAGATGTTTTTATAGCAAATTAAAATACATATTTTACGCACTTGGTCGCGCGCACCTGTCACGAGCGAAACCGGAAGTGACGCACATTTATCCCTTGCCACTTTACACAGCTGCCTGGATTGTTAACAAAAACTTTAAAATTATGATGGAAAGTGAAAATGTAGACTGAATATAGTAAAAAACCAAAATTGAACAAGATAAGCTAACATCTAAATATACATTGAAGATTTTTCAAATAAATAATTTGTAATTTTGATGGAATTACGAAGACAATGAACAATATTATATAGAGGCTAGTTTAATCAGGGTTATAGAATTAAAAGATACATCAGTGAAAATATCTAGACTAAGAGATATTTTTCAAGTAACTGATCCAAAAAGATGTTGAACATGCTTATTTTTATCCGATGCAGTTTGTTGGAAGACTTGATTAACTAACTCCAATCCGGAGAGATTTTTTTCCATAAAAACATTCTCCTTACAGTGACGTGTTGCTTATTTGTCTGAGTATATTTTGCCTGAGTTACGTGTAAGTAATCTATGATTTTTTTTGGCTTATTCATTCTACATTTTTTTTTGAAAACAAAACAATAATGATCAAAGAACAAATAATATGAAGAAGCCCTAAAAGCTATGTCAAAAACAAAAAAACACAAACACATTGTTTTTTGTTTTGGGTTTTTTAATAATTTGTTCACATTTAGAAGTCGAATGATTTTTATTTTCATCATAAATAGATCCATTACATTAAATTATCTTATTAAAATATGTATCTGCATGGAAGCTTCTTAACTAAAAATCATCCAGACATGTTAATTGGAACAAGCTATTACATAATGTTTTCACAAGTGTGACTGATCAAAAGTGATACAATCAATTTGTAAGATCACTTGCAATAAAATTTTGCTATTTGTCTAAATTTTATCATTGATTGGGTCATAAAAATGTTAATTACTTTGTTTTGACAGCTTTGCAGAATATACAAGGGTCCCTTTTGGGCAGGTTAATTTGCATAAATCCCACAGTATAAGGCGTGATTTATGGATCTTTGACATTTCATTGAATATTAATTTATAAGCAGACACAAATTTCTTCTTGATGGACATGTCATATTTTTATTTTTCAAACAATATCCCAACGTGAAAATACATCGTAGTGTGAATTTCCATTCCAGTGAAACAAATGTTAACACATTAGATCACCTAAATTCACTTCAACTTTACTACACTTAAATGAAAAATAATTTGTTTTTGACTTTAACATCAAGTGTGGAGGTATACGCAGCATGTAAAAACGTAGAGGAGATAGTTTAATATAGAACCACAACATGGAAGAAAATGGAATATTTATTAATATTTATTAAGGTAAAGATACAACCCGTTCTCCCGGCACAAAGTTTGAATTTACTTATAGAAATCGAGAAGTAATCACATTATTTTATTTAACTTACAATTTATAGCATGTTATTTTTATAAGTGAGCCTTTATCATGTTTCTTGCACTTGTGGTTTAGTGTAATTTTTTCATTTAAAAATGGACGTGTTATGAGCAGTGTAATTCTGCACTATGCCTGGTTCAGTAGGGATAAATCTACGTCACAGCCAAAAATTGCGGCGGAAACTACCGATGTCCAAACGGAAACAGCCGATCATCAAAAACACGTTTTTTCTTATCAAAAGCAATATTTTCGTAATTTCGCAGTTAAACCATTTTGATCAGTACATTATGATTATTTTGAATAGACGAAGTTGCTATAGTCGTGTCACATGACCTTTAAAATAATATACTTGGTATCATTAGTGAACCAGGGGTTATCTTATTTCATAAAGGCTTATAGAATGAGACTTTGGCAGTCTTTTTCTCTAAAACACAATGCCTTGAACTGAGGTATTTTGTAATGAACATCATGTAGAGGTCCTCTAAAAATTTGTTCAAATAATGTCCCTGGTATCATTAATGGCCCTGCCCAGGGGTCACTTAGTTTAAAAAGACATATATAGGGAAAAAAAATAAAAATCAATTTTCTCAAACCACAATGTCTGGAGTCTAAATACTTTGTGTGTCACATAGTCAGTCTAGTAGACATGTGTTAAGCTTTGTCCCATCACCTCCTGTCACAATTTTTTTTCTGGAATATCTCTGAAACCATTATAGATATCTTATTGAAGCTTGAATTACAAAAGCAGCTAGTCAAGGGAAATGGTAATTTTGGCTGCTAAAGCAAGGTGACTTCCAAATTAGGGAGTAATGTTGGCTGGCTTTCTTTAGTACCAGGCATGTGGTTTCTTTGAATAAAGAATTCTAACACTTTAAATGTATCTTTTTTAACTTTTCAACATGATAATTCAAGTTCAAAATACAGTACACATATTATCTTACAAATCATTTTAATAATTTTAGATATCATCATCATCCCTGACTTTATAATGACATGAGCTGTCTCAGTTTTTCTCCTAGAAAGTGAAAAAACATTTGTTTTTTATGTGCTATCTGAAGTAAACTATGATTCAGTTATGGCATATTTGAAAATTTCTTGGTTCTGAGTTTACCGTAAATGCTCAAATATTATACGCTAGCATGTATAACACGCACACCTTGTCTGGCCTCAACACTAGGGGAAAAATGCTTGCATTAGAATATAAAACAATATGCACACAAATTTTGTCTGGAAATAGAATTATCATTTGGCGATTTTTTTTCGTTTAGGAAGCTGCCATTGTTGCTTGAATATCACTATGGTTGCATTTAACTACAATTAACCCAATAGACAATGGCATTAACACCTTCTCAACACATTTTGGTTGTGTAAACAAACATCTTGTAATTATGGCGACATCAAACAACACTTATTATTGTGTTTGTTTAACAATATAAGGGCGATTCCTTTATCTAATGAACTGATTAACTGGTCGATAATTAAACAAATGCAAATATTGATTGGCATAATACTGGTAAGCATTGGTTACATGATTGAATCTTTAGCAGTTATATATTTAGAAAAACAAAACAAAAGAAAAAAACGGGCCTTTTACGATATCATTCTTTCAGTGTTGATGACACTGGTTTTCTTCCCTTAACAACGCTCTTCAAGAAGAAGGTGCACCAAAACAGGAAACATCATTTGGGCAGAAATTATTGACTTTTGGTCAGTATTTTCTGGGTTTTCAAGCTGGCAAAAATAGTCTGACGACCCACTCTCGTGTATTATACACACCCCTTTGTCAAGACGGAAAATTCTTGATTAAAAATGCATATTATACTTGAGTGTCTTCTTTCAGATTTTTTTCAATTTTCATTGCGAATGATATATTTAGTTGTCATTTTGGCATTACATGTTGGTCAAGGTGATGTAAAGAGAAGTGAAACACCATACATTGTTATCAAAACATGACAAGGAATTTTAAGTGGTGATTCAGCCTAATTGTCTTGATACGTTTTGTTGGATTTTAAACAGAAAATATTCCCCATGATATAGAATGGAATATTGTTTATTGTTACTGATAGATGGCATGTCATCAAAATGTTGGACAAATATATCAAACATGCATGGAGGACCAAATATTGGATTATGACTTTACTGTTAACACTCCTAGTCAATATTTCACTAAAAAGATTAATGTAAATGAGTAAAGGCAATGAATACATTGGAAGGTAGACATATACATGTAATTGCATTACTATTAGTTCTGCTACTTTGCCAAAACATTTCACTGTTTTCATATTAATTTTGTGATTTGACTCTAGTTTAATGCTGTCTGTTCCAACTTCTAGCAATTGTTCCATAGAGAAATTTAAAAAAAATATCAGTTGAAAAAGTTGAAACAGAAGGAATGTAAAAGACCATTGATAAAGAACGTACAGTCTATTTGGTAATCATTCTAATGTATATTTTATCTTAAAATCATTGTTGAGTTTTGAAAAGTTTTATGCCGTTGTTGTTTTTGTATTTTCAGGGCAGCTAAAGTGCAGTCCAAGAAAACAAAAAACTTAAAGAATCATATGAAAACTAAAGAAAGAGTGTACTTCTAGAAATATTTGAGAAAAGTATACATCACTATATCATATTATTACATTATATATTTGCAAATTCCTTAGCTAAATAACTGGCAAGACAGCAAAATGATGCTAAAGATCTTCTCCACAGTCTTTAGAAATAGTGTGTTCAAATTGTATTATTTATGAAAGTCAAATGTGTTTGAAAATTCCCTAGCTAGAGAATTGGTAATCTAATATATGCTATAGATTTTCTGCAGTCTTTTGGACTGTGCTATCATATTATATTGTTTGTGAAAATCAGATATAAATGTATTTGAAAACTCCTCCATAAAACTGGCATGGATGTAAACATTTTCCATACCATCTTTTGAACTTGTGGATTTAAATTGTATTGTTATGAAATTCAAATGTATTTGACATATCCTAAACAAGTAAGCCGAAAATGTAATATATACTTTAGATTTTCAGTAAAGTCTTTGAACTTGTGCTTTCATATTGTATTATATATGAAAATCAAATAATTTTTTACATTCCTTAGCTAGTAAGCTGGCAAGGTAATATATGCTGTAGATTTTCTACAAAGTCTTTGAACTTGTGCATTCATATTGTATTATCAAATCAAATGTATTTGACATTTCCTTAGCTAGTAAGCTGGCAAGGTAATATATTTAATAGATTTTCTGCAAAGTCCTTGAACTTGTGCATTCATATAGTATTGTTTATGAAAATCAAATGAGTATGACATTTCTTTGGCTAGTAAGTTGACAAGGTAATATTTTTAAATTTTATAGATTTTCTGTGAAGTCTTTGAACTTGTGCTTTCATATTGTATTGTATATGAAAATCAAATGTATTTGATATTTCTTTAAAAAGTAAGCTGGCAAGGTAATACATTTTATAGATTTTCTGCAAAGTCTTTGAACTTGTGCATTCATATTGTATTGTTTATGAAAATCAAATGTATTTGACGTTTCTTTTAATAGTAAGCTGGCAGGGTAATGTATTTTATAGATTTTCTGCAAAGTCTTTGAACTTGTGCATTCATAAAGTATTGTTTATGAAAATCAAATGAGTTTGAAATTTCCTTAGCTAGTAAGCTGACAAGGTAATATATTTTATAGATTTTGTGCAAAGTCTTTGAGCTTGTGCATTCATATACATGTAGTATTGTTTATGAAAATCAAATGTATTTGACATTTATTTAAATATTAAGCTGGCAAGGTAATACATTTTATAGATTTTCTGCAAAGTCTTTGAACTTGTGCATTCATCTGTTCATAAGGTATTGTTTATGAAAATCACATGTATCTGAAAATTCCTTAGCTAGTAAGCTGGCAAGGTAATACATTTTATAGATTTTCTACAGTCTTTGAACTTGTGCATTCATATTGTATTGTTCATGAAAATTAAATGTATAAGATATTTCTTTAAATATTCAGCTGGCAAGGTAATACATTTTATAGATTTTCTGCAAAGTCTTTGAGCTTGTGCATTCATATTGTATTGTTTATGAAAATCAAATTTATTTGACATTCTCTAAATAGTAAGCTGACAAGGTAATATATTTTATAGATTTTCTGCAAGGTCTTTGAACTAGTGCATTCATATTGTATTGTTTATGAAAATCAAATGTATTTGACATTTCTTTAATTAGTAAGCTGGCAAGGTAATACATTTTATAGATTTTCTGCAAAGTCTTTGAACTTGTGCATTCATCTGTTCATAAGGTATTGTTTATGAAAATCACATGTATCTGAAAATTCTATAGCTAGTAAGCTGGCAAGGTAATACATTTTTTAGATTTTCTACAAAGTCTTTGAACTTGTGCATTCATATTGTATTGTTCATGAAAATTAAATGTATATGACATTTATAACATTTTATAGATTTTCTACAAAGTCTTTGAACTTGTGCATTCATATAGTATTGTTTATGAAAATCAAATGTATTTGAAAATCCCTTGGCTAGTAAGCTTGCAAGGTAATATATTTAAAATTATTACATTCATATTGTATTGTATATGAAAATCAAATGTGTTTGACATTTCCTTAGCTAGTAAGCTGGCAAGGTAATATATTTAAATTTTATAGATTTTCTGTGAAGTCTTTTCACTTGTGCATTCATATTGTATTGTTTTCAAATGTATTGGACATTTCTTAAGATATTAAGCTGGCAAGGTAATATAAGCTTCAGATGTTCCTGCTCAGTCTTTTCGATTGTTTATGAAAACCAAACGTATTTGAGTATTTTTCAGTCAAAAAAATGGCAAATTAGTATACATGTATTCTATAGATTTTCCTCAAAGTCTTTTGAACTTGTGCATTTTTATTGTATCGTTATGAATTTGAAATAAATTTTATAATTCCTTAGCTATTAAGCTGGCAAGGTAATGTATGCTAAAGATGTTCTGCAGTCTTTTAAACTTGTGACATCATACTTTGTTGCTTATCAAGTTCAGATGTTTAAACAATTCCTTAGCTAGTAAGATGGCAAAGTAATGCTATAGATTTTCCACTCAGTTTTTTGAAATTGTGCATTCGTTTTGTGTAGGTTAAAGGTCAAGGTCACAGTGGCCATAAACTATAAAGAGAAAAACACATTTTTATTGATAACTTGAGAACTCTTAGACCTTGCAGCCTCAAAACTTTCTGCTTACCCACCATCCCACTTTCCTACATACCCATACAGTTCCACCACTCTTTCGTGTTCTCTAGTAATTGGACTTAATATATTTTATAACCAAAGTGTCATTGACATAATCTATATCTACTTGCCATGGCCAGTAACTCCTGGCATCCTCCATTTTAATGTACTCTTAAGAACATGAAAGTCCGTAACAGAAAGATGCAATGCATCTTAGAATACATAACCCAGAGAGGGATTTGAACTCCGATCTCCCACGTGATATGCCAACACTCTTACCACTGTGCCAAAGAATCGATTCCCTGAAGCTGTTGTCAGAGGTTGTATTTATACAATTATAGGAAGGTGTGCACTAGACCGTAACAGTACTGTCACAAGTCCCTGTCCTACCTTCCTATACTTTTATGGCTGCATCTAGCAATAAGGCTCTTGGTGGGGGGAGGAAGCATGTATGTTTAACAAATAAGCTTTCAAAACTGTACTAACAAGTAAAATTTACTGCTCTAGTTTCAAAAGAAAGTAGAACGCTATGTCAAAGTTGTAGGAAAGCTAATGACAATTTTTTAATTAACTTATAAACTGAACACAAGGTAAAAAATGTATTGCTTCAGATATAGAAAATAAGTCAAGATTAAGTTTAGCAAAGGTAAAAATTGAAGTCTGGATGCATAGTAATACAAATATTGAAAATATGAATGATATAGCTTCACTTCAGAAACAAGGAAGCAGGTCAAGGTCATTGTCAGCCAATGTCAAAGTTGAAGCCTGCTTCAGAATTATACAAATACATGCAATTAAAATTTCAATGACATAGCTACAAAAGCAAGGAAGAAGGTCTGTAGGTCAAGGTAAAGGTCACATGTAGACAAAATGTGTATAAATGGTTTTCCTTCAAAATTATTTTGCAGATCTAAAGGTTTTGCCTCTATTAGTCTATAAAACTAGTCAACAGCCACTCAGTGAAAGTTTCAAGTTCAGCCCTTGGAGTATAAAAGCACTTTATACCATACTGCAGCAGCCAGTATAATTCAGGTAGTTTAAGGAAAAGAGAAGCTTCAGAAACACATCTTGTAATGCTGTTCAGAGAATATTTACTACAGAAGAACTTTCATTATAATATTGTATTGTTTATCAATCAAAGCTCATTCAATATTATCTTACCTAGTAAGCTGGCGATGTAATAATAATTACTCCATAGCTATAAGAAGTTACCTATAAAGCATTAATACATTTGCAGGTGTATTGTTTCTTAATATTATAACTGTTCTTGTTTCCTTTTAAACCTATTCTAAATGTATTTACTTTAAAATATTTGACAAGCTTACTTCATAGCAATATGCATTGAAAGATGTTTGTTATGCCCTTAGTAAGCTGATGACATTTTAAATGTTAAGGTATCAATATTGAAAAGTGTGAAGAATCTCTATCTTTATCACTGTTAGTTTGCACTGATTTGAGTTAGCCATCTGGGGGTGGGATTGTGGGATATTCTTTCTTAAGGATCCAGATGGCTTGCTTATGTAACTTTTCATTTAACTTTGGTGACAACATTGTTGTGGTGCCCCCCACCGAAGTAAGTGAAGTATTATACAACTCATCAGAATTGTTGCAGATGCTGCAAAGGAATCATTGTTCTGATATCAAAGGTAATTTGGCGGAGACAGTTCACATGAAAATGTTTAGTCATGAAGCATTCAATCATTTCTTGAAATGTATAGAATGTAATGAACATTGTTCTTTAGATTATTTCTATGAAATAGTTGATATTATTTGTTTCTTGTTGCTAGATGAAAAACTAGTTGAATCATTATGTCCTACAATTCCAGTAGGTCAAATGAAACCTTATTTGAAAGCCATGCATCAGCTTTTGACACATGGGTACAAAAATCCAGTTGTAGAACGTTTTAATGCATGCAGGCTTCCATCATTTTTATGCAAAAATGTTGACAAAAGCTTCCATAAATTCAAGAAAAGGTACACCTCAGCTGCAAGGTATCAAGAATGGTATGAAATGAAATGCCAGATTAATTGTGTGTGTGACAAGTGTACACAGTTTCGTTCAGAAAGATTCTTGCAGTTGTTTGATGGTGGAGGTTATGCAACTCCATACTTTGAAGAATACAAAAATTCACCATTTTGTTCCAAAGATTGAGTAATCTGATGCATGGTTTATGTCACTCATTTTATGTCATAATAAATATGTTATCTGTAGTTAGTGTTTAATAATCATTCAATCATCATTATTCTGTATGAAGTAATTTGACAAATAAATTTTTTCACACTTGAATGTATATTTTACTAAAACAGTTTCATTCTAACCCTTAACTTTCTGCTTTGATGATGCCAAAACGGTCACATGACACTGTAAATTATAGGACGTCATGTAATATAGTGTCACAGATAGCATCATCCAATGACAATTTCTGTAATATACAGTGTCATGTGACACTAATGTAATGCTTATAGATTATATGTTATACAGTATAACCTGCCCTAACGGTCAGCTTTTATCGGCGTCACCTTGTGTCAAGTGTCATTTCATTTACACTCACTTCAAAGATCCTCCTTAATACGTTGATAAAACAGTCATTTTACAATTCCTATGTTATCGACATCCAAAAAATAAAACCTTACATGTAACATCTTTGTTCGAATTCCACATTTCACAGTATGGTATTACATCATTTCAAATATTTGGTAATTTTGCACTAGATAACACCCGAAGTACAACTGCATGGTACTCTATCATGTTCATGGTTTAACGGTTTAGTGGCGTAGTGAACAGAGATGTTTTTTATAACTATAACGACTGAATTGACTCCAGCAAAGTAAGAATGATCTTCAAATTCATCCTTGTGTCTGTATTCACAAAGACAGACTCATATCTTTATTATTGCATTAAAACGACAGATTTTGTGCAATTTCTATTTTCAAGTTAGTTTATACAAATCAATTTTATTTCGATTGTGACGAAAGCTTTTAGCTAATAGAATCATTCTCAAATCCGTCACTGGAACCAACCAGTACTAAGTAATGAGAATAAAGTTTCTTGCTGAAGGAAATAACCGATGCCGACACAGCCGCTGACGGGGTTCGAACTCGTGTCTTGACTAGCGATCCTTAGATTACAAGTCCGACCTTTTAACCACTCGGCCTCACCTTTCTTTATATAGCTATAGTTGAAAGAATTAACAAAGATTTGCATTTCAGATTAAGTAGCAACACACTGCTAGATACTTGCAGTGAATACACAAGTACTTGCAGCGCTTTGATTTGTTTTGGGGAAAGTCATTAAATCTGTAATTTTTGCATCAAAAACTTTTAATTAAAAATACAAACTTACCTTATTTGGATCAATCTATTTTTAAAATTAATAAATACGGTTTATGAAGTGACATATTTTAAGTGATGTAAAGAATAATTGGATTTTTTTACACTTATAATGATCCAAGATTCTCCCAAATTGATTACGTCAGCGCACGGTACAAAATGAAACACTCCAAATAAAGGCGTCGCCATTCTCGGCGCCGCCAATAAACATACATGAACAGAGACGTGACAAGTGTTCACTAAGGCTTACTTCATGGTTTGTCGGACGCGTAAATTGTCGACGACTCCGAGTCGAGTCCGGTACAACATACTACAATAAACACCGAAAATTCCGAATTCGGCGAGGCGCGAAGAAAAGTGTCTTGTACTATAAAAATTCGAATCGGTCTCATATTACTGATAAAAACAACCTGCGTCAAAATACTGAGTAATCAGGACTATCTTCATTTCGCCGAGTTATATCCATTTCGTCCATGCTAAGTGGATTTTTCAAATATATAACAAAAGATACATTCATTAATTCAACTTCTAGTCTTATGTGTTTTGACAGTTTAACAAAACGATAAGTTATTAATTGATATATAATATTGAAACGTGTTCTACATTTTTCTCCATTTCGCCGTCGCACTTGTTCATTTCGCCATAACAAGAATTTGAAAGCAAAAAGTCAAATTTACCGTACATTGTTTTCATTCATATCTATTCTGAAAACATATGAAATATTTACAACAGTTTACCTTTGATCAATTTTAGATATTTTAACTTTAATAAAGATAACAACAATGTTTTGAATTTCTTATCTTCTTTTCGCCCATTTCGTCATGCAATCTTCATTTCAAAGATAACAACAATATTTTTTTTGAATTTCTTATCTTCATTTCACCCATTTCGCCATGCAATCTTCATTTCGCTGTTTATGGTGTGAAACCAACAAATAAATTCCTTCTTTATTCTTTATAAAATTCATAAAGTTCACAGGGCTGTAAAACATAGAAAAACCTTTTTTTGAATATCTTTAACTTACATATTCTGTAGATCTATATCTGTAGTCATGAAAAATAGCAAGAAGAGTGGGGGTTATGTTTCAAACAAGAAAGATATTTCTGCTCATATGAACTTACCCAGTAAAATTTACAAAAAGCTGAGCTAATAAGAATAATGTCATAGTGTGAATTCTATTCTGAATGTATATGTGCATAAAATTGCTACCACACTATAAGAAATAGACAAATAAAATGATTCCAGCAATAAAATTACACAGATTAGGACAAAAGTGTAAAAAATAGCCAAGAAAACTGAGAACTATTTCTATCCGCCATTATGCGGTACCATTTTGAGCTCCAGTAGACTGCATTGGTGGTTTCATACCTTATAACAACCGATCGGAGTACCTAAAGTATGTAAGGTATACTTTTTGGCGTAAAGAGGCGTACGGTATAGTTTTATAAACGCGGCATAAAGTATTATGAAATCGGCGTAAGGTACAGATAAAAGTTTCATTTCATTAGTTATATGCATTTTTACTTAAAAGAATATAATTACAAGTGGATTACAAGTAAATAAGGTCCAGAATTTCAAATATTTTCCCTAAATAAGTGTTATAATGGCGTAGAGTATCATGAATCCGGCGTTAGGTAAATAGAATGAAGAAATAAAGATTAAAGTTTCAATTATCAGTTATATGCATTTTTAATTAAAAAATA
>JAAONU010000026.1:0-17522 GCA_012932295.1 Cyclina sinensis
ATGTGTAATGTCAAAAGAAAAAAAAATAGAAAGAAAAAAACTCTTCTGGGGTTTGAACCCACGACCCTCATGTTTCAATGAATTTCACAGTAATTTTAGGCTATTTAACTACTCTTCAAAGTGGAGGTAATGCATTATATGGCTCATACCTTAAATGTTATTTTTGCTAAACTTAGCGACAATATCTTTAATTTGTTGTAATCTAGGGATAATAGACGATGATTAAATATTTAGGGTTCTTTTCCTACAAATTCCATAAAAGAGGGGTGAATTAAGCATATTTTGAACACAAAGTTAATTTTTTTACTTTATTGCCCATTTTCTACATGAAGCAATGGGCTGTCTGCGCAAAAAGGTGCTTCAATAGCTAGTTATAGATGGGTTTTAAAGTACATTTGAAAACGACATATGAACACGGAAAAGTAGAAGATATACACAAATTTCTGTTATTTAGAATTTTTTAATCAGCATTATCCTCAGAACCAGTGATTTTCATCTGAACCGAATCGAAGGATGTTTAGATTTGCAGCATTAATTTATTTTGCAAAGTATGATCGATGGAATACGACATCTTTTAAATTTTGACAAAATAAAAATCTCTGTATAATAAAGTAATATAAAATTCGTTATTTGCACTCGTTCTTTCGCCGGAATGATATTTCATTCTAAAGATCTCACCGCTCAAAAATCGTGAAAATATCCCAATGCAAGCTCTAGGGGGCCTATAACCTATAACTATGGTGGCTGATTTCGGACATTTCGTTTGTTCGTTCTGTCGCGCGCGCCATACGAAACAACAACAATTTTACAGTTTCGAAGTTTCGTTTGTGGCGCGCGCGAAAACAACGATACAACGATAACCGGCGTGCGCGACCAATCGAAACAACGACACTATGAACGCGACAAAACGATACTCAGAATCTCGTCTTGTCGTGCGCGCGGTTTCAGTTTATTGTCGTCTTTTCGTTCTGTCGCGCGCAGCCAATACGAAAAATCGAAACATTTCAATTGTCGTTGTTTCGTTCTGTCGCGCGCGCCAAAACGAAATTTCCAATTTTTAAATGGCGTTTTTTTCGTTTCTGTCGCCTTCGGTTCGCATGCGCACAAACATCCGTTAACATGGCTGATGGCGAAAGTTCAGACCAAAGGTATGCGACTAAAATTAACGGAATTCTCATATATTTGAGGGCCGATGTTGTGTGTTCTGTTACGAAAACATAAAAATGTAGTGAAAACAACAAAACAGCATTATACATATTCACTTTTAATAAGCAGTGATTGCGTGATGCAACCATCGTTTAGATTTATGAACCGGGCAAATTTAATTCTTGTTATAGGGGGAGTATACAAGTCTATGACTTATTTGCTGGATTATAAATGTTTTTTTTTTTTTGTTGTTATGCCACCTGATTTTATATGAGGATTTGAAAAAAAGCTGATTAAATTGTTGCTAGAACATTTGTAGTTCTAAGTAATGGAATTTTGTGTCAATGAGGAATGTGGCAGTAAGTTATGCTTAAATTACTAGTAAAACTGTGTAAATTAAAGACATCACATAGTCCTATTGTTAAATTACTGCATTACATGTATATAGTCAGCCATGCTTTATAATTGCCACTAACTGACTAATTGGACAAATATTAAATATCACTTCATGTACATCCGTTCGTCCCACATTTCTTATCCACCCTATTTCTCAGCAGCCAAACTATTGACTTGAATTTAACGAAACTTTATGGGAAGCTTCATTGTCAAGAGGAGATGTGCATATTATTTGCATGACCCGGTTTATCAACTTATTACACAGTTATGGCCCTTAATGATTTTTATATTTAAATTTTGTCCCGAGACTATTTCTCTTAAAACTACTGATGCAATGTAGTAACAAAAGCGTTCTTCGAGGAGCATCCACTGGTTCTACTGACTTTCTTGTTTTTTTTTTTGTTTTGTTTTTTTTTGTTGTTAGATATGTGACTATAACTGTTTTTTATTACTTAATTGTTCAAAAGTATGCTATATGTGCGATAAAGCATTACCATCTATGTGTACTGCCTCCAATACCCTTTTATTAAATAGTATGTTACGTTCATGTTCAAGTAACTTACAGCGCTTATTTTATATGCTATCATTACCAGTCATATTTTTGACATTTTATTTATACTAAAATAATTTTAGTCAAATTTGTAAGATTTGTGATGGTAAAGACAAAACAAGTGACACATGCTTCTTTCACGAGCAATACCAAGAATGTGAAAAATTATGCAGTGTGCATATTCATGAAAATTATTTATATTATGACAACTTCACTGTTATAATTATATATAAATAAAACATAAATAAAACAGGAAACGCGGAAATGCTGTTTCTGTAACAATACTAGATATGCGCATGCGAGCCGGAAGGCGACAGAACGAAACAACGACATTTTAAAGTTAGGAAGTTTCGTATTGGCGCGCGCGACAGAACGAAATAACGGCAGAACGAAATAACGACAGAACGAAATAACGACATCTTAAAGATTGGAAGTTTCGTAATGGCGCGCGCGACAGAACGAAAAGACGCCATTAAACTGAAACCGCGCGCACGACAAGACGAGATTCTACGGTGTTCCGTTGGGGCCATCGTGTCTTCGCTTCGGCGACCTAGAACGCCGAAGCGACGACACGATACGCCGAAGCGAAGACACGATGCGCCGAAGCGACGACACGATGCGCCGAAGCGACGAGGCGATAGAGCGATGACACGACGAGACGATACGCCGAAGCGACGACACGATGCGCCGAAGCGACGAGACGATAAGACGATGCGCCGAAGCGAAGAGACGATAGAGCGATGACACGACGAGACGATGCGCCGAAGCGACGGCACGATACGCCGAAGCGACAACACGATAGAGCGATGACACGACGAGACGATACGCCGAAGCGACGACACGAAGCGACGACACGATGCGCCGAAGCGACGAGACGATAACACGATGCGCCGAAGCGACGAGACGATGCGATGGCACGATATTAATTTCGCTTCGGCGCATCGTGTCGTCGCTTCGGCGCACCGTGTCTTCGCTTCGGCGACCTAGAACGCCGAAGCGACGACACGATGGCCCCAACGGAACACCGTAAGATTCTGAGTATCGTTATGTCGCGCTCATAGTGTCGTTGTTTCGTTGTGTCGCGCGCGCGGTTTATCGTTGTATCGTTGTTTCGCGCGCGCCAAAACGAAACTTCGAAACTGTAAAATGTCGTTGTTTCGTATTGGCGCGCGCGACAGAACGAAACAACGAAATGTCCGAAATCAGCCACCATATACAACTATATAACATACGACGTCATTTAATCAACGTTATCAAGTAAATTACTGCTCTGCCGAATGTAGTTCTACGTTTTTCCGCGATATCTCTTTTTTTGAGTGTGTTATAATGGAAATATATCTTTTTTTCCATACTGTATGGTAATTCATACTTTGTCGTTCAGATGCTTTCAAGTTAATCACTCCGGTTTATCGACCGTCGTAATAATATTACTATTATGAAGTCAAAACGTGCATTGTTCTATGGCAATTAAAAAACATATCCTAATCAACTTTTGAGATCGTTTAGTGGATAACAATGTCCCACAAATCCTGAAATCATTTTTACTTAACTTTTACTTTTAAGTTTATATTTATTACAGGGTGATGTATCCATCCATACATGTCGTGAGGCAAGCCAAGAAGTTCTGATTCTCAACCAAAATTCTCTTCAAACTTAACACGACAAGTACGTACATTCATTTAAGATCTTTATTGAATATTGCTTCAGCATATGGCTGAGAACTTCGTTAAAAATCTGGTCGACAATGAAAGTGTACGTTGAATTTAATTGACATGAAATAATTTTCATATTCATTTATTTATAAACATTTCTAAAAATAAGGCTTCCTATCAAACAACTAAAATTAGTCGTCGCCGTGCTACAAACCTCCATACAACCGCAATACTTCTTAATTACAAAAAAATTTAAATATGAGCTGAATTTGTCGTTTTTCTTGCGTGCGTTCGTGTGTGTGTGCGTGTGTGTGTGTGTGTGCGTGTGTGCGTGCGTGCGCGCGTGCGCGTGTGCGTGCGTGTGCTTTTCATTAATATACTTCATTCGTAAGCGTTTGACTAAAGACCTTGATTAAACTTTGCATGGATGTACGACAGTTTATCTCGTACGTTCTTGCATATTTCGATTTGAAAGCAAACTAAAAATGTAAGATCTCTCAACAAAGCCACTGAACTTAAAGTAAAGCTCTTTTTAGCCAAAGCATATACTTATTACATAAAATTACCATATAACCAAAGTGTAAATAATGACTTATGGCTCGGAAATTGGAAATAAACATACATTTTATATTTTTATCCCCGCCGAATTTTCGAAGGGAGAAATAGTGATAGTCTCCGTTCGTCATTCCGTCCTGTAGTCCACTTTTGTCCGGAACATATCTAGAAAAGTATTAAAGGTATTTACTAGAAACGTGGAATATATATGTGTTTTTGCAGTTTTGCCGTGCATCAGAACAATAACTCTATGATTCGCCATGACTTCAGAGTTATTTTGTTACTTGAATTTTGTTCGAGGCATATACCTAAAGCTGTAAGAGATAGTGACCTGAAATATCAAAGATCGATAGATCATACTGTAAAGAAATGCATAACTCCATCTTTTATCATTTCAGAGTTAATATCACCGCCAATAAAATCGGGAGGGGGATATTGTTTAGGCGTTGTCCTCCGTCCGTCCTTCCTTTGTCCGTCCGCCCGTCCGAATATCGTTTCCGCACTATTTCTCAGCAACTACCAATTAGATTTCAACGAAACTTGGTGACCACCTCTCATATCCTTGGCTTGTTTCCATGCAATGATTTAACACTGTGTTATGGCCCTTGGTTAATATTGTACTATGTATGTAAAGTAAAATCTGTTTCCGCGCTATTTCTTAGCCAAAACTGAAAAGGTTTCATCGAAACTTGGTGGTAACCTTCAGTATCACGTGGAGATGCGCATATCGTCGGTGTGTTCTGGTCCAACGATTTAACCCTGAGCTATGACCCTTGATTAGTATTGTTTCATGTATATAAAGTAAAATGTGTTTCCACGCTATTTCTCAGCCACTACTGAACGGATTTCAACAAAAATTGGTGGGAACCTCAGTACCAAGTTGAGATGCGCATATCATTGGTGTGTTCCGGTCCAACGATTTTACACAGTTTTATGGCCCCTGATTAGTAATTTACTATGTATTCATCTTCGTACAATTTGTCTGAAACTACAGGTACAAAATGGAATGTCGTCTGCTAAAAAAGTCGTCTGCTTATTGTAAATTTGACAAATTTTCGAAAAAAAAAAACAACAAAAAAAAAAAAAAAACAGATGAAATATTGTCTGAATGCCAAACAGCTTGGAGCCTGACCTGACACCGAGTTACTCAGCATCTGGTCTGGTTCCAAGCTGTTTGGAAAGGCCTTTCATCTTTGGTTCTCGCGCTGTAAGGGAATATACATTGTATATGCTTTCAAATACATCTTGCCTTTATTTCACTCCCACATTGTGTGATAAAATTTTGCTTCGTAAAGCATGACCAAACAATTTAATGTTTTTTTTCCACTTTTCACACTCAGTATCATGCTATATATACATGCTATATATAGCAGCAGCGTGAAGTTGGCAGTAAAGCAGTAACAGCAGTAACAGCAGTATTACTGCTATTAATGTTGGTGGTTACAACAGTAAAAAAGTATAATACCTACTATAACCATCTATTAGATACGATGCGCAAATATGATTTTTTTTTCACAATTTTGAACGGTCGCCGTCGGTGATAGAAACATCCGTCGGCAATGAAATTTTCAATATATTAGAAACATTATCTAAACAATATGTCTGAGCAGTTTAATTTATTATTTTATCTTTCAATACGATACGATTAACAGCAGTAAGAAGGAGTCGAGCACATTTTACGAACCAAGAAAAAGTGCCAAATTTGTAAAATTTGAGTATGTTTGCCGTACTGTCGTCGGCGCACAATGAATTTGGACCTGAAAAAAAATGGACAGTGAATCTCAGACGGATATCTCGTATTACCTGAATATATTTGGTTTTAATTAAAGACGACAGTCTTTTAGCAGTTTGCAGCAGTAAAAAAACCCTTAAACTAGCGCAAATACGATTGTTTTTGCAATTTTGAACGATCGCCGTCGTTGATAGAAACATCCGTCGGCAATGAAATTTTCAATATATTACGAGAATTATGTAAGCAATATGTATGAGTAGTTTAATTTATCATCTTATCTTTCAATACGATACAGTTAACAGCAGTAAGAAGGTGTTGAGCACATTTTGCGAACCAAGAAAAAGTGTCAAATTTGACTATGCTTGTCGTACTGTCGTCGGCGCACAATGAACTGAACCTGAAAAGTAAATTGACAGAGAATCTCAGACGGAGCTCTAGTTTAACCTGATTTCTAATGGTCTTTGTTTAATACAGTAGTATTTTAGCAGTTTGCAGCAATAAAAGACCGCTTAAACTAGAGCAAATATGATTGTTTTGCAATTTTAAACCGTCGCCGTCGGTGATAGAAGCATCCGTCGGCTATGAAATTTTCATTATATAAGAAGAATTATCTATACAATATGCCTGAGTAGTTTAATTTATCATTTTATCTTTCAATACGATACGATTAACAGCAGTAAGAAGGAGTTGAGCACACTTTACGAACCAAGAAAAGGTGCTAAATTTGTATATTTAGAGTAGGTTTGTCGTACTGCCGTCGGCGCACAATGAATTGAACCTGAAAAGTAAAGTGACAGAGAATCTCAGACCGAATTCTAGTATTACATGAATACGAATGTTTTTTGTTAAAAACAACAGTATTTTAGCGGTTTGCAGCAGTAAAAGACCCCTTAAACTAGAGCAAATATGATTGTTTTTGCTATTTTGAACGGTTGCCGTCGGTGAAAGAAAAATTTGTATGTTCGGCGGGGGATATAAATTCAACGAATTTACTTGATGTCACGACAAACAGGTTATTTGATACGAGACCTAGCAAAATGATGAATAGTTATAATTAATCTGACACTGATATATTTGTGACATTTATAATATGACCCTGTCTATACACAGCCTTCTAAGATAAACCAAATGGTATTTATTATTGTATTATCACTGTGCTTACCTTTTGATTAAGTTGACACAGGCTCCAAACGTTTACCATTGAAAATTTTCCAATGTCCACGCGTATTTTAAATAACTTTGTTAATGTACTGCTCATTATAATGCCATGCGAAAACCAACAATGTGGGTGTATGACCAGCATGGATCCAGATGAGCCTGCGCATCCACGCAGTCTCATCAGGATCCATACTGTTTGCTGAAAGATTGTGTAACATTGATCAAGTCTGAAAGCGAACAGCATGGATTCTGTTGAGACTGCCCGGATGCGCAGGCTCATCTGGATCCATGCTGGTCACACACCCATATTGTTGGTTTTCGCATGGCATGGCTCATATTTATTAGGACAAAACGCACTCGAACGCACACGCACGCACACACGCTCGCATATACGTTAATCTCATTGTATACAAAGCCTTTAGTATGCAAAGTACAGATACATTAATATATTGTCCTTTTGCTTTCAGAATGCACTCCTATAATTTAAAAGATGTGAGAATATACTTATCTGAAGGGAAAATCCCCGAAAATTTGACAAGAAAACAAAAGAAGTCATTTTGGAAGTTTTCCAAAGGCTTTCACATAAAAGAAGACAATCTTTTCAAAGGGAACAGGAAAGTGCTCCTCAGTGAAGAAGATAAAGATAGAGTCTTCCGGGAATGTCATGCATCCGAGCGAGGTGCACATATGGGAAGAAGTAAAACTCTAGATAAAATTTCCCGTGTTTATTATTTTCTCAACATGACGGAATATGTCTACGGAAAGATAAAGACCTGCGATGCGTGTCAGCGAACAGAAAGGATAAAAACTGTCGTGGAATCGATGACACCTATACACAGTTCTGGTCCATGGGATATATTAGGTATGGATCTCATTGGACCTTTACCAGAGACCAGAAACGGTCATCGGTACGTGGTCACCATTACCGACCTATTTACCAAGTGGGTGGAAGCATACCCGGTTAGACATAAATCTGCGTCAGAAATTGCAGATTGCATATTAAAACTGTTTTACAAGTTCGGACCACCGAAAAGAGTAATAACAGATCAGGGAAGAGAGTTCGTAAATTCACTAAACGAGCAAATATTTGACATGGTGGAAACTAAGCACATTATAACCTCTGCGTATCATCCACAGTCAAACGGACAGGACGAACGCACAAACAGGACACTCAAAACAGCAATTAGTAAATTAGTAAACGAACAACAAAATGACTGGGATAATCTTCTTGAACCGATTCTTTTCGGCATAAGGATGTCTAAACATTCCTCCACAAATGTTACACCTTATTTAGCCATGTTTGGCAGACAAGCGCGACTGTTCTGTGAAATAGATGGTGAAGAAATGCAAGAAGAGATTCCTGAAGCAACTGAATTATCTACCCAACAACAAACAGAGAAGATGCAAAAGCTGCATCTTGAAATATCCAAAAGTATAAAAAACGCACAAGAGAAACAAAAAAAAGATTACAAAAAAAGAAAAAACAAAAATCATAAAACATTTACTTTTAAAACTGGCCAAAAAGTTTTAAAAAAGAACAACAGAAAATGTGATAGGAAAGGCCAACAGTTGGAAACAGAATGGACAGGGCCTTACGAAATTGCTGAGTTGTACCATTTTAGTGCCCTTTTGAAAACAAATCGTGGACAAGTCTTAAAAACAAAGACATCTCTAGTTCATCTGAAACCATACCTGACAGATAGTAAACCAGGAGAAAAGAATACATATGAAACTGATGATAAAATCGAAGACAAAACACAAGACAACATAACCGCTACAGAAGAACTTAATAATTATTCAAACGACAGTGTGACATGCCAGCAGGTGAAAACACAGATTTCAGATCATATCCAAGAAAAGTCTATGAATTTATTGACAAACAATGACGTGACAACAGGTGTTACGGAGCGAATCAATAAAAAGCCTGCAATAGAAACTGTCAGTCAAAAAGAGGTGAACATTCAGGTTACAAAAGAAGTCATCGAAAAATCCGCAAAAGAAAGTCCGAATTACAATGAAGTGACAAAAGATATCACAGAAAATATTGAAAATGAAAATGCTCCTACAAAGCAAGTGAAATCAAAAAAACACAAAAATGTTTCTGATGCATTTAAACCCATGCAGACAATGAAATCAAGTCAAAGTAGAAAACGGAAAAGAAAATCAAAGATTCTCGTACAAAATATTCGAGAAGAAAAACGTCGTGACAATACAAAGGAAAAATCTAAAGATCAGTTAGAACTGTATATTGTGGAAGGAACTCAAGTTTTGGAAGAGATGGTATCCAATGTTCGAAAGAAAAAACAAAAGACAAGGACATTAAGAAACTTCAATTGTGACTACGACGAAAAGATACTGAACTCAAAAGAATGGCTTTCAGACAGGGAAATCGACTTTGCACAAAAGTTATTAGCAGAAAGGCACACATCAATCGAAAGTTTACAGAGTGTTTTGCTTTTGAAAGCTGCAGAATATGGAGGTTTTATTCTTTCAGTTTCATGTGGAAAATTTGTGCAAATCATTAACGTTTCAGGGAATCATTGGATAACATTTACAGGAAACGCTAATGATCATCACGTTGACATTTATGACAGCATGGGATGTCACCTAACTGAAGAACTTATCTTCATAATTGCAGCGATTCTTCACACAAACGCAGAAAAGTTAAATGTACGTTTTATTGATTGTATACAGCAAGTAGGCATAGAGGACTGTGAGCTTTTCGCGATAGCCAATGCGACGGCATTATGTCTCGGAGAAGAACCTTCTTCCTACGTGTGGAAACAATCACAGATGAGAGAACATCTTTTGAAAGAATTTCGGCGGGGAGAGATAGGACTGTTTCCGTACTCGAGAAGATCTCGTGCAGGAAAAGTTAAACGCGAGGAAAAAGTAATGCTTTGCACTTGCTGCAGAATGCCAACTAATAGCTGTGTTATGAAAGTTTGAATACATATGAAAATGTCTTGAATTACTTGACATTAACAAGTTAGTTAGCTGTGATATTCATCTCAAAGACATCGTTTCTTTTTAGTGTGAAACTAAATCATTAGCCCCGATACACACTTTTTAGCCCAGAGAAATATCTATGTTTTACTCACGATATAACTGTACCCCGTTAATCATTAAACAATTCCTTTAATCCTAAGGTTTGTATTGTTATTTGGTTTAAACTGTCTATTTTTTTTTCTTAAAAACAGCATGAGAACACAGATGTTTGAAATATAAATAACAGTTTCATTTTTTTTTCTTATGAAGCAGGCGTTAAAGGGATATTTTCGACTTATTTAAATGCTTGAAATCTTTCAGACCTGGTTACTATGGTCTAAAGATGCATTTATATTGGGATTAAACAGCTATAAGGTAGATGGCATATTTATTGAAATCATCTCTTAAAATCCGTCAGAGCAATTGAAGACAATAAAATAATTTTAAAAAAGTGTATCTTAATATAAGCGGTATTAGGGGTCCGACGTAAATGCGCACCGTATATTTCAATATCTATTGTTTTATTGTTATGGAAAGACAGCTATTAAGGAACATAATGAACACTGTAAATTTTCAGTTTAGATCGGCCCAAATCGGTCCTTGACACTCATCCTTGTAAACCAAGGCCCAAAATCTGAAAGTAGACTAACGTCTTTTATTTTGTGTTTTCTTCTCGAACATAGGATGTTTCTTCGCCGAAAACTTGATGTTCTTCCACAATATATATTTCTTCTTTGTGGATATTTATGCAGAAAAAACTATTTTTATAGTACTAGTAACAAACAAATTGGTATACATGTATTTAAGATTCATTCAGTTTTCGTACAAACGTAGTTCTGAAATTACGCAGCAATTAAAGAACATGAGTATATTCTGTGTTATTGTCTAATTATTTTATAAAATTACCAAATACATTCTACATGTTATATTTGCATTCAGTTAAATAATATGTATTTAAAGCAATTGAGCTGTTATGATGTCATAGTACTCACTGGGAATTATTGACTGTAGCGTCAAACAATAGTGTCATTGAAACAAATAATGATTTATTTTTTGCATTTTAACATACGCTTTCACTCATTGTTCAATAGAGAAAACATAAGGTTGTGTTAGAATGTATGATAATGCTTAACCTCTATGTCTTGTTAGTCAATAGAGCTACTTAATTGAGATAAGTAGATATATCCATCAACTGGGATACAAAAATTTAAGTAATTACACTTGAATGAAATTAAACTGTCTAAAAAAAAAGTAGACATCTCCTGAAAAATAAGTAGACATGACCAGCAACTGTGATACAAGTCCAGAAAGAGTAGAAATTTTATGTGAGAAAACCTAGACAGCATAAGAAAGAAGTAGACATCCAGATAAATAAGTGGACAAGTCCACCAACTGCGATTTCATTTCAGAAACTTAATAAATTTATGTGAGTAAAACGTAGACAGTGTAAGAAATAAATAGGCATTCGATAAATAAGTAGACATATCCAGCAATTGAGATATAAGTTCGGAAAATATAGAAATTATACGTAAGAAAAATGTAGAGAGTCTAAGAAATCAGTAGACAGTCTGATAAATAAATAGACAAGTCCAGCAATTGCGATACAAGTTCAGAAGTATAGTAATTATATGTGAGAAAAACGTAGACAGTCTAAGAAATAAGTAGACAGCCTGATAAATTAGTAGACATGTCCAGCAACTGCGATACAAGTTCAGAAAGTACAGTAATTATACCTGCCAAAGACATATAGAGTTTAAGAAATAAGTAGACAGCCTGATAAATAAGTAGACATGTCCAACAACTGCGACACAAGTTCAGAAAGTATAGTAATTATACCTGGGAAAAACGTAGATTGTCTACGAAATAAGTAGACAGCCTGATAAATTAGTAGACATGTCCAGCAACTGCGATACAAGTTCAGAAAGTATAGTAATTATACCTGGGAAAAACATAGAGAGATTAAGAAATAAGTAGACAGCCTGATAAATAAGTAGACATGTCCAGCAACTGCGACACAAGTTCAGAAAGTATAGTAATTATACCTAGGAAAAACGTAGATGGTCTACGAAATAAGTAGACAGCCTGATAAATTAGTAGACATGTCCAACAACTGCGACACAAGTTCAGAAAGTATAGTAATTCTACCTGGGAAAAACGTAGAGAGTTTAAGAAATAAGTAGACAGCCTGATAAATAAGTAGACATGTCCAGAAAATGAGACACAAATTCAGAAAGTACAGTAATTATACCTGCGAAAGACATACAGAGTCTAAGAAATAAGTAGACATCCTGATAAATAAGTAGACATGTCCAACAACTGCGACACAAGTTCAGAAAGTATAGTAATTATACGTTGGAAAAACGTAGAGGGTCTAAGAAATAAGTAGACAGCCAGATAAATTAGTAGTCATGTCCAGCAACTGCGATAGAAGTTCAGAAACTATAGTAATTATACGTGAGAAAAACGTATAGAGTCTAAGAAATAAGTAGACAACCTGATAAATTAGTAGACATGTCCAGCAACTGCGATACAAGTTCAGAAAGTATAGTAATTATACCTTGGAAAAACATAGTGAGTTTAAGAAATAAGTAGACAGCCTGATAAATAAGTAGACATGTCCAACAACTGCGATACAAGTTCAGAAAGTATAGTAATTATACCTGGGAAAAACGTAGAAGGTCTACGAAATAAGTAGACAGCCTGATAAATTAGTAGACATGTCCAGCAACCGTGATACAAGTTCAGAAAGTATAGTAATTATACCTGGGAAAAACATAGAGAGTTTAAGAAATAAGTAGACAGCCTGATAAATAAGTAGACATGTCCAACAACTGCGACACAAGTTCAGAAAGTATAGTAATTATACCTGGGAAAAACGTAGATGGTCTACGAAATAAGTAGACAGCCTGATAAATTAGTAGACATGTCCAGCAACTGCGATACAAGTTCAGAAAGTATAGTAATTATACCTGGGAAAAACATAGAGAGTTTAAGAAATAAGTAGACAGCCTGATAAATAAGTAGACATGTCCAACAACTGCGACACAAGTTCAGAAAGTATAGTAATTATACCTGGGAAAAACGTAGAGTGTCTAAGAATTAAGTAGACAGCCTGATAAATTAGTAGACATGTCAAGCAACTGCGATACAAGTTCAGAAAGTATAACAATTATATGTGAGAAAAACGTAGAGGGTCTAAGAAATAAGTAGACAGCCTGATAAATAAGTAGACATGTCCAGAAACTGCGACACAAATTCAGAAACTATAGTAATTATACCTGCGAAAGACGTATAGAATCTGAGAAATAAGTAGACAGCCTGATAAATAAGTAGACATGTCCAGAAACTGCGACACAAGTTCAGAAAGTACAGTAATTATACCTGCCAAAGACATATAGAGTCTAAGAAATAAGTAGACAGCCTGATAAATAAGTAGACATGCCCAACGAATGCGACACAAGTTCAGAAAGTATAGTAATTATACCTGGGGAAAACGTGGACAGTTTAAGAAATAAGTAGACATCCTGATAAATAAGTAGACATGTCCAGAAACTGCGACTCAAGTTCAGAAAGTATAGTATTTATACGTTGGAAAAACGTAGACAGTCTACGAAATATGTAGACAGCCTGATAAATTAGTAGACATGTCCAACAACTGCGATAGAAGTTCAGAAAGTATAATAATTCTACCTGGGAAAAACGTAGAGAGTTTAAGAAATAAGTGGACATCCTGATAAATAAATAGACATGTCCAGCACTGCGACACAACTTCAGAAAATATAGTAATTATAAGTGAGAAAAATGCAGAGAATCTAAGAAATAAGTAGACAGCCTGATAAATAAGTAGACATGTCCGGAAACTGCGACACAAGTTCAGAAAGTACAGTAATTATACCTGCCAAAGACATATAGAGTCTAAGAAATAAGTAGACAGCCTGATAAATAAGTAGACATGTCCAACAACTGCGACACAAGTTCAGAAAGTATAGTAATTATACCTGGGAAAAAACGTAGAGAGTCTAAGAAATAAGTAGACAGCCTGATAAATAAGTAGACATGTTCAGAAACTGCAACACAATTACAGGAAGTATAGTAATTATACCTGGTAAAAACGTAGAGAGTCTAAGAAATAAGTAGACAGCCTGATAAATGAGTAGACATGTCCAGCACCTGCAACACAATTTCAGAAAATATAGTAATTATACGTACGAAAAATGTAGAGATTCTAAGAAATAAGTAGACAGCCTGATAAATAAGTAGACATGTCCAGCAACAGCAACACAAGTTCAGAAATTATAGTAATTATACGTGGGAAAAACGTAGAGAGTCTAAGAAATAAGTAGACAGCCTGATAAATGAGTAGACATGTCCAGCAACAGCAACACTAGTTCAGAAATTATAGTAATTATACGCGGGAAAAACGTAGAGAGTCTAAGAAATAAGTAGACAGCCTGATAAATAAGTAGACATGTCCAACAACAGCAACACAAGTTCAGAAATTATAGTAATTATACGTTGGAAAAACGTAGAGAGTCTAAGAAATAAGTAGACAGCCTGATAAATAAGTAGACATGTCCAACAACAGCAACACAAGTTCAGAAATTATAGTAATTATACGTGGGAAAAACGTAGAGAGTCTAAGAAGTAAGTAGACATCCTTAGAAATAAGTAGACATGTCCAGCAACTGCGACACAACTTCAGAAAGTATAGTAATTATACCTTGGAAAAACGTAGAGGGTGTATGAAATAAGCAGACAGCCTGATAAATAAGTAGACATGCCCAGAAACTGCGACACAAGTTCAGAAAGTATAGTAATTATAAGTGGTAAAAACGTAGACAGTTTAAGAAATAAGTAGACAGCCTGATAAATAAGTAGACATGTCCAGCAACTGCGACACAAGTTCAGAAAGTATAGTAATTATACGTGGGAAAAACGTAGAGAGTCTAAGAAATAAGTAGACAGTCCGATAAATAAGTAGACATGTCCAACAACTGCGACACAACTTCAGAAAGTATAGTAATTATACCTGGGAAAAACGTAGAGCGTCTATGAAATAAGCAGACTGCCTGATAAATAAGTAGACATGCCCAGAAACTGCGACACAAGTTCAGAAAGTATAGTAATTATAAGTGGTAAAAACGTAGACAGTTTAAGAAATAAGTAGACAGCCTGATAAATAAGTAGACATGTCCAACAACTGCGACACAACTTCAGAAAGTATAGTAATTATACCTGGGAAAAACGTAGTAGAGCGTCTATGAAATAAGCAGATTGCCTGATAAATAAGTAGACATGCCCAGAAACTGCGACACAAGTTCAGAAAGTATAGTAATTATAAGTGGTAAAAACGTAGACAGTTTAAGAAATAAGTAGACAGCCTGATAAATAAGTAGACATGTCCAGCAACTGCGACACAACTTCAGAAAGTATAGTAATTATACCTGGGAAAAACGTAGAGAGTCTAAAAAATAAGTAGACAGTCCGATAAATAAGTAGACATGCCCAGCAACAGCGACACAAGTTCAGAAAGTATAGTAATTATACGTGAGAAAAACGTAGAGAATCTAAGAAATAAGTAGACAGCCTGATAAATAAGTAGACATGTCCAGCAACTGCGACACAAGTTCAGGAAGTATAGTTATTATACGTGAGAAAAATGTAGAGAGTCTAAGAAATAAGTAGACAGCCTGATAAATAAATAGACATGTCTAGCAACTGAGACACAACTTCGGAAAGTATAGTAATTATACGTGAGAAAAATGAATAGAGTCTAAGAAATAAGTAGACAACCTGATAAATAAGTAGACATGTCCAGCAACTGCGACACAAGTTCAAAAAGTATAGTAATTATACCTGGGAAAAACGTAGACAGTTTAAGAAATATGTAGACAGCCTGATAAATAAGTAGACATGCCCAGCAACTGCGACACAACTTTAGAAAGTATAGTAATTATAAGTGATGAAAACGTAGAGAGTCTAAGAAATAAGTAGACAGCCTGATAAATAAGTAGACATGCCCAGCAACTGCGACACAACTTCAGAAAATATAGTAATTATAAGTGAGAAAATGCAGAGAATCTAAGAAATAAGTAGACAGCCTGATAAATTAGTAGAGAAATCCAGCAACTGCGACACAAGTTCAAAAAGTATAGTAATTATACCTGGGAAAAACGTAGAGAGTCTAAGAAATAAGTAGACATCCTGATAAATAAGTAGACATGTCCATCAAAAAGTTCAGAGTTGTAGCATCTTTCTTACTGTAAACTTTAATAATCATATTTTATAGGTTGAAACACATTTAAAAGATGCTTATTATAAAACCTAATGTTTTATTACTTGATAATTATAATTTTATGGACAATTTTATTTGATTCTGTGTTTTGAGATGACCCCTTTTATCATATTAGCCTATTCCCGCCTAAATGTATTCGCGCATGCGCCGAACGGGGTATGTCTACTTTTTTCTCAGTCTACTTATTTCTCGTTACACCGGCATTACTGCTATACTTCTTCTTCTTCTTCTACTTCTACATGTAGTCCACTCATAATAATGATAGTGAAAATGGTAGGAGCACTACTAATAGTAATATGCCTGCATACATTCAGAGATATATACAGTGGTGATAATGAATTGTACTAATGATATGTACTACAAGCTAATTGATTTTCGATATTTCCAATTTTAGAGTGCTTCCGCTGTGAAGAAATGTGCTAAGAAGGTTATACTTGCAATTCCTAGAATCGCACTTGAACATCTCGACTGGGAAGGACTGAAAGACGAGACTGTTCAAGACTACATCAAACATTCACTGACGGTAAACTATTAAAAGTAGATATCCAAAGACCAGAACAATTCCCTTTTGAACAATTCTGCTTTACAGTAATATGCCAATTCTTAACTTAAAAAGCAAGTGATTATATTTTGTTTTATTTTTGTTGTCTAAAATGCAGATAATCATTATAAACTGAGAGCAGTATTTTGTTAAGGAGAATATTAACATCCCGTTAATCACTACGGTTGAACCTCACTCTCAAAAGTTCGACACTTTTGATATTTTAGTACATATGTCTTGATACCATCTGCCTTGATTTTAAAATGTTTACGGCTCTATGAAAATAAGTCCATGCTATTTAATGGCTCGGCGAGAACCAAGCAACTACGACATGAAAAAAATCTCGTCAGTTTTTAAAGAGAGACAAAACAGGCAATCATTAAACGCGTAGCAAAATCTTGTTTAAAGTTTCTGTTTTATTTGTAGGATATTCGTGCTGGAAAGATGTACTTTGGTTATGATACAGCGTGGTGGAGGCAACTTGACAAAGCTTCGAGTTATGCTATATC
>JAAONU010000027.1:0-224005 GCA_012932295.1 Cyclina sinensis
AGCAGTAATGAATGGGGACCAGGGAAACCAGTAATGAATGGGAAGCAGTAATAAATGGGAAGCAGTAATAAATGGGAAGCAGTAATGAATGGGAAGCAGTAATGAATAAGAAGCAGTAATGAATGGGGAACGAATAATGAAAGTTACTGACTCTTCTTTCTAGAGATTGGTTCCATCTTGGGTTGATATCCCAGGAGTGATACAGATGAACTAGGATAGTTTTCATCATAGATCAGTTTAACTTCAAGTTGTGGATCTAAGCCTTAGAATGTTTTTTTTTTTTTTAAACTATGGTCTTTGGAATCTTGGCTGCATACTTTTGTCTGTCAGTTAATGGAATAAGGCATTGTCTTCTGTTGTTGACATAAATCATTTGAAAGTGTTATGAGTGTATGTATAATACCTGTAAATATTATAAGATTTCTTGTAAATATTATAAGATTTCTTTACTGCTTTTACACAAGGCTACAGGTCTAGTAAATTTCTCACCAGATGTTATTCTAATCAGTAAGATGCTGGACTCTGTTTACATTTGTTCATTAATGACACTGTTAGTAAGATACTACTTGCACACATGCAGTGTTTGTAGAGCTATTAATTTGCCAGTGAATTGCTTTGATATTAGGCTAGAATGTGGTGGTCTTTGTTTATTTATAAGAAAATGATAACACAGGTCCTCTGATTAGCCAGCATCTCTTGAGTTCAAATAGTCCAATCATGCTGGTACGAATCACAGTATAACAAAATAACGGTGTACTACAAAAAAAGTGATCGGTCCTATCATTTTTTCTCCTGTATTCAATTAAGATGAAATGCGATTTAAAGAATCGCGGTTAGACAGGTGACTGTTTGTATTACAAAAGTAACCATATTTGGCTGTTATCTTTAGGGTTTATGTTAAATCAAGGTTTGAAAGTCTATAATATCTGTTGATATTCTCAATTAACCTTAAACAAGGAAATCTTTCATTCTGTTGACAAAAAGAAATAGAAAATACATAAGAAAAGGAGATCTGAAATTAAAAACTTCAGCTGAAAATTGTGCATTAAATTAACATATATGCCATCTTAAGTGGTAGGTTGCAAAAGAATTACAAAACCAGTGCAGAGCATTCATTTATCAGTAGTCAAGTTGTAATGCACAGGACTTGTAATCCAGGTGTTGCAAGTTTGATCACCAGATCCTCCACAAACACTACTGAATGTTAAAATTCTTCACTGAGTTACCATGTTCTGGTTGCTATTCAGAGCATGTAAAAGAACCACGAGTGTCTCTTAAATGGGATGTTATTCGTACAGTGCAGTCTAGAAAAACAAAACTCTTCAGGGGGCATTGGTCATAATATTAAGAAGGCATTTGTCATAATATTATGGGAAACCAGTACTGACAATATCCTCATATATATAGAAAGATTTATGGACTGTGAAGCACCAGTTTATATAAGACAGTAAAACAGCAGGTCAGTTTTAAGATTTTTAAGTGTACGTGTTTCAGCTTGACCTTGAGAGAGCCAGATTTCTGATCAAGCAAGCGTTTGATGAGGATGATCAGGGTAATGAGCAGGAAGCTATAGATCTGTACACAGAAGCAGTTGAGCTGTGCCTAAGGATTGTAAGTTAATCACACTAAGTATAAGACATTGTTAGATATTTATTATTATAGTTAAAACACATTGTTTATATTCATCATTATGAGTGACATTGTCTTCAACGTTATTAGCATCATTATTTTCCTATTTTTCTCCGACTTCACTTAAGGTGATTGCCATACTGTGCTGATCACATTCAGTATTGTGCAGCCAGGGGCCAGTATTGTAGCAGCCAGGAGCCAGTACTGTAGCAGCCAGAGGCCAGTATTGTAGCAGCCAGGAGCCAGTATTGTGCAGCTAGGGGCCAGTTGTTTGAAAGACTGTGAATTTTGATTAATTTCCTGTAAAAGTCGTCTGCTGAAGTCTGTGTTAAAAGTTTAAGCAACATAATTTAAAGACAAAATGTAAGAGACTGTAGAAGCAATTAACAGGCTTTTATGGCTTGAAGTTGCACAGTGTTTAAACACACTGTGAGAAAAACTTATGCATATTCATGTATATATGTATCTCAGGACATAGAAAATAATTTATATAATTAATATTTTGTGTTCTGTAGAGAGATGGTACAAATGATAAAGCTTTGCAAGAGAAAGTGAAAAGGTTGGCAACACAAGCCCTTGACAGGTAAAAAACTTGAACTGTCAACCTCTAATGTAACAAGATAAGAAATTACCTACCTTTACAATTTCACCTTTTGTTGGACATAAATATGATTAGCATCTGTACAATGTAAACATGAGTATGTGGTATTTGATATTTTTTTCATTTTGAAATTGTTATGTCCTTGAAAGGACTAATTCTAAACAAAGCAAATAGAATTGTTCCTTATTATGCACAGTATACATGTACCTGAAATGTACAGACTTACGATTTAATTTAGAGCTGAAGCCCTTAAAAAGAAGTTGTCACCAAAATCAGGAGTGGCCCCTTCAGGGACCCCTTCTGCTCCTGGTTTAACCTCAGTAAACAAACCAGTTAATGCAGCTGGAAAAGTGGTACCTCCTCTTGGATTTGGGGCTTTTACTGAAGGTGATGATGATGGAGAGGGGTCACAGGGGTCAAGGTCAAATGTTTCAAGGGCAAGGTCACAGAAGGCTATGGTAAATGTAGGGCAGTCAGGATATACCAAAGAGGAAATTGATGTACTGAGGTATGTTGAAAAGTTCAGGTTCCATTATGGCTGGAGAAACTTGGAGGTTTCCCTGACTTTAGTTCATGAAAGAATAGTCACTGGCCAGAAAACAATTGTTTTTGATATTGGTTTTGAAGAAAGTAAAAGAAAAACATTGATTTTAAGCAATTCATGCTTATAATAATTATTTTGGAAGTTATCTTAGAGTTTTCTTCACAAAACATTATTACTTTCAGGTCCACATCAGATATCAATGGTCGGGTGTATGTTCCTTTTCTTTCTGTTGATGTGAAAGAAAAGTTTGCATTTCCTGTCCCATACAGGTAAGAATATTGATGTATATTTCTGAAGGGGAAATTAAATAAACATGCCTGTTTATGATAGTGTTACTCCTATTGTAAGGGCTAAATCTGGGACATCTTTGCTATTGTAAACATTTACTCCATGATTTCATTATCTATATGCCAGGTGGACAGTAAGAACAATTCTTTAACAAGCATAGGGCTTGCAAGTTGAAAATGGAACAAGTGACTTACATGAATACTGCTTGATGGTTACTTCCTGGATACAAACCATTTCTTACACAGAAGGAGCAGAATGTGTTTATAGAATCTCATTTTGGCAGGACTTGAATTAGCAACCTCTGGCCTGAGGATTTATACTTCAGCCATTGCTGATGAATTTTTTCTATATAAATGCTGCCTCTTAAAACCTGATTTTTCACCTGAAATATTTGTGTTATTTTTCCAGTGATAAAGATGGAAAGCTTGCTTTGTCTCCTAAACAGAAGCAGCAGTTTGCTAAATGGGTGAGACCTGAAGATTTCTGTGATAATCCCCAAATGATATATGCTGTGTCCAGTTTCAGTATCAGACAGGTATATCATAAGAAAGTTTTGTATCCATTATTGCATTGGAAATTTCAAATGAGTTACTCATTGGAAGGCTCTCAAGAACTTGTTACTGTATTCCATTGAAGAATTCAAGTTCTACCAACATAAATTTACAAGCAGTACCTTAGATTTAAGACAAGTCTTACTTGAAGATTTATTTTTCAGCTTTTGGTTTTTCATACAGTTTAGAAGGAAAACCTAGGTTATAAAATGATCCCAGTCCTGGGTTTCTTGCCCAAGTTTGTCTGTTTTGAAACAGTACTCTTTAAACCAGTCAGAATTTAACAATATTAGACTGGTATGATAGTGATTTAATATTCAGTGATTTTCTATCTGCCAGCAAGTGAGAAGTCTTAGACCAGTCAGTTCAGTTTTTAGCACTTATGGCTGGTATTTATCAAAGCTACATGTAAAATCATAGCTGGCAGTTATCAAAGCTCTTGTGATTTGCATGTATCAAAGCTAAGCTTATGACTGGTATTTATCAAAGCTCTTCTGATCCCTTTCAGACGGTTGTGTCAGACTGTAGTTTTGTTGCATCCTTGGCTATTAGTGCTCAATACGAGAGGCGGTTTAAAAAGAAGTTAATAACGAGGTATTTATAGATATTGTCGCAGTTATAATTTAAATTTTTAGCATTGATTACTATTTAAAAATTGCAGTCTAAAAGCAGTCAGATGAATCACAATAGAACAAAATTATTGTGTACCATGAAATCAGTCTTTGGTCTCCTGAATAATAAATTTTAGGATGAATGAAAATGTGATGTTGCAAACAGTGTGATTCTATTGAAGAAAAAAATCAGGTTTGTCTCTGACTCAAAGAATTGTTTCAACTCTATGTGGTTTATATGAAGTTTTTGTGATTTCTCCTTAGTTTTCATTTGAACTGTGATTTATTATTCATTAACACACACTTCTGATATTTCTTTATACATGTATGACAAACAAACTGATTATCGCAGAGTTATCAGGAGATCTTATCTTTCTGTTTTAACTTGAACAAAAGTTAGACAAACTTGATGTGAAGGACATGCTTTGAATGTATTTCATTCAGTTATAGAAGAAAAAATCAATTTTCTCTTCATTTGACAATGTAAATGTAAATTTCAGTAGAAGGATAACATTTTAGATTACTTTGTTGATTATTTAGGGTTTACAAGTAGGGTTTTTAGGGATTTCAGTGTGCCTTTAGTTTGAAGGGTGTTAAATGGACTATATCTAGGGTTCCATACTTCCCCATACAGAGGTACATGTACATGTAATAAACCAGTTGAAAGGTGTCTCTACCCTTATTTTCCAGCATTGTGTACCCACAAAACAGAAATGGTGACCCAGTGTATAATCCATGTGGAAAGTACATGGTTAAACTAAACATTAATGGAGTTTCGAGAAAGGTATGTAATAACATCACTCAGTGGACCTTTACAGCTGGAAGATAACTGTGTTATATTCTAAAGAAACAGATTTCAGCCATTCTTGTAGAAAAGTCCTGATCTCATAGGTGATGTCACATGTATTATTGCTCGGCATAGTTTGAATGAAAAACTGCAGATACAGGTTTTCTTGGTACAAGATGATTTTGTTCTTTTCTGGTAAGCTCATTGATATTTTAACTGTACCTACATGTGTATGTACATGTCTACATGTATTATGTTTTACAGGTGATAGTTGATGATTTCCTGCCAATGAGTCAGTATGGAGAGTTGTTGTGTTCATATTCAAACAACAAAAATGAATTGTGGGTATCAATATTGGAGAAAGCCTACATGAAAGTGATGGGAGGTTATGACTTCCCAGGATCCAATTCTGTAAGTATTCAGATTTTAACACATATATCACCTACATGACACATATATCACCTACATGACACATATATCACCAACATGACACATATATCACCTACATGACACATATATCACCAACATGACACATATATCACCTACATGACACATATATCACCAACATGACACATATATCACCTACATGACACATATATCACCAACATGACACATATATCACCAACATGACACATATATCACCAACATGACACATATATCACCTACATGACACATATATCACCAACATGACACATATATCACCTACATGACACATATATCACCAAAATGACACATATATCACCTACATGACACATATATCACCTACATGACACATTTATCACCAACATGACACATATATCACCAACATGACACATATATCACCAACATGACACATATATCACCAACATGACACATGTATCACCAACATGAAGACTGTCTTGTAAGGGTGAAACTACAGTGTGTCCGCCATTAAACAGATGTACAAAATTATTGGTTTCTCAGTTTGGAAGGAAAATTAAATCCCTTCACATTTTAAATTTCAGTGTTGTACATGTATATATTCATGTTTTTTTTTTTTTTTTTTTTTTTTTTTTTTTTTTTTTTTTTTTTTTTTTTTTTTTGGTTTTGCTTGCCCAAAACGTTGTTTATACATGTTGTTTTTTTTTGCATATAGGAAATTTACAGAAGCTGTTTCAAGACTGTTTAATGGTATTTTAGATGGGTTTTGTTCTTTTGTATTTTAGAATATTATTTTCCTTCCTGGTGTTACAAGTAAAGGAAAGAAGTAATCACATCACAGTTTAACAAACCTGCAGTACTTTGATTTAATAAAACTTAATAAAACAAAATTTAGTTCAACAACAAAATTTTAAAAATGAAACAATAATGACTTACAATATGATGTTTACTAGTTCAAAATAACTTATGTCACTATCTTCATTCACAGAATCCTTGTAAATTGAAATATCATTGAAGCTGTGAATATATTCTAAAGGAGTTGATAATGTCCATGCAAGTTAATCTCCAGTAAATCTAAGCACTAACATATATACATGTACATTCAAAGTCATAACTTCAACTACTAATCCTTATGTCTCAAAGTGTCTCCCTTTTTATGTGCTCAAAGAATGTTCTAGATAATTTGAAAGAAATCTCATTTTAGAATATTAATGTTACCTGGCTTAATTCTATCCTTAAATTTAAGGATAAATAAAATGCAAGTTTGGGTTCATACTTTTAATTGTTTTAACCCTCCATCTCGTTACAGTGACCAAAATTCCAAAGTTCCAAAATTCCAAAACAAGCCCTGAAACATAAATACAATTTGGTAATCAGAAATTAAAATAAGTTATCAAAAATATAATAAAGATCACTACACCATACTGTATCAGTTGCAAATCTAGTGGCCGGTTTAATGAATTAATCCAATGAAAACATAAAAACAACAAGATAACAAATACAGCACATCTTTATACATACCAATTGAGGATTGAACTCAGGAAATTTCACTCTCTCAAATGTTCTCTCTGTGTTGTTACATCATGCTGTTATGCTGCAAATTAAAAGTGCACAATAGAGAGTAACGGTGATTTAATGTAAATTACTGTATTCAAGTAAAAAGGCTAAATATGCTGCCATTATAAATATGCCTTACAGAATTACACTGGATAAACAAACATGTACAGTGTACATGGATATTCTATTTAAACAAATTATAAACACACACAGCTCATTTGTACTTGCTAAGCAAAATAAGAGAAACCAATGTAAACTTTTACAAACCTAAAGTACAATTCCAAAGCCTATGTTATATAACTTAAAATACCAAATCTGTCTACTCAGACAGAAAACATGTCTTGAAACCCTGTGCAAAAGTGTGATCACTCTGATAAAAGCGGGAAATCTAATTACATGCCTGACTGGTTTCTACAAAAAGGTGGTCCCCTTGGTTACATTAACTACAAAAGTTAATTGTACTAAGTAACCCTTCATGTAAACAACTTGACCTTGGAAAAAAAACAATACAGCAGTTTGAAAATAGAATTGGAATACCAAGTAATATCGAGTAATTAAAGTACGTAGAGGTAACACTGGGTATGCATGCATTGTTTGAAACATGTCATGAAAGAAATTTCTTTTCATTTCACATTCGTCATTGCAATTTTAGGCAGGAATTTTAAGTAGAGTATTTCAGATTCTTTTGGTTTTCCCTATTATACGCTCGTCAAAGACGGGACATATGGGATCACCTGTAGCAGGGGGGCCGGCAGAAAGGGTGGCGTCCTGAAGTTTGTCCAGAGGATAACTCCTACACTATCAGAGCTATTGACTTGAAACTTCATAGGTGGATAGATCTCATTGGGACAAAGTGCATTGCACAAGAACCATCACTCTGCACTTCATGATTTTGGAGTATTTCCCCTTTGTTTAATTTTCTTGTCCATTGCACAACTCCTACATTATCAAAGCTATTGACTTGATATTTAACAGGTGGATAGATTTCATTGAGACAGAGTGCAGTGCACAAGAACCATCACTGTACACTTCATGATTTTGGAGTTATTCCCCTTAGTTCAATTTTCGTACTTGATGTTTGTCTGGACCATACTCCTATATTATCAAAGCTATTGACTTGAAACTTCATAGGTGGATAGATGTTATTAAAACAAAGTGCTCTATTGACGGGCATATTTTGCTTTGCCTTGTGGCGCTCTTGTATATATTTTTTATTTACTGAAAATAGTGCTAATACAATAAAGGTTCCCAATTTTCCCTTGATTCTGTCTTATGTTAAAAACTGTAATGAATGAAATTCTCTGAAAAAAAAAAGAATAATTTTCTGATTTGATAACACTCTAGTTTGAGACTTTTTACCACAGAACATAGATCTGAATGCACTCACTGGATGGATTCCAGAGCGTATTTCAATAAATACATCAGGCAGTGATGACAGATTTGACAAGGACAAAGAGTTCAAGCGTATCATGGAGAGGTTCCACAAAGGTCATTGTCTGGTTACTGTGGCTACGGGAGATATTCCAGATGCTGAGGCAGACAGAGCAGGCCTTGTTTCCACTCACGCTTATGCTATGTTGGATATCAGAGAGGTCAAGGTGAGATTTCATAACATACTTTTTTAGCTCACCTGAGCCATAGGCTCATGGTGAGCTATTAGGATCGATCAATGTCCGTTGTGTGTCGCACATCCATACTTAGTTTGTTGACACTCTAGTGGTCACTTTTTTGCCTCAGTTGTCATGAAACTCAGTCAGGATGTTTGTCCCAGTAATTACTCGCATGATGGGTTATCTGGGATGAAAAACTAGGTCACATGGCCCAAAAATAGAGAAACCTTGTTAACACTCTAGAGGTGACATTTTCAGCCCAAATATCCTTGAAATTTGTCAGAAAAGTTGTTTCGATGATTTCAAGCGCAGATTTGAATATGGGTCATCTGGGGTCAAAAACTAGGTCACAGAGCCCAAATATGGAAAAACCTTGTTAACACTCTTGAGGTAATATTTTCAGTCCAAATAACCTGGAAGTTGTTTCTATGATTTCTAGCTCTATTTTGAATATGGGTCATCTGGGGTTAAAAACTAGGTCACTGAGCCCAAATATGGAAATACCTTATCACTTTATAGGTAATATTTTCAGCCCAAATATCCTGGAAATTTGTCAGAAAGGTTGTTTCGTTAAGTTCTAGCTCAAGTTTGAATAAAGGTCATCTGGGGTCAAAAACTAGGTCACAGAGCCCAAATATGGAAAAACCTTGTTAACACTCTAGCGGTAACATTTTCAGTCCAAATGACATGGAAATTTGTCAGAAAGGTTGCTTTGATGATTTCTAGCTCAGATTTGAATATGGGTCATCTAGGTTTAAAAACTAGGTCCAAATATGGAAAAACCTTGGTAACACTATAGAGGTTACATTTTCAGTCCAAATATATTGAAAATTTGTCAGAAAGGTTGTTTCAATAATTTCTAGGTCAAGTTCGAATATGGGTCATCTGGGGTCAATTAACCAGGTCTATAACAACTTTGTTAAGAGCAGTCATACTCAGGTGAGCGATATGGGGCCATTATTGCCCACTTGTTATAACTTAAGAAGCAAAACTTACAAACTAAAGGATCTTTTTAAGTGTGGATCTGTAAATTATGCCAGTCAGATCAGTACATATACTATGCATACAGAAATCATTTGCTGAAGGCAATGACCAGTTCAAAAGATTCATACCCACATACCCACATTAACATAAGAAAAACCTTAAATGTTTCTGATATGTAACAATACAGATACCTGTATGTGTAAAATGTATAAGATTATGTGAAATATTCCATTTCTGTATTGTTGTGTTGAGATAAGAGACAGTTATTACAATTAAATAGTTTCTGGGTTGTCATAGTGATTTGACTGTAAACCCTTTCTTTCTACATAAATTAACTCATTCATTTTTGATTTTGAATTGTAGGGTAAAAGATTATTAATGTTGAAGAACCCTTGGAATCATTTGAGATGGAAGGGGAGATTCTGTGAGAACGATGTTACCAACTGGACACCTGAATTACAGAAAGTGTTAAACTATGATCCAAAAAGTGCTCAGACATTTGACAATGGTAAGTCTGCTTTAAACATGCATTATATTTTCTTGGCTATATTTACTGTTGTTTGGATAAGGTTCTTGAAAGTAAACAAATATTTGTTCTTCTTAAAATTGTCTCCATCTTAATCCTTGTCTTGACTTTTTGTGGACAATACATGGTTGTCTCTTTGGCAGTTGATAGTATGTGTGTCATGTGTGCTTTAGTATTTATATCCATCTGTCTGGTCTGTTTTGCCTGAGCCATAATTGTCATGCTTTGAGGGACTTTAAAACAACTTTGCTACAACCTGCTTGCTTAGACCTGCCTCTTGGTTAATGGAGCTTAGTATAAAAAAATGTTTGCCAAAAATATTCTTAAAAATTTGAGCTTAAATGTTAGCCTGCTTGAAATGATCTAAAAGGATTCACAGGTATGTGTCAATTGAACTCTTTAATTCTTCAACAAGCTTAACTTTGTCTAAGGTCATGGAGGTGTGGACATCTTTTTCTAGGTGTGTTTTGGATAGACTATGAGTCACTGATTCATTTCTATGATGTCATTTATATCAACTGGAATCCAGAACTGTTCAAATTCACCACATGCATTCACAGGTAAGGATAGCTTATGACAATTATTTATTCCCTCTTGTTGAAATAAGAGGTGTATTTTGACTCATTAAAACATGGCCAATGCAAATGTGTCTTTAAGACCTTGGGAAAAAAATGTTTAATGTCAGAAATTGTACAAAAGTCACTTTCAGTTTTATTATTTTCAGCAGATGTACATGTAATAAGCAGTTTAAAATTTCCCTAGAATAGGGTCAGCCCCTTTGAATATAATAATATTATCATTTTTTTTCAGTTTAGTTATAAGTAAACATGTTTGGATACCTTATTACAGATATGTCTGTTTAACTGTCATTTTTGGATTAATCGTGCTGTGGACCATACAAGGATGATTATTGAGAGTATACATGCTAAAAATAGAGAATCTCAAAGGGAGGTTAACCGCTCACTGCTTAACCTATACAATAGTAGACATAGGCAAACAGTACCGACCTAGATCAGATTCGCGATTGCTGTTTGCATAAAGGACTCTCTTCCATAAATAGAAATAAAATTGAAAATTCATACTAGAAACTATTCATTGAAAATGGACTCATCTAACTAACAAGGATGGCATAATCCACTAGGCATAAATGAGTGAAACAGCCCTTACATCCCTACCATGACAACTTGACTGTAATTGTTCTACAAAGATAGATTTTCCTGGTACAGTCCTGTACTTGCTGTTGAAGACTTGGGATATAAAAGTTAATTTTCTGTTGGGATATAAAAGTTAATTTTCAATTGGGATATAAAAGTTAATTTTCTATTGGGATATAAAAGTTAATTTTCTATTGGGATATAAAAGTTAATTTTCTATTGGGATATAAAAGTTAATTTTCTATTGGGATATAAAAGTTTATTTTCTATTGGGATATAAAAGTTAATTTTCTGTCGGGATATAAAAGTTAATTTTCTGTCGGGATATAAAAGTTAATAATTTTCTATTGGGATATAAAAGTTAATTTTCTGTCGGGATATAAAAGTTAATTTTCTGTTGGGATATAAAAGTTAATTTTCTGTCGGGATATAAAACATAATTTTCTGTTGTGATATAAAAGTTAATTTTCTGTTGGGATATAAAAGTTAATTTTCTGTTGGGATATAAAAGTTAATTTTCTATTGGGATATAAAAGTTAATTTTCTAGGTTATGAAATGAAAGAAAGGTTTTGATTAACCAGATTTTATTTGGTCATCTTACATCATTTCAGCTGTTAATTGAAAACATATAAAATCAAGATTTTTAATTTGTTACAGTACATGGCATGCTAAGGAAGGTCCAAAGAAAGATCGGTACAACATTAGTGATAACCCTCAGTATAGACTGGAACTGAAATCAAACCAGCCATCAGCTGTCTGGTGCCTTCTTACAAGACACATTACAGACAAGGTATGCATTATATACCTAAGTAAAATGAAGTTAACTTATTAATTATGATAACACTTTTATGTGTGATAGATTTATAACCGTTACTGTTTTTTTAAGTGCAGGAAAGAGATGGGACCCATAATTGATGTACTTGAGTGCTAATCCCACTATATATTTTCCCTTATTGATGTTGTGCAGCATTTGTCCTTACATGTCCTTTTTATACATATACAGAATGACTTTGCTGACAACAAGGAGTTTATAGCTCTGTTAGTGTACGACACTGGAGGAAAGAAAATATTCTACCCACGTAAGTTTTTCTGTTATACTTTTTGGAATTTCTGGAATGAAGTAAGGATGTTGAAGAAATATTGCAGAAGCTTTAATAAGTAGGACTTGTTATGGCAAAACTGACCAGCATGTAGAGGACAAATTCTGTGAGTGACCATTTTTAGTGAAAAAAAGAAATTCTGTTAGTTTACTGTTAATATTTTCAGTTAGATATAGCAAGTAAATTTTTTGTTGTTACAATTAGTTTGATGTACAAAGTTACTAATAAATATTTTGTGACAATAGCTTAATTTTCTTTTATGTTTGGATATTTTACATTAACTACCGGTAAAGCTATAAATAAATGAAATTTGGTTTGTCAAGATAAGCAGTATTGTCCACAGTCCATAGTAGAAATTCAAGTACATGTAAAGTGAAATTTGTAAAAGTTCCACCTCTAACTTAATTTTATTTATACAAGTTTGATTTGCAAGTTAGTTGGGACTTTTACAGATGACCCCCCACCATACAAAGATGGGGTACGAATCAACAGTCCACACTACCTGTGTAAGTTGGTCGAGAACAAAAAGAACGCCACCTACACGCTTGTTGTCTCGCAGTATGAGAAAAACAACACAATACACTACACACTCAGGGTCTACTCAACTTGTGAATTCTCGCTCACCAAAATTATTGATCCATATAAGAAGCAATATGAAAAACGGGTAAGTTTTCGTTTGAAAGAGAAATAACTTTAAAGAGGCGTATACTAAATTTTCTAGCTTTCCTAGAAAGCATATTAACTGAATGACTGTATCAATTTTGGTCTAGAAGAGCTCGTGTTGCACTTAAAGATTTACATGTCATTGTCTGCATTGTAAATAGTTGGAGTAGGGAATAAAACACCATTCAGGATGGTAATTGCCCAGAAAGCCAAATTGAATCAGAGGGGAAATCTAGGTTATCCCCTTACTGACTAAAGACCTAGTTTCTTACTAGTTTCTTAATGCTTCACACCTGACCACCCTAAAGTTCAAAAATGAACTTGTCTTCCTTTAAATCATTAATAATTATTTATTGATTTTGTAGTGTGTTAAGATCATGACCAGGGCCAATGCCCTCTGAAGGGTTTGATAGTTTTAGTTTCTTGTTAATAATACAAGATGCAGTTAGTTTTCAAAGAAAAACATGACACGTTTCTTTCAGCCTCATGTTGAATATATAGGAGACCTTAGTTTAATACTTCATTTGGGACTGATTGGTTTGACAGGTAACCCTTTGATTATATAAGAAGCATGTTATTACTTGACAGCAGGTGATCTTAAGGACAATTCAAGAGGTTTAGGTCTTTTATTTTAGTTAACAGGTCAGTGGAAAGGTGTTACTGCTGGAGGATGTGGCAACTATCCAGAAACTCACAATAACAACCCGATATACCAGGTGAAAATAGACAATTCCAACACTGATAACTACCTCTTAGTGGAACTGTTTGGCCCTAAGTAAGTATCTGAAAAGTTAGAAATTTAAATGTCTTCAGCTTGTTCTGTTACTGTACAGATCCATGTAATAAGTTCTAGAACAGAATGAGCAAGTAGTGCATCAGATTGTCAATCTAGGGGTTCTTGGTTCAATTTCGACTAGGGCCGGCTAAATATTTTTATGATAATTGACCTTGGACAGTGCATCCAAAGGTCATTTGTACCTTACCTCTGATTGGTTAGTAAACTGGTTAGATAGCTGCCAGGAACACTTGTTACTGATTGGTTAGTAAACTGGTTAGATAGCTGCCAGGAACACTTGTTAGATGGACTGACTACTGGGGTATGATAAAAAAATATGAAACTAGAGTTAAAACCCCATTAAAAGCAAATAAAAAAGAATCAAATGTAAGTTATACATGTTCTTGGACATGCATTAAATGTACAAATACCCTTCTCTCCAGAGAACATTTAGTGTGCTCTTATTGCTGTCTTTTTGGATAAACCATATTAATACTTGCTTTACTAACCTCTTTAGGTTTAATGGAGTTTGTCAATAAAAATGATATTCACCTTTACACCATTTGTTGTGTTGTAGAATACACTAGAATAGTCTTTACAGAATAAAAAGCTTTCCTGAATAAATAGCCCCTGACAGACAGAAGAATGTCTATCTGATTGCTTGCATTTTGCTTTGTTTGGGAAAAATGGATATTAAGTCTGTAAATTTGGTGAAATGAATTGTAAGTTTTTAGTATACAACCTAAACTAGAAAAATTGTTCTACAACTCCTTATTCAGTTGTTGGAGGAGCAAGGGTTTAGGGGTTGAAGCACATTGGTTTGAACCTAGAAAGAAGTCATCAAGAGGGTTAAATTCGAGTTGCCTTATCTTGCATCCAGATCAGTTTTTATGCCCCCACAAAGTGGGGAGCATATAGCGTTGCACTTGTCCGTCCGTAAGTCCGTACGTCCGTCCGTACGTCTGTCCGTACGTCCCGAAATCTTGTGAACGCAACTCCTCTTAAACCGGATGGCAGATTTTGCTTAAACTTCCAGGGATGAACAACCTTAATGTGTAGATGGTAGTAAAGGAAGGAATTTTTGCTGCGACCAAATTTAACAGAATTATGGCCCTTTGTTGATTTTTTCACTATATACCATATAGAAATTTTGTGAACGCAACTCCTCTTAAACCGGATGGCAGATTTTGCTTAAACTTCCAGGGATGAACAACCTTAATGTGTAGATGGAAGTAAAGGAAGGAATTTTTGCTGCGACCAAATATTACAGAATTATGGCCCTTTGTTGATTTTTTCACTATATACCATATAGAAATTTTGTGAACGCAACTCCTCTTAAACCGGACGGCAGATTTTGCTTAAACTTCCAGGGATGAACAGCTTTAATGTGTAGATGGTAGTAAAGGAAGGAATTTTTGCTGTGACCATATTTAATAGAATTATGGCCCTTTGTTGATTTTTCACTATATACCATATAAATAATTGAACATATAAATTTCACATTTGTAATTTAATTTAACATGTACATAAGGTTACCTGTAGATCATTTTAGGTATATGTACAGAAAAAATCTTACATACAGGATATACATGCTCTTGTTTATGAGCACTTATGCATAGTGGGGGCATCCGTGTCCTGTGGACACAGTTCTAGTTTCTTTCAGTGAAATCAGTATGTTTTAGGGCACATTATGTGTTTGTAACATTGACTTCTTAAAAAGAGTTGTTTTCTCTCCAGGGAGTACAGTGTTGGTTTTGAGGTTGTTGCCGTCAGTCCAAATGTTCCAGGTGGCTTCACTCGCATGTCCTCAGGAGATTTTCGGTAATAATGGAACCATCTTAATTTTAGCATAATATATGGTACCTAAAGAAAATGTTAAAGACTTAGCTCTTTGCTGATGTCGTCTATAAGATGAAGTAAGCTGAAGATTAGATAAAAATGGTTGATTTAATACACGTTGCTTCTCATCTAAGGGCTTTTAAAAAAAACAACAATCAAATTGTAAAATATATGACAGGATGACACTCATGATCTAAGAAACTAGTTTAACCCTTTAAACTATATTCATTATGAATTTTATATTGTACCAAAAAGAAATGATTGTTTTATTAATTATTTTATTGTAAATTTTTGTTTGCTACAGACGAGGTTACACAGTTCTGGAACTTGATAAAATCTCAGGAGGTGTGTACAACATTTCGCCTTCAACTTTTCGACCTGGTGAAGAGGGACCTTTCTTTCTGGATATAAATTCCAGTGTGCCTTTCACATTAAAGCAACTGAGATGAAAACTTGATGAAAGCTGACATTTCCCATTTGTATTCTCTGTGATAAAACTGAATGTCTTCGACATTGGTCTAAAACTAAGTGCTGTACCAGGTCAGGCTTAATAATTCAAGAGGTGTTGAAAACTAATAGCAATAATGTCATTTTGTGTAAAAAAAGGTATTTTCTAATTACAACAGAAATGGAAAGAAAGGGCATTACAGAAATCAGGAGAAACATACATCTTGGATTATGTTAAGTTTCGAGTAAAGAAAACTTCGCCACAAATAACTACCGGTACTTTACATTCTTTCAATAGTGGTCAGCGTTCACAGTCATACTGCGACTGTATTTCAATGTGCAAGTTTGGCAGTGGGATTGAATTTATAACATTTGGTTCAAGATTAATTATAAACATATTATCAGAGGTCAGTTGTGTTTTTAGAGATTAGAGTTAGGCAGTATAGGGAATATACTGATGCTGATTTGAGAAAATGTAGGCAAAAGCATTCTGTTAAAATAATTGAATGTGCATTTCATTTAAATTGCACCTCATATTCATAATGACGATGTCACTGCATCTGAATTAATATTAATAATGAGGTAGTTATATAAATTATAAGATTACAAAGATTAACTACTTTCAACATTTGGGACATTTTTCCAAGCACATGTTTTTGTAAAAATGCTTAGATTTTTATGTTGTTTTAGAACAGTTTCAGAAATTACTGTAATTGTAATTTTATGTCATTTTAGAAACGTTTCAGATATTACCGTATTTGTAACAGAGGATTACAACATAGATGAAATACATTAATATTTATTTTGTTCACCTTTATTATCAAAAATGCTTGCTGAAGCTTATATATTACTGCTAGCAGGTAATCATTGCCTTTGTCTTTCTTAATACATGCAGCTTGTCAATCTTAAAATGGGAAAAAATGCAGAGATTTAATAGTCAAAGTTTTTAACTTGTTTTAAGGATGTTTTTCAAAAGGTTACACATTGTATGCCCCTTTTATTTATCTGCCTCTTTATTTTTTTAATAGCTTTATTCACTTCTAAGAGGTACATATATGAAAATACACCTTCCAGTATCAAGATGATAAATTTGATTTATGACTGGGATAAAATTAAACTATTTTAAGGTGTTCAACTTTACTTAATGGAAATAAAGCTTTTTTGTAAGTGAAAATATTAGGGTTAAAAGATTGGAAGTATTTGTTTTTTCCAGTGATAAGTATCAGTGCAAATGATTTTTTTCTTCAAGGTCACTGTGACCAGTAAATTAACATGTGTAACTTTAAATTTGTATTAGTTTTCCAAGTGACCAAGGTGCAAATGCTGAAAACAGATTGAATGCTCAGAAATAATTCATGTAAATTAGAAATAACAAAGAATTCTTTAACTTCTTAGATGTACATGTATACATATTCTAAATGAAACTACATCTTCATGTATACTTGAAATTTTTATATTTGAGTGGACAGGTCAAAAAATATTGTAGAATATGTACTCAGTGGGAGTATAAAACTTTTTTTTTCAAAATATATAAACATGTTTTTAAGTTTAAAGATTGGTTATGTATGCATCAGTGAAAATTGAACTTACATGTATGTGTATTTGTATGGACTTTTTGACTGCAGATATATTTTTTTAAACACAGTCTAAGAACTGGAGAGAATTATGAATCCAAATTTAAATCTTTAGTAATGACTCGCACTTAATTTAACTTTAATAACATGTGCCATGTTAATAAAGTTCTGCCTTTTAAGTAAGATTCATGACAGTCCTTCCACTGGCTTCCAGGGTCTATTCCTGAAAAACTGTCATTTGGACTCTTTTATTTTTGGTGAGACTTTCATTTTGATTTGATATTATGATATCGTAATGTTATGCCATCAAGATGCGCTGTAAGAGTAATTGTTGTTTTTACACCTCAGGAAAATTTAAATTATTGCATGGTTCTTCTGGCCTTATGCTCTTCGCTTAATACATATACATGTACTCAACTTAAAGTGCTTTAAATTTTAAACTGGTGATCAGAAAACAACATTTGATGTAGTCTTTCCATTAAAATTTCCACTGGACTTCCATTCATAAAAAGCTTTTAAATTTTATGCTAGGAATGTCATACATATACATGTAATTAGACAGGTTCATATCTCTACCTCATTTCCATTCATTCATGTATTTTATGAGCAGAATATAGGTTTTATAAATTATGCAGGGACTTAAACTTTTAGTGCTGTAGAGCTTTCATATTTTGCCTGTAAAGAAAATCTATTGTTTTTAGTAGTGATTACATAAAACATGGAATTAACATAATTTACTCTGTATTTGTTTAACATTATGTTCAGTGGAGAAAGTAAGTCACATTACTTGATGCTAGAATACATGTAGGTTTAACATCTGTAGGCTGTTTGTATGTAGATAATATAAAAACTTAGATAGATCTACTTTAGAAATATTAAAAAACTTGAGATTAGAAATTTATGTATTGTTGCACTGCAACTTACGATACCTCTTGTTGACGTCAGGTAATTTTAAATTCAAGTTATTGTTAGAAAGATTGAAGTGTGACCCATTGCAGTTACTATGTAAAAATTATACACATGTAGGTCAGACAAGAACTGCAGTAAATACAATGTACCGATCATAGGCCAGACAAGAACTGCAGTAAATACAATGTACCAATCATATGCCAGACAATAAATGCAGTAAATACAATGTACAAATTACTTGTCAGATAAGAAATGCAGTAAATACAATGTACAAATTACAGGTCAGACAAGAACTGCAGTAAATACAATGTACCAATCATAGGCCAGACAAGTACTGCAGTAAATACAATGTACATATTACATGTCAGATAAGTAATGCAGTAAATACAATGTACAAATTACAGGTCAGACAAGAACTGCAGTAAATACAATGTACAAATTACATGTCAGATAAGAAATGCAGTACATACAATGTAAAAATTACAGGTCAGACAAGAACTGCAGTAAATACAATGTACCAATCATAGGCCAGACAAGTACTGCAGTAAATACAATGTACAAATTACATGTCAGATAAGTAATGCAGTAAATACAATTTACGGCAAGACAAGAACTGCAGTAAATACAATGTACCAATCATAGGCCAGACAAGAACTGCATCAAATACAATGTACAAATTACAGGTCAGACAAGAACTGCAGTAAATACAATGTACCAATCATAGGCCAGACAAGAACTGCAGTAAATACAATGTACCAATCATAGGCCAGACAAGAACTGCAGTAAATACAATGTACCAATCATAGGCCAGACAAGAACTAGATCAAATACAATGTACAAATTACAGGTCAGACAAGAACTGCAGTAAATACAATGTACAAATTACATGTCAGATAAGAAATGCAGGAAATACAATGTACAAATTACAGGTCAGATAAGAAATGCAGTAAATACAATGTACCGATCATAGGCCAGACAAGAACTGCAGTAAATAAAATGTACCAATCATAGGCCAGACAAGAACTGCAGTAAATACAATGTACAAATTACATGTCAGATAAGAAATGCAGTAAATACAATGTACAAATTACAGGTCAGACAAGAACTGCAGTAAATACAATGTACAAATTACATGTCAGATAAGAAATGCAGTAAATACAATGTACAAATTACAGGTCAGACAAGAACTGCAGTAAATACAATGTACAAATTACATGTCAGATAAGAAATGCAGTAAATAAAATGTACAAATTACAGGTCAGATAAGAAATGCAGTAAATACAATGTACAAATTACAGGTCAGACAAGAACTGCAGTAAATACAATGTACAAATTACAGGTCAGACAAGAACTGCATCAATAAAGGCCCTGACTGCAGCAAAATCAATGAACAATTCATAGGTAAGACAAGAACTGCAGTTAATACAATGTACAAATTACAGGTCAGATAAGAACTGCAGTAAATACAATGTATAAATTACAGGTCAGATAAGAATTGCAGTAAGTACAAAGTACAGGTCAGATTAGAACTGCAGTAAATACAATGTAGAAGTCATAGGTCAGATTATCCAAGCAGGTTGAGAATTTTCCATGACAAGACTTTTAAGATTTAGGCTCAGCAAATACTTAATCTGTGTTTACTATTATCTGAATTCATCTTCGATTTAGTAATTTTCTGGTTTGAATAAACAGGAATTGTATGTTATCTGTATAAACACTGACGCATCTTTTGTTTTTTAAATAGTACAGTTAGCTCTGTTACTTAGTTGTCAAAATATATTTTTACTTCTTCAATTTCTATACTAATCAACTTTGTAACAAAAGAACCTGTCATGGTCTGGTAACTGTAAATAATTTGATGATTTCTTTCATTTAAAGTCCAAATGTCACATTTACAAGTAGTTCTTGTTTTTCCAATAAAGATTCCTGACTGGCTGAAATGTAGTAAAATCATTCCCGAGTTTGCTTTTTAAAACAGTGAGCATGATAGAAAATTTATAGTATTTTTTTCATTGATATAGCATTAAGAGTAAGAAAGGCTTTTCATGAAGAAATTACTTGAAAACGACCGAAAGACATTTAAGCGTAAATAAAACAGGATTCGATCATAATTCTATCATTGTATTTATTTGTCTTTATATTCAGTAAAATCAGTGTGTTACTAGGACTTAAAGCTTATGGAGAGAGAAAGGTATGCATAGACAATTGAAACTTAGGTCTATACTTTCTTTTTTTATCAACTTATCTATAGCCATTTGTGATGGCATCAAAAAATTACAATACAAGCACCTTTAGATTTGCATGTCAATCCCAAGCCAGCAGTAAGTCGAGAAGTATGATAGCTACACTGTAGGTTTATGTACTTGTGACTTTGTATGTTGGTAGGATTCAGTATCAACATAGTCACAGTTTAATTTTTTACATCTATATAGTTTTTTGTCCATTTGTCCAACTGGATCCTTCAGTAAAGGAACAACTTAAGACGCCAGGTTCATGAAGCCTTATTATGATGGATGTTAGACCTACAGTAGTTTTGATGTTTTTATCTGCAGGCGAATTTCTTGTTACTTTCGAAATGAAAGTCACATGAATGTAACCAATAACAGCTTCATAACTATTAAACATAGAATCATGAATATCTAAGGAACGTTTTTTGTGTGAAACCTAACTCGAGATTCTAGCTTTGCTGTTGTTTCATAACAGTTTATTACTGACAAGGCTCTTACTTACAGGGGCTGTCTGTATTGCCTGTAATACTTGGTGACATGATGATAAAGCTCCATATTTTTTGGAAAAAAAAGGTCATGTTTTGCCTGTCAGCTTGTTAATGTGTTTATTATCTTTACTTGTTATAACGAATCTTGAACAATATTAAATATGAAAATTGTATCATGTACAGTTGTGTTCTTCCCAGATCTTTATGGTATCGTCATTATATTTCCTGAACATTGTTCAATCATTTTAAAATTTGACAAAACATACACAAAGAAAATTGGATATGTTTAACTCACATTTATTTCACATACAGTATTTTCATAGAACAAAGAGGACAAACTAGTAAAAAGAAGTCTATATAGGTATTGCACTAAAAGTGACATATAGACAGTAGTGTTGTTGTTATATAATAAACCCTAGATATGGAAGATATGAATATTGCTATGCATTTTATTTGAAGACCACATTAAAAATAACAAATGAAAGAAAAAAAAACACATATGGCTTTACACAAGAAAGTTTTGTAGGTTAGATTATTACATTGTATTAAAAATGTTTTAATAGGTCAAAAACTAATCTAAGGGCTGGAATGGTTTTTAATATTGAGTAAAATAAATTATTTCATCTTGGGTTTCACAATCTCAGAAAATGTCGATATAAAATAAGCTAATAGAATAGATATACTAAGTCATAGTGATTAATCAGTGGGATGAAATGATGACTGTGTTTCTATAGTGACAGATATACAAATGTGAGAGAGTATTAGAATGTAAAAAAAATAACTTTTTTAATATTCTGAAAAAACTGTCAGGTAGATCTACTAATCACAATATATTATACAGCATTATCACGGGTGATAAGCAAGCCAAGAAAATTCAGACTTGTTGAGGATCAAACAAAATACATGCAAACAAAACTCCTTTCTTTTTTCTCCTTCCCCCTCACAAGTTTGTGTTCATCGTATGTAATATATACACGTATTGCCAATTCACACGAAAGGCAAATTGCCCAAACAAATAAACCGCTATATTTGATTAACTCCAATTTTTCAAAAAGTCTATTCCAAAATAAATATAATAAAATATCTTTGCGAATCAATATATTATTGAAATATTGTTAGGTTATTTCGCATTGGTCTGTACAATACGGAGATGTATTTTACTGTCACTTGGAAATACCGAACATGATTCTTTGATTAAAACAAAGACCTAAAATTTTAGGTATTTAATCAAACTGTCACTACCAACATGTTTCGTCAGTCTTGAACAAAAGCAGTTATTATTTAATTTTCACGGATGCTCATTTCAGCAAATCGTCGTCGATCTAGGAGATTGAACATGAAATCTTCTGCAGAGTGTAAAATCTGGCGCAATGCCAACAGAGCGAGGATATTTGTATTCATATCCAGTGTTGTTTCTTTCTCGTAGTTTTTCACCGGAAGTACGTTCGAACGAGGAAGTCCGAGAAGTTGCGATGCTTTTTCAACGTGCTCTTCTACAACCCAGCTTTTATACGCAAAAGACACATCAGCGGCAACATCTTTGCATAGTTTGTCAATTTTTGTGAGTGCAATTAATTGTGGTATTCCTGCAAAAAGACTTTAATTATTTACTTTCTCATACAAAGCTTGATTGCTTTATAGCAACATTTAACGACTGCTTGTGAGGCCTAATTTACATCACAAACTATATTTTACATAGATATTTATTAAGACTCAGATTGTTGCAAGAACAAAGAACAATTTTTTATCTGTTTTTACACCGAAACTGTTCACTTTTTAGTTTACGTGTAAACATTAGCAGGTCGTAATGATTTTCGGCACTTAAGAAGCTACTGTCACTGAATGACATTTGTACTAAACGTGTACTGTATGAAATCCTGCTAGCTTAGAACACTAGAATGTTGGTTCTACACGTTGCCTTAATAAGACAGACACCTGACCGAAGTTTTGTAATTACACAGCCTACTGAAAGGGGTTTAAGCGATACGGAGCCAGAGTTAGAGAATTCATTGGCTCCATTCTTTACATAGAACTTTGACCTTGACCTTAAGGTAGGGTTTCTAAAATGTGAGTTCTGCACGTCGTCTTGATGCGATGAACATTTGACCAAAGTTTTATGAATCCATCAGTTCAAGAGATATAGAGTAGACAAATGTTTGTCCGAAACAAATATTATCTGAAATAAGGCAACTTTAGTTCGCCCTGGAATGTAAATCCATGTTGCCTTGATAGGGTATAAATGTACATTTAACCAAATTGTCATGAATATCCAGCAACGGGTTTTAGAGATATGGAGCGGACAGGAATTTGGTTCAAATCTTTGCATTTGAACTGTGACCTTGGCCGGCTTAAATTGGTAAAATTCGGTCCTTCTGCACATCGTCTCAATGAAAAAGCTTTGAACCAAGTTTCATGAATATCCTGCAAGTGGGGTTCGACAGACATAGAGCGGACTACATATTTGTCAGAAATATGTATAAACGCACCTTGAATGTTTATACTACATGTTGCCTTGATGAGGTCAACATTCTACTTAACCTCCATGATTATCCTGCAATGCTATGAAATGTAGCGGACAGGAATTTTAAATCTACGACTTACATCTTTGACTGTGTCCTTGACTTCAAAGTGATAGTGTACGGATACAACATTGCCCTTCGGGCTCATATCAAAAGTCTTTTTTTTGTCATAAGATACAATAAATCATAATAATGTACCTCTTTTGTTCATGAGGCTTTTGAATTGTTTCATTTTTTCCACGACTTCAGAGGACAGTGCATCCAGTGTCGTTGAGTCAAGCACAAACACAACACAGTGCATGATATCTTCAGAAGTAGGTTCAGTTCTGAAACCTTCTGTTTCTGGTGTCAGTGGTGATTTAGGATTGAACTGGAAAAATGTAATGTTTCAAACACACAAAAGTAACCGTTACGTGTATATGCGATTAATATGCAACGACCTTGCTTTTTGTTTACATTTGTTAAAGGATATATACTGATCGGCTATCAACATATAATTACGGTTTTTAACAGAAAGAAGAACATTTCATGTGTCAACCTATGAATACAAATTGTTGTGAAATGTTTCTTTCTCCCTCGTGTTAAAATGTGTGTTAAAGAAGAGATGTTTGTAAAACATGTATGGCACACACTTTTTTCTTTGACATGGGCCCAGGTAAGTTGATATTATTCAAAGTAAGTGCAAAATCTCTCAGATATTCCGTTTTGTTAATTTCATCATCGGAAGTAGTTTTCGAAGTGCAAGCCTGTGTTAGCTTGGACTCTGTCCGTTCGGGCAGAAAATAAAACAAATTCATTGATGTTCTCAACTTGCAAAACCGTCCTGCAAATCCTATGGGTCCTGGATTCGATTGGTTTTGATTAACTGAGTGGAAACTTATTCTGATGTACAAACCTCTCTGAACATGACCTTTGACCCAGAGGTCCAAACATTAAAATACTGTACTAACTCCTCTGATGTTCTTATGTTTGATTATCCTTTAAATTTTGAAGGTCCTAACCTACGTATTCCTAGAGTATCAATTTTCCAATTACAGACTTTGGTCTTGACTTGTGATCCATGGAGCGAAAATTCAAACAGTGTACTCCAGTTATAATTTTAAACTGATTTTCAATGTGAATATCTATTTGAGACTGAACTTAGTGTGCTCAAAATCAAAAGAAGTTATTATTAACTCATTAAGTTCGACCATCCTGAAAGAAGGTCTTGGGTATAGCTGTTCTTGAAGTATTAATCAACTCAGTTTTCAAAATGCAGATCCCTGTGAGCCTGACAATAATCACAGACAGCTCAAAATCAATACAATACATTTTCTTAAACGTTTGAGAGTCCTAGATTCAAACATTTTAGTGTGACTGATCGGAAACCGTTTACAGAATACTGGACACCATCTAGTCTACAGACCGAATACCTAGAGATTAAACCTTTAAACCCCACTTCTTTGAAAGGGGATCTTGAAGAACAAACACGTAGTTTTGTTAAACTTTCGACTTGAATATATTTGTTTGTCCCTCCGTATCAAGGGTTCTTTCTTTTTGTAAAATACTGAAGACAAAATGAGTTTCAGTTAGGGATATAAATCATACCTGGTAAAAGTTCGGAACATTTCCATCCAAAAGGTAGCCACACTCGTCGACATCAAGACCTCCTGAATCTTCCAGACCTGGTGTATCACACAGCAAGAAATTCAGTGTTCCTCCAGATTCTGTTCTTACTGTATATGGTACATACTGAAAGGTCAGAATAATAGCAGTTGTAGCCACGTGGTCTTAATCTGATATAGCACTGTAAATGTATGAATATTTTAAATAACCACTTGTTTAGTAGTCAGGTCAATTAACTGACAAGAAAAAGTACAAAATTTTGAGATTCCGCACTATTCAAGCACATAAACTTACTCCGGATGTAATGCTCTGCTCTGCGCTCCCGCTGCACGCCCTTTTCGCAATTCGACCTCTAAAAACCGACTCAATTGTATTGTACAGACTTGATTTTCCTGCCCCAACTGGGCCAATCACTGCAATCTTTGCTTCTCGAATGCTAAGGTCTGTCACCGGTTTGAACGTAGTAATTTCCTCTTTGAGACTCTCTAGCAGCTGTTTAAAAGGGAAAAATGAATTAAATTAGATACTATACGAAATGATAGTTAACAACTGGCAACTGATATAAATCAGCAAAATTATTTTGAATACTTTGTCTTAAACTGAAAAGCGTTTGCCTTACTGGCGCTAAATCACTTTATCAGTTTTAACTTTTAAGTACACACAAATGTCATACAAAAAATCAACAATAATTGTTTACTTTGTCTTAACTGTCAAGTTTTAACAATCAAGAGGGCTAAGGAAAGTAATTTGGTATTCAGCAAATACTTGTCTTATTAAGGGCATAAATTGCGTAGAATAAATAGATTTAGTTAATGTAGGAATATTTTAAGAGCAAGTCTTAACCTGAATCCGGACTCAGGAAGTGAATTTTTCTGTTTTAAATTGGTCAGCAAGCATAAGTCAGTGTTTATAACCTTTCAAATTAATTTCACATTTTTTATTGAACGGCACATCAAACTGCCGTCAGATACTGAAGTTGATAAGGATGATTTATAGGTAATAAAAAGAGTCCTTTTTTTTGTTTATGTTTAATTTAAGATTAGCGTTCAGTGGTGCAAGACTTGCAAGACAAAGCACGATGTGATACCTTTTTATTCCAGTCATCAATCTCTCTCCATGGCTTTCTCTCTTTATTTTCGTCATCTGAAACACATTTTTTCTTATATAGCTTCTTATACAGATACAGTTTTAAATAATTACAACTGAAAACAAATTATTTCAAAGCAGTGTAATGCCCTTATATGCTGTTTTCTATATTGAATATTTAATCTTACCTTCAATACTATAGAACTAAATATTACAAGTAACCCTGTTTTATTCCATATGTTAATAACCAGGTCGTCAAAAAATACGCTACCAGAAAAAATGATTTATCTTTAACATGTATTCGCAAGTGAAAGTCAGAAAATACATGTACATACTAGCAATGTATACATACATGTTACTTTATACACTTCAAGTTCAGTGACATTCATGGTTCCATTGTTGATATCTTTTGCGCTGACACCTTGCATCTCATAGCTATGCCCAAAATTTGCACCTCCATTTAAAGGAAAGAATGACCCAGAACTGTTAACTTTACTGCTAAAGGTGTATAAATCATGGCCACCGCCAAAGGCTGGCCCGTAGTTAGAATTGTTATAAAGTGCATATTGCTTAACTGATTCTTTCAACACGAACTTAGTTGCCTTTGGAGTTCCATTAAACTGTAGCTGGAACAAAAATGCATCAGCAGAAGAAACATAATTATTCACATTTCCAAGCCAGGTTGTGGGGTTGTATCCACCATAGACGGATCCCTGGGGATTATAAAGTACTGTCACAGTTGGTCCCTGTCCATCACATTTATCATGAAAGGTATTGGCATTACACCCATCCCTTGTAATAGCATAGAGAAGTGTAAATGTTTTCGGACCTGTACCAATCCATTCCTCCAGCTGATCCCTTTCTTTATTAGTTAGTCTTCCAGCCATTATCCAGTTCTGAATTAAATAAACACGAATTTCACTTGATCTAAATGATCATTTACTGCAAAAAGGGCTAATATGGAGATATGAATACAATATGGAATCAATGAGAGCATAGAAACAAGTTCCTTAAATAGTTCTCCTCATCACAAATGTCATATATACGCTACAGGCATTCTACAGATGAGTTAAAAGAACTGATTATATAGCTTAAGGATAATTCTACGAATCTGTGATGTAGTTTTTCCTGTTTAATCAAAGTAAGTCAAAGCTAAAATGTTCTAATTTGTATGCGGATTGAGACATGACTTATCTAGTAAAACTCTTAAATATTTTAAATTATCATAGCTAACAGCAATTATTGTAAAATGTACAAAACTAAATGAAATATTACCTGAGTTTTTCCCTGATAATTACCCTTTTCTAATTTCTCATCGGAGTTATATCTGACACGAACTAGATAATAAGTTAGACTTTGAAATGAAAAATGATAAACATGTATTGAAATAAAGTGTTATAAACATTATATCACGTGTGTGTATTGTGTATCGACGAAAGTTTAACTCTTTGAAGTGCCCCGAATGTTACGCCTATTTTTACATTTAGAACCCCAGATTCAATCTTTTTTTCTGTCACTGTAGCATTCTATTTAAACGTTAAAATACTTTTAAGTTTAAAACCTCTATACTAAGGAATTAGTGAATGATTTTTGTCCTTGTTTGCGTTTATTAGTGTTTTATTTTTTAAACTAATTTAGAAAAGTAGAAAATAATACAGAAGTACACATACAAATACGTAAAATAATGATAATTAAAACGCATATGAAAATTTTACAAAAACTCATCACAATATACGTATGGTCATATGACTGAAAGAACAACCAACAACTATGATAACATTAATTTTATATGCTTTCGAGTTTTGGCTGAAAACTTTAGATTTACTGCAATACACAGGCTTGGATTAAGATCCTAAGGTTGGGGGGGTACACACCGTGGTGCGAGTAATGGGAGTATCATTCCAATACTTTTTCATATTTTCAATTTAAAAAAGCAATATTTAGCTAACGTGGGGTAGGGGGGCAGAGACATATGTTCATGCCCTTATGTACCTTCAGGACCAGGTATTTCAAGGAAAACGTAGACGTCGCATAGCGTCAAATATGGCGAAGGGACGTTGCAACAAATACGAAATAAATATAGAATATTATAATATTACCCGACAGCGACTTAAAACTATCCTGAACTAACTTCAAATGGACAAATATCTAGAAAAAAGGTGATATTGAAGACCAAAATGAAGACAATACATAAAAATTCTTTAGGTAAATATCTAATTCGTACGTAATGTCAATCCAGGAGGTCAAAACATATCACCAGGGAATAATTTACCAATTACCTTCACTTTTGAAACAGACGTGTCTCTTATTTACATTTTCTTAATAGGGGTGTTCCACTGCTGACAGTGTTTAAAGTATTGATATATGGAGAGGTTCGCCTGCTAAAGAGTACAATAGTTATGAAAGTCGGATTTGAGAAATAACGTCTGTCCTGATTTAAGTTGTCTGATAAGGCAACTTACAGTCTGTTATGAAATCAAATCAAACGAGCTTATATTAAAATTTATACAAGTATATGCAGAATATAATATCAAATATAAATAATGTTTACACATTCGTCAAGATAAATAAATCATACTTAAAAATAGACAGTTTAAATGTAAATAATTGCTGTTGACACTTCACCGACTACTTGAGTATTTCAATCATTGTCAAGTTCAACGTTTGTTTCTTTAATATTCCCTCTTGAATGCCAAGGACTAGAACCTACATGCGATTGCACAATACTGCGGTGTAGTAATTAGCAAAGATTTTTAAAATCCTGGCGCTTGAGTAAAAATTCGTCATACCCATGTGGTCAGTAGGTTTAAAAAGACTTTTCTAGGAAAAAGCTAAATTTCTTCTTTTCTCAAATCACCAACTGAAAAGACTAGGCAATTGGTATGTCGTTATACCTGGTCTTCATGTACCAATACTACGTGTTGGCTTTCACAAGAGGTCACTTATTTAATATATAACTTGAAAAAAAAACACAGAACATTTAAAAGTCTTCTTTATCAACATCTCAAAACCGACTATATGACTGTAACACTTTCAGAGTTTGGCTTCTGTAAATCGTCTAGAGAGTTACAGGTTACCTACAATATCTAATGTTATGTATATAAGTGCCTCTCTACCAAATATGGTTAGTCGACCGCCTCTCAAATACCTGATTTACTGGCGTATTATAGCGTGTTGAACAGTTACTGACTCTGTAGAAATTTGTAGGCTGCTTCGACATGCCGGCAGGTACTGCCAAAACAGGTGCACATACATTTTTAGAGTTGATATTTTGTGAACATTGCTAGTTCCAGACGTGAGTTTAGCTTTAGATGCTGGATTTTGGTTTTGGTTTTAAACTCAAAATATATGAACACGGAAATGTTTATTCGAGTTACTTTCTGCATAACGTTAAATGAACTTTTAAAGATGGAATAGTTAGTTTTACAATCAAGGGTTCATATCAGCCCACAGTAGCACAAGATATTTTTTTTTACCTCTGTGTACAATTCATCAAACATGGCCTAGAGTCATAACTAGCTTTTGATCAGTCACTGTTGTACCCTACACATATTGGTTGACTGCAAGCTAGCGCGTAGCAAGCCACATCATGGCCATTCGCTTACAAAATATAACTGGTTTGTCATAAACTTATGAAGGAGCAACTGAAAAGGAAAGGGCAACTGTGTTCAAATATTAAACCTGATTAATGAATTGTTTTATGAATATTTATTAACACATATACAAACTGTTTGTCGTCTGCAATAACTGGTACAGTTTTCGGACCCATTTTTTGTTCGAAAGATATGTCAGTCATAAAATGTAGCATTGACATTTTTAAATTAGTGTTTTCTTATGTCTGTTTTTTTATTTATATAGTATATTCTGGGTTTATAAGTCTGATTTGGTTAATCGTAGTTTTAGCGTGCAGAAAAGTGCCACAGAATATTGAATACGTGCAGCGGTATATAATTATTGATGCAGGTGTTCTTGCAATAATATCACAACATTTTAATCTTACGAAGACACCCAATCGTAACAACTCGGCCTTTTCCGACAACTTCGTATAAAGACCTCGTATGTACGTGTATGAATACACCAAATTGTAATTCGCCCATGCAAACAAACATGGCAGAATTCAAGCAGTGTTTGTCTTATGCATTAGAAAAAAATGAAAATAAATTTAAATTTAAAGCATGAACAGGTAGAGGCTTTAAGAAATATTTTCAATTTAGCAGACACCATTTGTGTTATAAAATAGTCCAATATGGCGCCCACCATTTTATTGCCGAATAGACTTATTGAAGTCGCTCGAGGTGTTCCGAATGGAAGGCAGCCACAAACAAATACGAACTAGATGCTCGAGAATTTTGTATCATCTAATTTTCGCTAATTTTAATTTTAGCCTTTTTTATCGCTCGTGTATAATGCGAAAATATGAATCGCAGAAAAACCGGTGTACGGTAAAAATCATAACGTTCACTGCTACCAGTCTTTATATTTTGAAAAAAGACCAGTGGTTTGAACAAAGCCGAATAAATTGTTGGAACAACTCTAAGTCAAGCAACTTTTACACCAAAATGTCGACAAAAGTATTTTCAGTTTGAAAATTGTCTTTAATTAATCGAATTTATTTATCATCAATGATTTTGTAAAAAAAAAACATCAATTACATTACGACATTACGTGCCTCAGTCGCAAGTGAATTCCTTATTTAGCCTATAATGGATGAAGCTGGCTCGGTTGAAATAAAAATCGCAAGGTAGTCGGCTCGACCAAATTGGCGGCGATTCCAGTAATCTGCTCCATTCATGTCGGAGTAGAGAATAGCCGGATATATGGGTTGATTATCCCAGGCGCAGTCGCCATTGTGTTCTACAACGACAAGATGACCTAGATCTTGGTCACAGCCACCATAATGGCTGTTAATAAAAAATGTCCGCTCCAGGTTTCCTCCAATGTGACCTTGAATTGAAAAGTAGTTGAAACCGTGTTGTCTGTTCAAATCAGACCAACTTGAGGCCTCAACCCTGCTTCCATTGAACCATGACGTTATGGAGCTTTTGATACCATCAAAGACAACATACGCAACCTCTTGGGACTGCTTATAAAGGGCCAGCTTCACATACTCGACCTTGAGGTTATCCCAATTTGAAACCCTTTGGTCGCGGTAGTGACTGGAATTAGATCTACCCATGTCAGTCGGCTTTTGAGTTGATACATGGGTACCTATGAAGAGAAGATAAGTAAACATTAATAATGTAAACAAACTACAAAGAATTATACAGATGCACGTTTTCACCCGGGTTCTGTATTTTGGTAGCGCATCCTCAGCCAAGTTGAGTAAAAACTATTGCGCATTAAGAAGGAATAGAAAAAAAGTGCAATTAGTTACTATCTTTAAGAAAAAAGAAGGCATCCTGAAATCGTTTGTTTTAAAAATATTTAGGGAAAATATAGCATGCAAGAAAACGTATTATCGTGTGTTTAAGGTCCCGACATTAAAGAAACTTAAGGTGTAGTTTACTCTCCAACTAAGAACCTAAACAAGTTATTATTACAGCATGACTTTTCGAGAGTATGCGAGTGTGATATATTATTGCTTAAACTATGAAATATGCTGTAAATATTTAATACTTTAGTGAAAACTAGTGAAGTCTGAAAGTATAGCAGAAGTATATAAAATCAAAGAACAAAGAAAATTGTCATTCTATCTGGTATAATATTTTCTGAGTAAAGTTTTAGTCTGTTTTGGGTTATAATACAGAAAAAACGGTAGACCGAACCATCCTTTTAACTTTACAATATTTGTTGTACCTTGTGTCCATGCGTTATAGACATCCTCTCCATTGCCCGCAGTGGCCCTAAACACCAGCTCCCAGCCCGTTTCCTCTATGCCCGATATCAGCAGTGGAGCTAAGTAGTATGGTTGTGGTCTGTAAATAAACAGAAACAGGCCAGATTTTGCTGTGATTGGTCACTAAATGGAAATATGTACAAATGTATATATGCATTACATAATTTAATTAAAACATGTACACGTTTAAGGGCTTCCAGAAAAAAAAACTTTGATATTCAGGCTTGGTTAGCGAATATGTTATGGCTCGGGTAGGGTTTATGTTAATGTACAAACAAATCTGAGAAATCAGACAACACAGTAATACAATAAGACAGGTCGCCGTAATAATGATTTAATGCAAATGACACGATTTGATAAAAAATACGACTTTTTTTAAAATGCATTCTTAGCGGATGTCATATTTTAGCCCGAGATCTATAAGCCACCTAGTTTCAAACTTACTTAAGCTTCACACGGTGTCCGTCTTACTAACAAGTGTGCAAAAGCTTCACACAGTGTCCGTCTTGACAACAAGGTGCAAAAGTTGCACACGGTGTCCGTCCAATGCACAATTTTTCAAAAGCTTCACACGGTGTCTGTCTTATTTACAAGTGTGCTAAAGTTTCATACGGTGTCTGTCTTATTTACAAGTATGCTAAACTTCCACACGGTGTCTGTCCTATTTACAAGTGTGCTAAACTTTAATGCGGTGTCCGTCTTATTTACAAGTGTGCTAAAGTTTCATACGGTGTCCGTCTTATTTACAAGTGTGCTAAAGTTTCACACGGTGTCTGTTTTATTTACAAGTTTGCTAAATTTTCACACGGTGTCCGTCTGATTTACAAGTGTGCTAAAGTTTCACACGGTGTCTGTCTTATTTACAAGTGTGCTAAAGTTTCACACGGTGTCCGTCTGATTTACAAGTGTGCTAAAGTTTCACACGGTGTCCGTTTTATTTACAAGTGTGCTAAAGTTTCACACGGTGTCTGTCTTATTTACAAGTGTGCTAAAGTTTCACACGGTGTCTGTCTTATTTACAAGTGTGCTAAAGTTTCACACGGTGTCCGTCTTATTTACAAGTGTGTAAAAGCTTCACACGGTGTCCGTCTTATTTAGAAGAGTGCTAAAGTTTCACACGGTGTCTGACTTATTTACAAGTTTGCTAAAGTTTCACACGGTGTCCGTCTTATTTAAAAGTGTGCTAAAGTTTCACACGGTGTCCGTCCTATTTACAAGTGTGCTAAAGCTTCACAAGGTGTCCGTCCTAGTTACAAGTGTGCTAAAGTTTCACACGGTGTCCGTCTAATTTACAAGTGTGCTAAAGTTTCACACGGTGTCCGTCTTATTTACAAGTGTGCTAAAGTTTCACAGGGTGTTCGTCTTATTTACAAGTGTACTAAAGTTTCACACGGTGTCCGTCTTATTTAGAAGTGTGTAAAAGTTTCACACGGTGTCTGTCTTATTTAGAAGAGTGCTAAAGTTTCACACGGTGTCCGTCTTACTTACAAGTGTGCGGAAGCTTCATACGGTGTCCGTCTTATTTACAAGTGTGCTTAAGTTTCACACAGTGTCCGTCTTATTTACAAGTGTGTAAAAGCCTCCACGGTGTCCGTCTTACCTACAAGTGTGCTAAAGTTTAATACGATGTTCGTCTTATTTACAAGTTTGCTAAAGTTTCACACGGTGTCTGTCTTATTAAAAAGTGTGCTAAAGTTTCACAAGGTGTCCGTCTTATTTAAAAGTTTGCTAAAGTTTCACACGGTGTCTGTCTTATTTACAAGTGTGCTAAAGCTTTACAAATGTCCGTCTTATTTACAAGTTTGCTAAAGTTTCATACAGTGTCGGTCTTCTTTACAAGTGTGCTTAAGTTTCATACGGTGTCCTTCTTATTTACAAGTGTGCTAAAATTTCATACGATGTCCGTCTTATTTACAAGTGTGCTCAAGTTTCACACGGTGTCCGTCTTATTTAAAAGTGTGCTAAAGTTTCACACGCTGTCAGTCTTATTTACAAGTGTGCTAAAGTTTCACACGGTGTCCGTATTATTTACCAATGTGCTAAAGTTTCACAAAGTGTCCGTCTTATTTACAAGTGTGCTAAAGTTTCACACGGTGTCCGTCTAATTTACAAGTGTGCTAAAGTTCCATACGGTGTCCGTCTTGCTAACAAGTGTGCTAAAGTTTAATACGGTGTCTGTCTTATTTACAAGTGTGATAAACTTTTATACGGTGTCCGTCTTATTTACAAGTTTGCTAAAGTTTCACACGGTGTCCGTCCTATTTACAAGTGTGCTAAAGTTTCACACGGTGTCCGTCTTATTTACAAATGTGCTAAAGTTTCACACGGTGTCTGTCTTATTTACAAGTGTGCTAATGTTTCACACGGTGTCTAACTTATTTACAAGTGTGCTAAAGTTTCACACGGTGTCTGTCTTATTTACAAGTGTGCTAAAGTTTCACACGGTGTCCGTCTTATTTACAAGTGTGTAAAAGCTTAACACGGTGTCTGTCTTATTTAGAAGTGTGCTAAAGTTTCACAGGGTGACCGTCTTACCTACAAGTGTGCGAAAGCTTCATACGGTGTCCGTCTTATTTACAAGTGTGCTAAAGTTCTTCACGGTGTCCGTCTTATTTACAAGTGTGTAAAAGCTTCCCACGGTGTCCGTCTTACCTACAAGTGTGCTAAAGTTTAATACGATGTCCGTCTTATTTACAAGTTTGTTAAAGTTTCATACGGTGTCCGTCTTATTTACAAGTGTGCTAATGTTTCATACGGTGTCCGTCTTATTTACAAGTGTGCTAAAGTTTCGCACGGTGTCTGTCTTATTTACAAGTGTGCTAAAGCTTCACAAGGTGTCCGTCATATAAACAAGCTCGCTAAAGTTTCATACGGTGTCCGTCTTATTTGCAAATGTGCTAAAGTTTCATACGGTGTTTGTCTTATTTACAAGTGTGCTAAAGTTTCACACGGTGTCTGTCTTATTTACAAGTGTGCTAAAATTTCACACGGTGTCTGTCTTATTTGCAAGTGTGCTAAAGTTTCACAAGGTGTCCGTCTTATTTAAAAGTGTGATAAAGTTTCACACGGTGCCCGTCTGATTTACAAGTGTGCTAAAGTTTCACACGGTGTCCGTTTTATTTTCAAGTGTGCTAAAGTTTCATACGGTGTCCGTCTTATTTACAAGTGTGCTAAAGTTTCACACGGTGTCCGTCTTATTTACAAGTGTGCTAAAGTTTCACATGGTGTCCGTCTTATTTAGAAGTGTGCTAAAGTTTCATACGGTGTCCGTCTTATTTACAAGTGTGCTAAAGTTCCATACGGTGTCCGTCTTATTAACAAGTGTGCTAAAGTTTCACACGGTGTCTGTTTTATTTAAAAGTGTGCTAAAGTTTCACACGGTGTCAGACTTATTTACAAGTGTGCTAAAGTTTCATACGGTGTCCGTCTTATTTACAAGTGTGCTTAAGTTTTACACGGTGTCTGTCTTATTTACAAGTGTGCTAAAGTTTCACACGGTGTCTGTCTTATGTTCAAGCGTGCTAAAGTTTCACACGGTGTCCGTCTTATTTACAAGTGTGCTAAAGTTTCACACGGTGTCCGTCTTATTTACAAGTGTGTAAAAGCTTCACACGGTGTCCGTCTTACCTACAAGTGTGCTTTAGCTTCACACTGTGTCCGTCTTATTTACAAGTGTACACAAAATGACATTCTTATGTATAATAATTGTACAAAAGTTTCACAGCTGTATGTTAGGTTTGAACGTAGGAGTTAAGTCATTTTATTTTGAGGCCTCAGAAAGGTTTCCACATTCATTTCACTATTTCAGCATATTAATAAAACACATCCAGTTATGTTACATAGAAAAGATTCCTTATTTCTCAAATATTGCTTAGTTCTGCATAAAGGGAACTAACTCTTAATGTCTTTTTGGTTATTCCTGTACTTGTTACACCTCTTACCTTAAAAGGTGAAAAGGATAACTAAGAAAAAAGCAAGATGCAATGTTCTCTTATGCATTACGTTATGTAAAAAGAACTTATACATAAGATTCCGAATAGTTCAGGAGATACTCGTTTACAAATACTGAAATGAGAGAAAAAATCAAGAATATTAATTTTAGTGAAATTTGTCATAAAAATATGTAGCAGGCCGAATATTTTTTTTAATTTTATTGTTTACTTGAAAAATGAATGAAAATATATTTTTGGAGTTTGTATAAAAATGCAGCACTTTTGCAAAGTTAAGAGACACAGGGAAACATTACAATGGTGTTTAAGAAGGACAGTGACATGAATGAATGAATGAATGAATGATGGATGGATGGATGGATGGATGGATGGATGGATTAAAATAATTAATTAATTAAAGTAGTCCGACCAGTCTTTGTAAACTACATATAAGAATTAAAAGGGTGAAACAGAGCGAAAATAAATACCCGTTGCGCCCTGGAACAAAGAATCCTGTACATTCGATAATCAAGATTCCAGAAAATATCAAAGTATTTATAGTAAACATTGTCTTTTTTATATCATTTGAAAATGACAGTCAGTACAGAGGACGAAAATGTATACATTTCAGTACATTCAAAAGAACGAATAATTGCGAATAATTGATAAGGATAAATCGAGATTGCAGTGCAAAACTATTGTAAATGCTTCGTATTCCATATACAGTTACAACAGTTTAGCATTATGTGCTTGAAAATTATTGTTACGTAAACACTGATAAGAAAGTATTTTTGTTTTCAGTTTATTTAATTATCTAGCCTATATTCTGACAGGGGTTAAATTGTAGAAGCTTAACAAAATGACAATAGTGTGTAATAAAGAAGCGATTTGCCATAATGTGAAAATAAATAAGTGACAACTTTAAGTTGTTTTACCCGCTTATCTAAGTGTCACATTTCAGTATCATGGTTAACAATTTATTTTTGATTTGAACTAAAAAGAAAACCTTTCACATCGATTATAACCTATTTATTAACTATTTCATTTTTAATCGAACTTTCTTATAGCTCCTTTTTTCTTTCTCATTTCTGCTTTATTGTCTTACAAATGAGCGTGTTGCAGTTCACTCACTAAGCTTGATTGCAATCTGCGAGTTGTGCGTTCGCTCTCACATTCTGCTTGATTGCAATCTGCGAGTAGTGCGTTCGCTCTCACATTCTGCTTGATTGCAATCTGCGAGTAGTGCGTTCGCTCTCACATTCTGCTTGATTGCAATCTGCGAGTAGTGCGTTCGCTCTCACATTCTGCTTAAATTGCAATCTGCAAGTAGTGCGTTCGCTCTCACATTCTGTTTAAATTGCAATCTGCGAGTAGTGCGTTCACTCTCACATTCTACTTGATTGCAGTCTGCGAGTAGTGCGTTCGCTCTCACATTCTACTTGATTGCAATGTGCGAGTAGTGCGTTCGCTCTCACATTCTACTTAAATTGCAATCTGCGAGTAGTGCCTTCGCTCTCACATTCTGCTTGATTGCAATCTGCGAGTAGTGCGTTCGCTCTCACATTCTACTTGATTGCAATCTGCGAGTAGTGCGTTCGCTCTCACATTCTGCTTAAATTGCAATCTGCGAGTAGTGCCTTCGCTCTCACATTTAACTTGATTGCATTCTGCTAATAGTGCGTTCGCTCTCACATTCTACTTGATTGCAATCTGTGAGTAGTGCGTTTGCTCTCACATTCTGCTTAAATTGCAATCTGCGAGTAGTGCGTTCGCTCTCACATTCTGCTTAGATTGCAATCTGCGAGTAGTGCGTTCGCTCTCACATTCTGCTTGATTGTAATCTGCGAGTAGTGCGTTCGCTCTCACATTCTGCTTAAATTGCAATCTGCTAGTAGTGCGTTCGCTCTCACATTCTGCTTGATTGCAATCTGCGAGTAGTGCGTTCGCTCACACATTCTACTTGATTGCAATCTGTGAGTAGTGCGTTCGCTCTCACATTCTGCTTAGATTGCAATCTGCGAGTAGTGCGTTCGCTCTCACATTCTGCTTGATTGCAATCTGTGAGTAGTGCGTTCGCTCTCACATTCTACTTGATTGCAATCTGCGAGTAGTGCGCTCGCTCTCACATTCTGCTTAAATTGCAATCTGTGAGTAGTGCGTTCGCTCTCACATTCTACTTGATTGCAATCTGCGAGTAGTGCGTTCACTTAAACATTTTACTTGATTGCAATCTGTGAGTAGTGCGTTCGCTCTCACATTCTGCTTAAATTGCAATCTGCAAGTAGTGCGTTCGCTCTTACATTCTGTTTAAATTGCAATCTGCGAGTAGTGCGTTCGCTCTCACATTCTGCTTGATTGCAATCTGTGAGTAGTGCGTTCGCTCTCACATTATGCTTAGATTAATAAGTTTCAAAATGTGCACAATTTCATAAAGTCACTATGAATTGGTTTTTCCATCTGCATTGCGTTATATTTCAAATTTAATGATTCATCATTGTCATCCCCTGCTCAGTAAATCGATCGAATTTAGTCAGTTCTATGGGGTAGAAAAAAAAAGATGGCACTTCTTTCGCATTCATCCTTAGATAAGTCAATATTTGTATATACAAACTAATGTTACATTGAAACACACAATAATGATAGGACGATACATGTACACGCATATTCATAACATGTATTTGCGCGAGTTCTGTTGTTTATTATTGGTAGTTTTGGTTTGTTATTTTAGCGCTGTACATAATCAACTGCTAGGAACTATTACAATTATTAATATATGATTAAATTACAGTAATTACGTCATATTATGTCACATTATTATACATGTTGTGTTGTGTTGAGTTGTGATATGATGTTTTGTGTTGTGTAAAGCTATTTCATGTTATGCTATTTTAAATAATATATCATTTTATAAGACTATATATCATTATATTAATATATCATAAATTATATTACTAATTTATATATTTTACGTTATAAAATATAAATAATGTATTATCTGCTGTGTCTTTGTGAGGAGAAATATTCAGGATAACGATTAAAGGATATCAATGAATAAAACAAACTTGAAAAGAATTAATTGCTTATCTGTCCAAAATTAAGCATGTATATTTCTTCATCTTATATAATAATAAGATCGTAGTAAACAAATTCACAATGGGAGTTCACATCTTATCAGCTTGTAAAATCTCAAAGCAATTATCAGTAAACCGTTCTCATGTAGATAGTCTAAAAGTTAACGGTTCAAGTTAACATAAAATTTCACACGCAGTTTAGAAAATAAAATGTTTCCTTATAATGTTCTTATATTCACTTGGACGTTGATAGTTGGCTGCACTGGATTTTTTCTCCAAGGACGCAATGGGTCTTTTTATTTTTTCCCTATTTTTTTACGTATTAATATTTGTGATTTTCGAAACGTGCAATTTGGTTTTCGTTCACTGATATACAGTTAACTAAATTGTCTAATACAATAGTTTGTTTGGATTTATTTCGGCAGGATGAAAACGCCCTCTAAAAATTGGAGTTGTATCAGGAGTGGAGTTTACCTAACGGACAAAACTCGTGCTGCGTAACAAACTGCCAGCTTTCTCAAATAAATGACATTGTCGGTAGGGTGTTCGAACACCTTAGCCATGCATGAAAGAGAGGTTTCAGAGATCTAGTTACACCTTCTACTAGACCACAAAAGCTGACAATACGTTTGAACATAAAACTTAAGCAATTCATACATGTCGCATGACCTCAGAACTGCAATGCTTTGAAAAAAACGACAACGGTACAAAGTTACTATGTCATTCGAATCGTTTATGCGAGTATATTGCACAAGTAGCTTTATCTAACGGGCATGACATCTCCAATATTTGAGATTTAAAACGTCTACATGTGAGTCTTAGGTCCGATTGTCCAATAAAATCGCAAATTACGTGTTTTTTTTCAACAGCAGATAAATTATGAATACTAACAGCCGATATAGACATTTTCATCGACTCTTTTTGTAATGTGTTTGTTTTAAAAAAAAGGGGAAAAAAAGAAAATTAGTGAACAGAGTACACCTCGCCATGTTTTCTACATGCCTATCTACATTAGTTCTTTTACAGACCTCAACCATACCTTGATGCCCCACTTCTAGTCTTCGAGATAGAAGAAGCGGGGTGGGAGATGGTGTTCAGGGCCACAGCGGGCAACGGAGAAGACGTATACAACGCTTGGACGCAAGGTTAAGGTCATACATTTAATTTTGTGGACAATATATTTTGGAAAATAAGCATGTAAACTTTATAGCCCGGTTTCAGTTGTTTTAAAGCAATGCAATGCAAGCTCAATATTACTACTAGTTCTAGAAATACAATCACTGAAACTTTAAAAAAAATAGATATCATAAAGTCAGTTAAGGAATACAAAGCCCAAATGAGTAAATGAGTAACACCAAAGTCCTTCATACTAGATATCAGGAAAAGAAATGTAATTTTAAAGCAATATTCTTTAACGGAGATTTGTTCTCTACTATAAATGTTGATTAATACTTTTGTACACTTATTTTATCTTTATAGGTATTGGTGTATCAACTCAAAAGCCGAATGACATGGGTAGATCTTTGTCCAGTCACTACCGCGACCCACGAGTTGTACACTGGGATAACCTCAAGGTCGAGTATGTGAAGCTGGCCCTTTATAAGCAGTCCCAAGAGGTTGCGTATGTTGTCTTTGATGGTCTCAAAAGCTCCATAACGTCATGGTTCAATGGAAGCAGAGTTGAGGCCTCAAGCTGGTCTGATTTGAACAGACAACACGGTTTCAACTACTTTTCAATTCAAGGTCACACAGCGGGAACTTTGGAGAGGACATTTTTTATAAACAGCCATTATGGTGGATGTGATCAAGATCTTGGTCATCTTGTCGTTGTAGAACGCAATGGCAACTGCGCCTGGGACAATCAACCCATATATCCGGCCATTCTTTACTCCGACATGAATGGAGCTGATTACTGGAATCGACGCCAATATGGCCGCGCCGACTACCTTGCTATTTTTATTTCAACCGAGCCGGCTGCATCCATTATTGGGTAGTAAACATACACAGAAACTTGTATCGCAGAGTCTTCAAATGATAAACTTAATAAATGATTAATAATGAAAAGTTTGACGATGTGATCTGTTGAGTAAAGACATATTTCCACTTTGAGATTAAAAGTTTAGTCAACTTAGATGTAAATAACATAAGCTAAAGAGACAAAATAATTGCCTGATGAATCTCAAATTGATAATTTTGTGAAAGCCGAAACACAACAGTAAGGTACTTGACAATAAGGTGTAATTGTGTATTGTTAATGACCCCTCAATACACTAATCATATGGTTTGTAGTGTCAATCAATATCCTCACTTCTTGTAAGGGCGAAGTTAAACTTCGGAATGTGTTCGCATTATGTCACAGATTAATAGTAAACTTGAGCGTCCGTTAATAGATTCCATTATTTATTTATTTATTTATAACCCTTAAACTTGGACCATTCAATATCCTTCAAAATCATTTTTCTCACGTTGATATAACAGTTTTTGATTTCAGTGAAAAAAATGACAATGGTATCTTGTAGTAAAATCCACATGAACTTGCAAAGACAATTTTGTGCACTTGGGAAGTTCGGTTACTGTTATATTCAAATCATTATTCAAATGAAAAACAAACAAACAGAGGAATAACACAAAGTTTGGTGACTTTGAGCCGGAAATGCGTCCTTAAATTTCTGTTTATAATCATTAAGCATCATATTAAGTGCTGCAAATATCACTGATTCTGGTGACGTCAGCGTTTAAATACCTAAATATAGTACTACAATAATGAGGATGCAATATCAATTCAATGAAGATTTTTGGTACTCGGCTAACGTGGTTTGAAGCTTTGCTCTTGTTCAAAAGATAAGTTATAGCTTTACCACACTGGTCGAGAAAAACTCAAGTAAGGAAACTAGAAAAGAAATAACTGCACAATTTTGGAACCAAACATTTTGGGTGTATTCAGGTCATTCAAAAAATCAACAAACTGGTTCTACGGGTTGGCGAAATGCAGCTTTTTCCCGACGAAGAGAATACCAATGTCTATAAAAATCTTAAAAAATCGTTTAGCTTTACAAAGAAATAGGTTTTTCAAGAATTTCAAAGACTTAAAGAATGCACTGAAAGTCATTCAGTTGTCTGTTTGTGATCCATTGGTAAACTTACCTTTCTGGCTTACCTGGAGTTTGATTTTCCTGGCATTACTGCATATATTTCAGAAACCGTGCAACTGAATATCACGACAACATGATAAGAATGCTCAGCTTTTATTTATTACACAGAATAAACAATGTATAACTTTCAATTTTTAATACTATACTTAAAGACACACTTGCAGAAATTCTAAACTGAAATGCACACTTGCTGAAATACTAAACTAAAAGACACGCTTGTTGTAATACTAAACTGAAATGCATACTTGCTGAAATACTAAACTAAAAGACACGCTTGTTGTAATACTAAACTGAAATGCACACTTGCTGAAATACTAAACTAAAAGACACGCTTGTTGTAATATTAAACTGAAAGGCACACTTGCTGAAATACTAAACTAAAAGACACGCTTGTTGTAATACTAAACTGAAATGCACACTTGCTGAAATACTAAACTAAAAGACACGCTTGTTGTAATATTAAACTGAAAGGCACACTTGCTGAAATACTAAACTAAAAGACACGCTTGTTGTAATATTAAACTGAAAGGCACACTTGCTGAAATACTAAACTAAAAGACACGCTTGTTGTAATACTAAACTGAAAGGCACACTTGCTGAAATACTAAACTAAAAGACACGCTTGTTGTAATACTAAACTGAAATGCATACTTGCTGAAATACTAAACTAAAAGACACGCTTGTTGTAATATTAAACTGAAATGCACACTTGCTGAAATACTAAACTAAAAGACACGCTTGTTGTAATACTAAACTGAAATGCATACTTGCTGAAATACTAAACTAAATGACACGCTTGTTGTAATACTAAACTGAAATGCACACTTGCTGAAATACTAAACTAAATGACACGCTTGTTGTAATATTAAACTGAAATGCATACTTGCTGAAATACTAAACTAAATGACACGCTTGTTGTAATACTAAACTGAAATGCACACTTGCTGAAATACTAAACTAAATGACACGCTTGTTGTAATATTAAACTGAAATGCACACTTGCTGAAATACTAAACTTAATGACACGCTTGTTGTAATAATAAACTGAAAGACACACTTGATAAAAAAATACACTGAAAGACACACTTTTTGAAAATTCTAAACTGAAAGATACACCTGCTGAAAAAAAATAAACTAAAATAGGCACTTGGTGAAATACTTAACTGGAAGACGCACTCGGTGAAATGCTTAACTGAAACCAAAACCTTTAGCTAGCAATTAATCTGAATCGATAACATCAATTTTTTCTGCATGTTTTTTTTTCCTTAGCAGTGAGTCTGAAGGCTGAGAGTGAGTAGCTTACTAACCAATAGTTCTGCAGTGTAATTTCGGTGAAGTTTTGAAAATTAGCAACTGAGCTCAAAACGAGCCAATGGCTTGCGCTGTTAATGAAACATGCACCTTGGCAACTATGTGGAGAGGAACTGGATAGAAAACTGTTAGATAAATTACAAGAATAAGTCAGTTAAGTAGCAAAGTTATATTAATTGCCTTCAGGTTTTTAGTTGAAAATTTTAAATAGTCTTTTTTGCCGTTCATACTATACTTTGTTGAAGTCTTTAAATGAATATCTGCCGTTTATTACATTATGCAGATGATTAAATTGCAAGTCTGTTTGTAGCATTATTCAAAATTTGTCCACTTTTACAAAACAGGTTTAATAAAAAATTTGTTGTTTCAACGAAAAACATTCTTTCTTACATAATCATAGGAAAACTTTGCCTGCACGTTTACTAAAACAATCAAGTTTTGTTTACAACTTATTTTCATAATATAAGCCGCCAATAACATGGACCACAATGTAAATAAGGAAAATAGTTTTTCTTTTTCTTTTATGTGTTATCCCTGGTATTGGTGTGCATTACGTGGTCTATAATTTGTATGTATGCAGTGTTTTTGTTATATCATGCATTTTGTTATTGCCATTTTTTATATGTGCTCTTTTACCGAAATAAATCTATCTATCTATTTATCTATATATCTAAGCGGAAGCAAGGTTTTCTCATTATGATAAACTTCTAAATATGCGAGTCCAACAACACTCAATCCCATCTTTCGTGCCATTTTTGCAAGACTTTCACCTTCTGAATTTACCTGGCACTCTATATCGGTCTTAGCTCTGCATTTTAACTTCACTGGGCGGAAAGGCTGTTAAAGAAAATAAAGACTTTTCCGCACAGCGTTTACTCTGATAATTAAACAGCAAGCGCCTACGTCATCTATCGGAACAACCCGTCCCTTTGATTTCAAATCCTCAAGCCCTATTCTGGGCTGATAACCATCTCTTACTGTTTCTCGAAATGTAGTTTTGTCGTAGTTACGAATGAAGAAATATCAGACAGGGATGTCTTTGGTAGATTAAGACATGATGCCGCCCCAACGTCCTTATTTGCAAACAAGAACTGCTCAATTACATCCGATCTATAGGAATTGACGTCAACAACAATCCATAAAATCCAGTCCTTGTAATGTAAACAATAATTCGTCAAATAATTCTTCAATATCGCCTGATGACTTCTTCTAACGATCTGATATTTTTTCAGATGTCGAATATACATGTATCTGTGTGTCGGGTTATTGATAACTATATTTAATGAAATGACCTCAGCATGTTTATTGCTGAATTCATTGGTGAGATGTTTGCAAAGTGCTTTCCAACCAAAAGTGAATTATTATCTAAACAGTCATCTTCCCCAAGGTAAACGTTATGTGGATAGGAGATACGTGATGATAGTTCTACAAACTTACCAAGAAACTTTTCTGAATCCCGAATAGTCGACAGAAGTACGATGTTTTCTCTTCATAAGTAATATTCTTGGTGTCCGCAGAAACGGTTCTGCTAGTTCCTTCTTCAACATCATATTTGTATTTTCAGCAGTCGTAACAACTCGGCTTTCTCCAACAACTTCGTATAAACTTCGTGACTTATTGAAGTCGCCCCAGGTGTTCCGATTGTATTGTCATCGGATGATGGAATTTCCGGGCTACGTTGAATGCAGTCAATTCTATGCTGTTGGCCATTCGGCAATGACACAACTTCAACAAAATCTATTGCGTTCTGTCCGTCGACACATTTTCCAAGCTCGAACCGCGGAGCAAACCAAACTTATATACATTACAGAAAAAAGGCAATACCAAAGTAAAGTAGTAATATGAACTTCAAACTTTAGGCTTTAGATTAAGGCTACCCCAAATGTGCCAGCTTTTATCAGTGGACTAAACAAGTTTTATAGATTTTAAGTACTTGAAATAAATGTTTAAGTGAATCTTCAATTAAATCTTGTTTTCTTTGTTATTATCTTTAATTTATAATTTTAATGTTCCTGACACGCGCCTGCCTAGTATAGACAGTATTGACTTTTGGCAGTAATAAGTTAAAGTTGAAGTCAAACGCATTTTAGAAAATTATCGTAGAATTCTTCTAGATCCACCGACCTGGAAAATAAATAAAAAGGTGAATTTATCTATTAGTTCTTTAAATTAAAGCTATTTTCTCTTTATTAAATGAAATATATATATGAAATATAGGTCGTTGGAAATGAAGCAAAAAGAACAACAACAAAATTAAAAAATAAATGAATAAAATAAAAACCGAAATATAAGGTGGTAAACTTTTAGGTCCTTAAGCTGAAGTTACTTTCAAGTCTTCATAACTTGAATGTGGTTGACGAAAGTATAGCTGATCCAAAAAAAAAAAAAATAAATAAATAAATAAAACTCAACCAGAATAATCTTTCACATCACAGCACTCAGTTCGAGTGAGCAAATTCTTGGTTGGCAAATGGCATGCAATGAAAGTAAAGGTCAGATAAAGCCATTAATCCAGGAAGATGCATTTTAAAAAAAAAACCATCCTGTTACACAATATGTTTGCCGCCACAATTGCAGTACAATTAAAACAGAAATATGCTTCAAAATATTTTTTTTCTGACAAAGGTAAAATTTCTGAGAACAGGAATGAAATCAATATAGACAATTAAACTGTAAGTTTGGCCCCTTGCGCGGTCCACAGTTTGGTTTTGTCTTTATTGTTTTTTTTTCAGTTTTCAAAAAAAAAAAAAGAACAACATATCTATATGTTTAATGTGAGCATTTAAATATGTTTTAAAGCAAATGAACAAATAAAATTATGAAAAGTTATGTGTCTTTAAACTTGCCCTAACAGCTTTCCTGCACAAAGGCTTCACAATATCGTTGAATACTGTCTAATTATCATAGGGTTTACTTAAGTTCGTGCTCAATAGTTAGGGGCAAGTTATTGACGATTATTTATTTTTGATATTATAATTTCGTTTCATTTAATCAAATTATTTGCTGTTGTGAACTAGTTTCCGGATTTGTTAAGGCAAAATTTACTATTTTTTCTAGTTTTAATTCACATTATATTGTGGTGTCTCCTATTCCTAATAATGCCTAGCGTCTATAGTGTTAGGCAAACTGCAGGCCCGGGTCAGACTCACCCTACTGCTAAGGATGTCATAATCCATTAGGCAAAAATGGGTTGAAAAAAAATCCTTTTCAACTTTTCTTTTATTGTTAATAAACATGTCATTATGATAATGAATTTTTCGTTATAGTTAATTCGGGTTGAAATATGCAGCGTATAGCGTGGTCCCCCAAGGATCTTTATGATAATGGAAAAACACAGTTAAGTATTCCGCATGCATCACGATCATGGAACAAATGACTAAAACACATCACGGACGTCTTCATACGACACAGATAGTTTATAGTTTCTAAACAGTCATGACTATAAATTGTATGGTGCATAATGCAGTTTCTAAACAGTCATGACTACAAATTGTATCGTGCATAATGCAGTTTCTAAACAGTCGTGACTATAAATTGTATGGTGCATAATGTATTTTCTAAACAGTCAGGACTATAAATTGTATGGTGCATAATGCAGTTTCTTAACAGTCATGACTATAAATTGTATGGTGCATAATGCACTTTCTAAACAGTCATGACTATAAATTGTATGGTGCATAATGCAGTTTTTAAACAGTCATGACTATAAATTGTATGGTCATGACTATAAATTGTATGGTGCATAATGCAGTTTCTAAACAGTCATGATTATAAATTGTGTGGTGCATAATGCAATAACTATACCATTTTATTTGGACATTGGTTATTTAAATGTTAATCTTGTCTTTCTTACACATTCTTAGTAAAGTTTTGTCTGCGTGAATTAAATCAACTGTTTCTTATCAAAAATGCAAAATTGACATGAGTGTGCGTGCGTGCGTGCGTGCGTGAGTGAGTGACGTTGAATAACTGCGAATCACTCTTCCCTTACATTCTAAGCAGTTTTTAATACATTCATATGCATTCAATTTGGTTTCGCAAACTAAGCTATTTTGATGACCCACTGCGATTTCAAAGTTCGGAAGTACTTAAACTATCAAGGAAGGACACATTGTATGTCGAAAATATCGATTAAATATATCCTGAAATCTTGGATCATTGTTTAATTTATGGCTGTCAGGATACCGGATTTGAAATCGTCACATAATATCAAACCACCCATATTCCATTGCTAACTCCGTCGAGTAAAGGATGGCATTCCTTATTTTCAGATGTGTCTGTGTACTTACTTTGTTCACCTTGTTGCACCAAACGTTGTGTGCTGTCCACAGAGATAATAAGGAGGACAACGTTGAAGAGTTTTTGATACCTGAAGATGAAATACGCAATCTTGAGGAAGAAGCTGGTGCGAACGATGGTAAGTGTACTAAACATTTGAAATTCTCTATTTTTGTGTTTGGTCGGTATTCAATTCTTTTTTTATTAATTATGAATATTTGCTCTCCTAAAGGACTGTCCCAGTAATTTTACACCGCTTTGGTTTCATAATACAGTGACGTCCGATAAAATTCCGTTCCGTAATCTTTATTTAATGTGCTGAAATAATTGGAGATGATTAAGCCGACTAGGAAAGCCATTGTCTCGTTCATTCTGAAAGAATTTCCTCAAACCGTTTTCATACATAATCTGCAGCTTCTACTGTTGTTATTTTAGACATTTTTCTTGCTCCCGGTAAAGAAGAAGACAAAAATGTAATACACTGACTTTAAACTTGGAAGGTAGGATAAACACTTGCGTAGAAAGGCCCTATTGTTTTTGTCTCACTATGTCGAGGGGCTAGCACTTCGAAAATTGTTTCTGATTATTAACTCAAAACCCTCTGTACCATTGACCATCAAACTTTACAGGATGGTTGAGCGCAACAATTCGACGAACTCTGTTGATTAAAAGGCTTCTTAGCCAAAGGTGAAGCTCAAAGGGGTTTTCATTTTGAAAACGGTTTCTGATCAGTATTGCAAGAATCACTTAACTGTGATCCCTCAAACTTTATAGAATGGTTGAACGCGAAAAATAAATGAATTTTGTTGATTCTGGGCTGCTGTGTCATAGATCAAACTAGCAGATGTCTGCATTGTAGAAACGGTTTCTGGTTAATGGAACAAGAACAACTAAACCCCTAAATCTCAGAATAATTGGACATGATGAGAATATTACTTCTGTCAATCTTTAGGCACACTGGGACAAGATCAAGCTCGCTGTGGCCTGCACTTGAAAAACAGAGTTGAATTTATAACTCAAGAACAACTTAATTCAGGACACTAACTATTTATTTGATTTTTTGAGCAAGTTGAATGAACGAATATTGATGATTCTGGGCTTTCTGGGACATACGTCATGCGTACATGTGTCTGCACTTTGAAAACAGTTTCCGATTAATAACTCAAGAATAGCTGTATCCAGAACCATCAAACTTTACATGATGGTTGAACGCAACAAATAAATTTAGCCCCAATAATTTCAAGCTGTCTGTGTCAAACGGCAAGCTTACAGGGTCTGTACTTTGAAAACAGTTAGCAGAAAATAACTGTAATAAGCACCTTCAGTGTTTAGAGGATGATCAGACTTAATAATATGATGATTTCTTTTCTGATTTTGAACCCACTGTATCAAAATTCATACCCACAGGGGCTTGTTCTCTGACTCTGTTTTCCGATGAATAACTCAGAAAAAAAAAAGAATCCGAAAACTCTAAATTTACAGAATGGTTTGGCATGACAATATTGTGAAAATATTTTTTTTTGTTTTAACCCCGCTGGATTATCAGGCTCAAGCTTAAGCCCAAGCTCCTTGAGGTCTGCACTTCCAAAGCAGTTTCCAGTCAATAAAAAACATAATAATCCTGAAAAAAAAACTTTTAAAGGACAGTCGGGAATGGTAAGGAGATCAAAGATTTTGCACCCATTCTGTCAAAGGTCAAGCTCACAGGGGTCATGACGAAGTCGAAGAGAAGAGGGGAGCGTATATGCAAATATACAATATACAAATATCTCTTTTTTTCACCTAGATATGTCCTCCACAAGAAGCCGATTTGAAACAGTCTTGACAGTTTCTAATGGCGGGCCTTGGGGCATATGGGGCCCGGCTCAGTTCTGCTCAAATGGTTCTTACGCTGTCGGCTATGACATGAAGGTATTCTGCTTAGTATTAGCATTTACATATGGTAACTGTTGGAAAGATTTAGTTTTCATTTAAAGAACTGAATTCTAGTTGCATCTGTCATTTTCCATCTTGAATGAATGCTGTAAGCAATTCAAGAATCAAGGAGTTAAGTCGAAACATTTTGTTCTTGCAACATTGATATTTTTATAATTTATTTTCACAGAATTTGGACTAATATATCTATCTATTACATGGTTGATCGCAGATATTAAAAACATTTTTGGCCTTCTAAAACACGAGGTTATGAATACTCACATGAAAGTTTCCGAGTAACACGATTGTACCCAGCACTCACGAGGAACACGATTGCCGCCCCCCCCCAGCACTCAGACATACTGCAGGCCCCCCGCCCCCAGCACTCAGACATACTGCAGTCCCCCCCCCAGCACTCAGACATACTGCATCCCCCCAGCACTCAGACATACTGCAGCCCCCCCCCCCCCCCAGCACTCAGACATACTGCAGCCCCCCCAGCACTCAGACATACTGCAGCCCCCCCCCCCCCCAGCACTCAGACATACTGCAGCCCCCCCCCCCCTTGCACTCAGACATTCTGCAGCCCCCCCCCAGCACTCAGACATACTGCAGCCCCCCCCCCCCCACAAGCACTCAGACATACTGCAGCCCCCCCCCGCACTCAGACATACTGCAGCGCCCCCCCCCCCCAGCACTCAGATATACTGCAGTTGTAATTGCATACTCTTTAATGTCTCAGATCAACATTCTTTTGAACATTACTTTTGTGGAGGAGCAGAGGTCGATAGGTTAGAATACCGGACTCCCGATCCGGAAGTTGCTGGTTCGAATCCCAACAGGGGTGAGCGTCTCCAGTCACTTTCTACAATCCACACTTTCGGCGCGAGTACTGGTTTTAAATTTTTATAGTCTTTTAAACGCATTGCTTTGATTATCTCCCTTAAAAATACGCCATGTTGCATTTCATAAATATCACGAGCTTGTCTTCCAGGTTGTTTCAAAACAATTGAGTAGTTTATGTTCAATATTCACATTTCACATGCTTGAAGATCGAACGCAAGAAGCTTCTCAGAGATAACACAGCTCTGAATGCAATCAAGCTTATCTGTGAAACAGCGGGCGGAAAAGTCACTGGTGAAGTCACATCGACTGTGGGGCACTGGGGATCTTGGGTTGGACCAGCAAGATGCCAGACGCATGGCCGAAGACGGATGTACCTCACCTCCTTTGATCTCCAGGTAGAAGCACCTAAGGTATGTGGACTATAATCATGGTCGTCTCCAAACTATTTAACTTGAACGTGGGTGTGCAAATCTTTTTTTTTCTTGTTTTGTAAGTCAGAAGAGGATACAAGTCAGGGATAATGTTAAAATATCAATCCAAGAATCAAACTTTTGAGAGGAGGCAAAACTCAGCATGATAAATGGTAAATGAAAAGTTTATTGTCTGAAGTAAATGGACTAAAGTTACATCAATTTAATTGTGTGTAATCGCAGGCAAGTCAAATAATCCTTCAGTGGCAGTACGTCTCTAAACTCTGATGTAGTCATTTTGGTGAACATTTGGCTTCTTCGAAAGCCTTTCAATCGGTAAAGCTAAACTCCTCGTACTTGTCAGTTTAAATATTTGTCTTCCATGGAAAAAAACAGATAAGTTTTCTTTTTCTTTTACAGAAAGGCATTTTCAAAGACAATACAGCGGCTAACTTTGTCAAGTTCAAATGCCGAGATTATTGCGGAAAAGAGATGCCAGTGGAGCTGGTTAAACCGCCGGGGCATGGATTCTGGGGCACCTGGGGAAACTGGAGTGCAGAATGCCCGCATTTTACTACCATATGTGGAATCCAGACAAAAGTCCAAAAACCTCGTGGCTTCTTTCACGATGATACAGCATTAAATGACGTCAAATTCTTTTGTTGTTACTAATCAAAAAAAAAATACATATATCTTACTTATCGTCAAAGGCGTCAGATAATACTGAAATAGGTGTCTTCTTTGAAACCAATATATTGAATTATTTCTTTCTTACACATACATGTACTAATAAATTTAGGTTGGTTCATTTTCACTTTAAATATGGTGTAGCTTTCAATCATAGACAGTATTTGTATAGTTGTTTCAAGTCATTTTACAAATGCATGTAGTTTTATAAACGAATTAATATTTTTTCCTGTTGTATTTTACCCGCGACCCCATGTTCCCTGTGTGTGTATTTCAAGTGGGCAAATTTGCTAATGGCATAGGAGCAATGTATGAAATCTCAATTTGTTATCACTGTCTTTATCACCATTTTGTGTTAAGGATTTCAGAACAGCACTCCAGAGCTCGGCCAATGACCAAAAGCTCACTATGCAAACAAAGAATAAATGAGTGTTGATACTATACATTCTATAAACATTCTATAAAATTCTATAAGCACTTTATTGCAATAAGTGGACAATAAATTACATAGTAGAAATGACGAAACTTAATTTGCAGGCTGAATGATTTTTAACGTGTTCACGCTCAGTTTACAGATAGTATTATGCACTTATTCAGAGAAAACCTTAACTGATTTTGTCAAAAATCTTAAGTTATATTAGACAGAACTGTGTGTACTGTTAGTGAGTCTGTCCGTCCATGTCCCTTTCCATCGACAGAAGGTGCAGCCGGTGACCAGGCAATGAGAGCAGATAAAGTTAACTGGAGTTAGGTTTTGATTCTTTTTATAACATATATAGCATCAAGTCCTATATCTATATTTGTTAACGGTTTTTGTGAAGCTCTTTTTATATCATTTAGCACACAGTTACGAGGAACGAAGCTGAGACTAATTATATTAAAAACACAACATTAACACACATCATGGATATATGACAATGAGGAGGTGTCCATGTTACTATTTTTATTTGCCATCGAGTATGGCCATTTGCTGGAAGCTGTGGTTTGAATCATACCAGCAAGTTTTTGGTCTCAATGGTCTATGTTCTATTCAAAATTACTCTTCAGTCACTCAGGATTCTTTCCGAAAGTCTTTACTCTCGCAAGAATTAGACATAGTATCGAGAATGTCAAAGACTAGGATAAAGTAGGCCTATGTAGCTATCTTCACTGAGTTCTCTAGTTGCGGGTACATTATGAGTGTGTACACATCGATGTACATCAATCATATCCTTTGCAAAAATATAAGTAACTGCCAGTTATTTCCCCTGGTGCACGCTGGCGTTGAGTCTCGGGCGCCCCAGACCAGGATATATATTTCCCTATTGTGCCATGCTCTTGGATACCTTCAACATTATGCCGATGTGCATTAAATACAGTCAATAATAAATATTTGCACGTTCTCTCAGTAGCAATTAATCAAATGGTATACGGCTATAATATCTTTGCCTGAGACACCTTGGACATCAACAAAGATTGATTATTAATAACTATCAGTAGTTGATTTGGTCTATAATGTGTGGTTACAAGTAACTTATTGCTACTTTTTAGGTTCTGGTTACTTGTAGCTATTTTTTCTCTGGCCAAGTAGCTAGCAGCTAGTAGCTAACAATTCCCACCTCCTTAAAGATTTTTATTGACAAAACTTTGCTACATTAGATCTCTCCGAAACCTAATTAAAGGGACATGACAGGTTGCTTATATTTAATGCTTATACAAGTATATGAGACAACGCCGTTATCACAGAACATAGTATTTAACCTACTTAAACAAGGATTCAGAATATCTTTATCAGATACGACACAGTAACATCATATCCTGTAACATTAAATGGCAAAATCAAGATCACATCTGATTGCCACATGGTCCTAATAAAGAGGGATACCTTAAACTTTAGAGTGTTCTGTTCTCTTTAAAATCGGTCGAAAAACAACAAAGTCAGCGTTTGCTGTGTTTTGACCTGTCGCCTTTCCGCCCTGAAAACACACTCATGCGACATGACACAAATCAACCACCATAGTATCCTTGCACTTACATAGTGAACTTAAATCGTTGTTGTACAAAAATCATATTATGTGCCAGTTAATTGAACGAAGATCATCACATTTGGAGTATAAACTTTCAAGCTCTTTTATCTTTCAGTTTTTCACTATTCTTGTACTCTGGGGTTATCTTGTTTGCGAAAGCAAAGAAATGTAAACATCGGTAGATGACAATAGTGACGATATTAAGTCTTATCTCTTCTTTTGTCGTCTGCTTTCAAGGAAACAATATCTATAATGTTAAGTAAATTAGGAACTGTTGGTATCCTTATGCTGGCCTCTGTGGCGACTGGATTCGTAATGTAAGTAACTTTTACATGAAAAATAAATTCTTTGAGTCCGCTGTCGGTCCATTATCGGATGGGAGTTTTAGTTTAATCTCCAGCCGTTTGTTTGTGTGTCCGTTTGTACTTCTGTCGCTGCGATAACTTAACTATGGCAACTAGGTTAACTAGGAAAAACTTGGTATATAGATAGATGCGGATTAGTACAATAATCATGCGTGCATGCCTTAGTTTTAAATTTCATCCTACGCAAAAGCTGGGCTCATCAAACACTTCGTGCCGATAGAGGTCAGTCTAAGAAACCTGCATATGGATAGATTAAAATTCGCGATACTACATATCTGTAAATAAGAAACACAATAACTAGTAACATGAACAGTAACTAGTTAGCCTGTTAAAATAACAAGAATTGTATCTTGTTGACCATCCTCGGTAACCCAGGGGTACTCTACATATATCGGACTTCATTCGGATGTTAGCGGAATCAGTACCCGTGGGTTCCGACGATGCTAGTTGACCTGTTATGCAGTAAGTATGTTGTAACGTGAACTTTAACTAATTATCCTATTAGCAAAACAAGTTTTATATATACAACTCAACTTTTGCTAAGCTCCAAATGTTTCTCATTATATTATGAAAAGTCTAAAAAGGATTCAATTATTTATTTTGCATAGTTTGTATACTCCGATATTACAAATTTATGGTCATTCAAAGGTCAGACTATTTTACATTGGTGACTTTGACATAGCAAACGCATTTGAGTGTACACCACAGTATGGTACACCAGTCAGGGGGCATGGCGGAGGCAGACAAAGAGTGACGACAGCAGCTCAAGACCGATTATTAATTATCCAGGCGAGGAAGGTTTGCAACGACCTTCATAATGCTTCTGTGGTCAATGTTTGACTCAGACGGTGCGTAAAAAGTTGCACGAAGGTAATCTACGATCAAGAAGACCCTGTATAAGAATTCCATTGACTGGTCGTCTCCGCCAGGCCCGTTTGGAATGGGTGAGGGAGCATGTTAGGTGGACCAGACAAAACTGGAGACATGTTCTCTTCACTGATGGGTCTAGGTTTTGCCTAGACTTTACTGACAGGCGTGCGAGAGTCTGGAGAAGACATGGGGAAAGTTTTCAAGCTGGAAATATTGCTGAGCACGACCGCCACAGGGGTTGGTCAGTTATGGTGTGGGGAGGCATCAGCTTGGACGGCAGACTGACCTCGTTGTGCTAAATAGAGGTACATTAACTGGTCAGCGGAACATCGATGATATGTAAGACACCCAGGTTAGGCTGTATGCTGGGGCAGTGGACGATCAGTTCATTTTAATGGACGATAATGCACGTCCCCACAGGGCCAGGCTGATCCAGAACTACCTGCAGAGGGAGGGTATTGAGCGCAGTGACTGTCCAGCTCAATCACACGACCTAAATCCAATTGAGCACCTGTGGAATGAGCTGCAGGTGCAACCTAGAAGCAACCAGGAGCTTGAGGCCATGTTGGTGCAAGAATGGGCCGCCATCCACGCTAAGACTCTCAGAAACCTCATAGGGAGCATGAGAAGGCGTTGCCAAGCATTTGTCTTTAGTAATGAGTCACACACAAGCTACTGAGTCTAATTTGGAAAAAAAGTTGCGTGTCCAAAAATCTTGGATATAGTGGTCTTCCTCTACTCTGGTACATAACTAATGCAAAATCATTAAAAAAATTGTCCTTTAATCAAATTGATTAAACAAGAAATTTACATTAAAAATCATTTGTACGACGGTAATCAAATCAATGCCGAAAATATTCACACTAAAACATTTGGTGCTTAGCAAAAGTTGAGTAGTTTATAAATTAACTGGTAGAAGTTCTGGGAACTAACAGGCTTTTTTTTTTTGTTAAGATCTAACGGTAAAACTTTTCTCAAATATTTACTTGTTAACCAAGTAATTGTCAATATTATGTTACTAACACCAGGTACGCACATGATATTAACATATTAATATTATGTTAATATACGTACCTACTAACACAAACGCGTTTGCGAACTTGAACAGGTCATCTTAGGGCAGGCAAATGCCATCATAGACACCTAAAAAAGGTGGCAACATGAGATGTTGTTGCGCCGTGTATGTTTTATTGTGTCTTGCCTTTGACGTTTCTCAAATCATAAATGAACGTTTGTTACAGGTCTAAATGCAAGAACGTCCCCTACTTGAGGGGTAACTTCTTGTACTCGGTGAAGAACAAGATTGTGGAGCCGAACTTTTTCCATACCGTGAACATGTCCATTGATACATGCAACGATACAGTACTTCTAAAATACATGGAACTAGCCTGTGATGAACACAAGGATGTATTTAAAAAGTATGTATGATTTTAACTTGTGAGCCTTTGGCCAATCGGTGAGATGATATTGTTAGGACAGAAAATGGTCATATTAGTTTTCCTTTGAAACCATTGCGAGATTGAACCATTGATATTTAAGTAATTAAAAATTTTAACAGTTAAGCCAGAATTGAATATAATACCTTTCCTAAGACAGAACCGCATTCGTAATTACTACGCATTGTGTTATTACCTTATCGACTGTCCTGTCCAATGTTCCAGTAGGAAGTTGTTTTGTTTGTAGCTAGAGCTTATAATGTTTTTCCAAGGCATGCTTTTTGCTTTAACTATCGACATTCAGCTTCGTACAAGATAAAAGCCACACAGCTAGATTGGGCAATAAGACAAGGGCAGACTCCAGGATTCTTAGACCAAAATAAAACACAGCTAACTAAAGAAAGAAATTTATTTTCATATATAAGATAATTCAGATAGTTGTAAGCAATGCAAAAACGGCAAATACGTTCCTGAGAGCATTCACTTTGTCCGATTTCAAGTCGGTAGCGAGTGCAATGATTTTCGAACAGAAGGTACTAATGATAAACGAAATGTCTCGATATCTCGCGGTTGTTAGATCGCGAATGTTACCTCAGTTTTTTTCCGATCTTATTATGAGCTTTTGAAAAGAGTCTACTTGCTGATTCCAGTTTTTCTCAAACTTACTTTCCTGGACTTGGATACTATGTCAGCGCATTTAACGGTGTGTCAGAGATCGCCGGTGAAACCTTCTGGGAACTTATTGAACATTCCACAGGCAAACAACATTCCGTAGGTAAGAAAAACTTTATTTTTCGCTGAACTTATGGAACTGTCTTCATATGCACAAAATCATGTCAGTAAGAAAAACTTCATTCTCTCTGAAGTTATTAAATTACCCTCATGTCGGCAGGAATTACTTTTTTCTCTCCGAACTTATTAAGCTGCCCTCTTGTCGGTAACAGAAACTTTATTCCTCGCTAAACTGCCTGCGAGTTGGTAACAAAAGTTTGTTTCTCGCTAAACTGATAAAACTGCCCTCGAGTCGGTAAGAAAAACTTTATTCTCTCTAAACTTATTAAACTTACCTCGTGCCGGCAACAAAAGATTTATATCCGGCTCTATAAACTTCTTAAACGGCCCTCGAGTCAGTAACAAAACTTTATATCTCGCTAAACTTATTAAACTGCTCTCGTGTACGTAACAAAACTTTATATCTCGCTAAATTTTAAACTGCCCTCGTGAAGGTAACAGAACTTTATATCTCGCTAAACTTATTAAACTGCCCTCGTGTACGTAACAAAACTTTATATCTCGCTAAACTTTTTGAACTGCCTTCGTGTAGGTAACAGAACTTTATATCTCGCTAAACTTATTAAACTGCCCTCGTGTAGGTAACAGAACTTTATATCTCGCTAAACTTATTAAACTGCCCTCGTGAAGGTAACAAAACTATATATCTCGCTAAACTTATTAAAACTACCTTCCAGTCGGTAAGAAAAACTTAGACATTTTTATTTTATACGAAATCCGCACAAAACACCAGCGAAATCCAGGCGGAATTATCAGCGATGGGACGTCTTAGTAACGCCGAACGTCATCATTCTGTCTGGACGGTTACCGGCGGAATGTCGTATCGTCTATTAATACGTCATTTTTTGGTTTTCACATCAAACGGTGATGAAACTTATCCAAAGAAGCAAAAACTCAGGGATTGTGATTGACAGGTAGCGCCCGGGACACCAGAGTAACGTCACGTCAACAGTACCGCCATATAATGCTCACGCATATTAGGGGTTGATCGCTTCTACATAGCATAAAAACAGCACAATATACCATAGACATCAATCAGGTCGAATTTCGGAATCCCCTTTTACCGTCGCTACCTTGAACGTGACATCTATAAACCTTACCGTGGAAACATGTTGATTTAAAAATGACGTCAGAATCGACTACGTTGGCACACACAACATGTCCAATGGTTCTTGAGGCAATGGCACACACTTCTCTTTACCGATGATTCCGGATTCTGCTTGGATATGCACGATGGGTGTATGAAAGTGTGGCGGCGTCGAAGCGAACGCTTTGGTGACTGTTGTGAACGTCAGGACCGACGTTGAGGAAGCGTTATAGAGAGGGCTGACATCTCCTTGAGACACAAGACACTTCTGGCGGACGTTTATGGCAACCTCTTGACACGACGTTCTACAGTCAACAGTTTTATCGTTCCTGCAAAACTCTTCTGACGCCACAACTTTTCAGCATGACAACGCTAGTCCCCAGTCATACATCAGCCTTTCTTCAGTACGACTTCGCTGTGCTTCCTTGGTCGGCGTTTTGACCGACCTCAGTCCAAAACTCATAGGGGATTTCATTAATTGGATGAACTGGGACATCGCCACTACGACGCCAGACGTAACATAAGCAATCGTGATGAACTGTTCTAGGCAATGTCTGAGAAATGAGAAGCTGTACCTCAATACCGTATACAGCGCGTGATCAGAAGTATATGCCGTAGACAGTCACTGATTCAAATGGTGGTCATACCTGTTTCAAGACTTGCTACCTTAGGTTTACAAATTTAATATTTTCATTTGAAGCTGACTAACTGTGAAGAGGTAAACTGCACATTTCACGTACTGAATGGTTACAAATATGCCGGAAACATTTAAAACCACAAGGGTGGTTTCAATATCCAGGGTGAAAAGAACAGTTGATAAAACTTTAAATAAGTTGATGGTTAGTATATCAAGACGTATAGTTTATGGGAAAGAGAGTCACGTGAAAATAATATAATACTGGCGTACGGTTTATGGGAAAGAGAGTCATGTGAATGTAATGTAATACTGGCGTACAGTTATGGGAAAGAGAGCCACGTGAATGTAATGTAATACTGGCGTACAGTTATGGGAAAGAGAGTCACGTGAATGTAATGTAATACTGGCGTACAGTTATGGGAAAGAGAGTCACGTGAGTGTAATGTGATACTGGCGTACAGTTATGGGAAAGAGAGTCACGTGAATGTAATGTAATACTGGCGTAAGGTTTATGGAAGAGATGATAATATGAATGCAATGTAATACATGTATAGTTTATGGGAGAGATAGTTATATAAATGTAAAGTAATATTTGTGTGCAGTTTATTAGAGAGACAGTAATATAAATGCAATGTAATACATGTATAGTTTACGGGAGAGACAGTAATATGAATGCAATGTTAATATAATGTTATACATATATAGTTTATGGGAGAGACAGTAATACGAATGCAATGTAATACATGTATAGTTTATGGGAGAGACAGTAATGTGCTTGCAATGTAATACATGTATAGTTTATGGGAGAGACAGTAATATGAATGTAAAGTAATATTTGTGTGCAGTTTTTTAGAGAGACAGTAATATGAAGGTAATGTTATAAAAGTGTACAGCTTAGGGGAGATCCAGTAATATGGCTGTCTCTCCCCTAAACTGTTTGCTTTTTAATCCCCTTCCGCAAAGCAGGGAGGGGATTATAGGAATGACCTCCTACTGTCAGTCCGTCCGTCAGTCAGTCCGTCCGTCCGTAACACTTTCGTGTCCGCTCCATAACTTTTAAACTGCTGAAAAAAATTTGAAATAACTTGGCACAAGTGATCACCATTATGAGACGATGTGCAGAGCGCAATAATTGGGTTGCTACCCACAAGGTCAAGGTCACAGTTAAAGGTCAAATATCCACATTTCACGTCTGCTCTATAACTTACTAACTTGGATTACAAAAAGTTTTTTAATAACTTTACACAAATGATCACCACTATGACACGATGTGCAGAACCCAACATCCAGGTTGCTACCCCCAAGGTCAAGGTTAAATGCTCTCCATAACTTTTTGACTTCATGGAAGATTTTAAATAACTTGGCACAAATAATTACTATCATGAGACTATGTGCTTATAATATGCATGGCACAACATCAAGGTCATGGTTGGTAGTAGGTCAAGAAGTACACATTCATGTCCGCTGCGGAAGGGGATTTAGCTGTCCTTCAGACTGCCTTGTATAACATTACGTTCATATTACTGTCTCTCCAATAAACTGTACGCCTGTATAACATTATATTCATATTACCTGCTCACCCATAAACTATATGCCTGCATTACATTACATTCTGGGTGTGTAGTTTATAGGAGAGAAACGAGAAATTTTCTTGCGCAACATGTCATGTCATGTGCCAAAATGTACCCATATGTTTGGGTATTACACCAGGCAATGGTATGAATTAATGATATGCGCACAAATGCAATCAAATGAATTAGGCTGATAAAAACATTTTTTTGTACAATTGGCTTTGGTTATGGTATTATTTTTGAATTATGTCAATATTCAACCACTACAAGTCCAAACTGATTTTAACATCACGTCGTTTTTTTTCTGCTGAGAAAGGTTTTCTCTAGCACTAAGTCTTTCCTGTAGCACTAAGTCCAGGTTAATTGGTCCTCAGAATGAAAAATCTCTCTGCAACAGCTTAATCTATAGCTATTGCTTTGATATATGAGGCACTGATGTACAATGATTCAAAATAAGTCCTGCAGTATCAAACAGCTCTGCAAGGCATCTAGAGCCATTTCTTTAATATTGTCTTTGCAGACGGATGATGTGTGACAGAAATTGTGAATACTATATACTGATAAATACACAACTGAATGCATCATATACAAAGGGTGGTAATCTTGTTTTTCATTCAGGTGTGTACACAACTGAATGCATCATATACAAAGAGTAATCTTGTTTTTCATTCAGGTGTGTACACAACTGAATGCATCATATACAAAGAGTAATCTTGTTTTTCATTCAGGTGTGTACACAACTGAATGCATCATGTACAAAGAGTAATCTTGTTTTTCATTCAGGTGTGTACACAACTGAATGCATCATGTACAAAGAGTAATCTTGTTTTTCATTCAGGTGTGTACACAACTGAATGCATCATGTACAAAGAGTAATCTTGTTTTTCATTCAGGTGTGTACACAACTGAATGCATCATATACCAAGGGTAATCTTGTTTTTCATTCAGGTGTGTACACAACTGAATGCATCATATACCAAGAGTAATCTTGTTTTTCATTCAGGTGTGCACCACTACAAACCCCAGCCTGGGGATCACGTCGCTTGGAATCTAACTGTAATCGACTGGTCAAAATGGACTACAACACAACCAGCAGTCACAACAACAACAGAACCAACAATTGCAGTGACAGAAGAAACATAAATTTGCTATGTGCATATTTTTTCAACTGCCCTCACTTGATCATTTGTTTAACAGTTTTTTATTATAGAATTATGTTTTCTTCCGCACTTTATTATTCGACTCATTATTACCATTTCAGTGAAAGATCATGGAGGTCCATCAAAGCTGTAGAATCTATTATCAAAGCAGTCTTATTTACAAGACCCTTTGTAGAATAAACGAAACCAACAGTGGTTAAATTAAAGAATTCCATCACTCACTGCTGTCTGCAAAATTTAGTTAAAGTTGTAACCATGGGATCAAGAGTTTGATCCCTGACTCCTCCAACAGCACTGTCTTTTCGACAAGATGTAAAACCAAGGTACTATGTATCAGTGCTATACATTGAGCTTGCCAACTATGATTTTTCACCATGACAACTCCCCTTCCCATCGTGCTTTGGTATCTCTGGACTGGGAATGCTTTCTGTACTTGCACTATTCACAACAACCTAAATTAACATTTTTGGGGACATCAGTTGACGAAAACCTAACAAAAAGGTTTAAATATGATAATTAACAAATTCGTTTAGTTAAATCTGGTTTATTAACTACTTGTGCATAATCACCAGAAATCTTAAGCAAACTTACAAATGTTACAAGAATCGGTACAACTTCAACTTCTTAACACTAATTTTGTTCACAATGATCATTTTCTATGACTTTAACTCATTAGAATGAAAACACCCTCCATTTGTTGCATCACATGACCTAATGTCAAGAGTATCTGTCAAAACTTCAAAGCCAACAAAAATAATTAAAGAAATTCATTATAAACAAAGACTTTATATGACTGAATCTTTTTTTTTGTAACATACGTTTATTGTTCTTTACGTTATCAATTATTTTTCAATTTAAAAAGTATCAGCCAATTAAAAAAATCTACAGTTTATCGATGGTTTATCTTAACCCCTTTATCCTGCTGAATTTTTGTAATGGATTTGCCCAGCTTTGAAATTGGAACAGTCCATTCAATGTTTAAGGGATTTCAATATCAAAATACAAGAACTGAGCTACCGACAGTATAGAGCCTGGTCAGACTGCATGGATGTGCAGGCTGGCCTGGCTCTATACTTATGGCGAAGGCTAATCACTTTCGGATCAAGCAGGTTAAGGCATCATATTTCTTTAAAAAGAATTAATCAAGTATTAAGAAATTTACCAACTAGTCAAAAGCTCAAAGAATGTCTTCACTTAACAATATTTACTTACAAACACTTATATATGTACAATACAACAGAATTAAGAATTGCAATCTGTACAACAATCATCATCAGTTATAAAACCACAAATACCAAACAAATTATTGACAAACACACGTTTGTTCTTCATCCTCAGTTACACAAGAGCATAATAAGTAAACTGTGCAAGACAATAATGAAATGAGAACAGAAACTACAAGAACAATACAGCACATTTTAAAACAACTTCACAAAATAAAATCTGGACAATAATCCTGTGCCTAAATTGTTTAGAAATAGCAGACAGCAAGGTAATGTCTTTAGCCCTCAAAATATAACCATCAGAATAAATTCTGTATACTATGATAAAATGGTTGCAACACCATCTAATTTCTTTTCATGCACATGTAATTAACAGCCTCTCTGCTGTTTCAGAAGAACTGTATGTAAATCTCTGTTTTATACCTCAGACTTCAGTCTACAGTCACATCTGTCTTGTAAGAAAACAGCTTATACAAGTCTATCATATTTTATGAAGATAGCAAAATGTGAAATTTACATTACATGATATAAAATGCTTATACAGAATTAAAAAAATCATTAACAAAAACACACACAATACAAACCAGTGAGGTTTAAGTTTGTGGAAAACTATGAAAAACAAAATACCTTATTTTACAACTTTAGTCCTTTTTCACAAATTTCAAGGAATTATACACATTCTTTTTATTCCCCACCAGTAAATCTTAAATCACTGGTTAAAAGAGTCCCTCAGACTAATACATAATCAATATTCTCAATAGACAAATATTCAGTTTTCCCCACCCACTTCTCCCAGCAAATTCTAGTTGAAGAATTTGTCTATCATCTTGTACAGGTACATCTTGGTGAACTGGAAAAAGGTGTTAAAATCCCTGAAACCTTCCTTACAATCCATCTCCACCCGCACCTTTGTGTCGTTTCCATCAATAATGGACTCCATGTAACAATAGAAGCCAACCACTGGGTGGGGTAATGGAGCCTGATCATTCTGCCAAATGGCATTTGAGATCAACTTTTCCATAGCAATGCCTTCCTCTGTTCTACCTTCTTCATTGGTCAGGTAATTCTTGGCCTGTAAAAACATAAAACAAATCATTTGTTAATTAAATCATATGGTCTAAAGCACTTCCTCAATAAGCTCTAATTATTTAAATCATTTGTTAATTATATTATATTGTCTAAAGCACTTCCTCAATAAGCTCTAATTATTTAAATCATTTGTTAATTAAATCATATGGTCTAAAGCACTTCCTCAATAAGCTCTAATTATTTAAATCATTTGTTAATTATATTATATGGTCTAAAGCACTTCCTCAATAAGCTCTAATTATTTAAATCACCAAACTCTTCTCACAAGCTTTCATTCACATAGACGACAAACACTGACCTCAAAGAAAGCCTATTGTCTAAGTACGAGGGTTGATCCAGAAATAATGTCACTACCTTCATATTTTTTTTATTTCTTAAGGTATGGTATCGAAATTTCTATATGTTAGTTCTCTAAGACTTTTTTATTCACTGACCAAGTAGCGTTAAATTTGACCTTCACATATTTTCACTACACACTATCATAAAACCGTAGTGATGCATGGTCGCCGCGCGTGAAAAATATGCCGTGTTGTGGACTTACGATCTCAAATTAAAGTAAAAATTTGCTGAGTAACAATGCGCGAAATCATAGGATGTTATGATGACGTGACGTCATGAATGTCAGTTATCATGTGCTGGAATTCTATTGATGTGGTTTAAATTTAGCGTGCGTAACCTATGTTTGAAGTCGGGTGGTGCGTAAGCCAAAGATGTCAATATCCGACAAAACGCCACAACGGGCAATTATTCACTTCTGCTATAAACTCGGGAAGTCGCCATTAGATACGGTCTGCATGATCAATGAAACATACGGCGAAACTAAAGTGAACAGAAGGTTAGTGTATAGATGGTTCCAGCGATTCAATGACGGAGATGAATCACTTGAGGACAAAGAGAGACCTGGAAGGCCAGTTGATGCACGATCGGATCACAACGTCAAACTTGTTTCAGACGCCGTCAATGAAGATCGACGTTCAACGATTAGAGCGTTATGCGAAGATCTTGATATGAGCTTCGGTACAGTTCAAAGAATACTACATGAAGACTTGAAAATGAGGCGGGTGAGTGCTCGCTGGGTTCCCCGGTTATTAAAAGATGAAGAAATGGCAACTCGTGTAAAGGAATCACAGCGATTTTTACGGCGGTGGAAGAAGGAGGGGTACGACTTTCTGAGACGAATCATAACAGCAGACGAAACATGGGTTTATTTCTTCGATCCGGAGTCCAAGATGCAATCGAGCCAATGGAAAAACATCGACTCGCCGCCTCCAAAGAAGGCACGCACCTGCAGGACCGTTGGAAAGCACGTTTATTGTGTTTTTCGACATGGAGGGTGTTGTGTTATGCCATGCTGTTCCCAAGGGCCAAACTGTCAATGCAAAGTATTATTCGAAGGTAAGCGCTTTCATATTAAAAAAACACCACTTCCTGTTTTTGAATATGACTAATTCCTTTTAAGATTTTATGACAAATGATCGCTGATTAATATGCCTAGCTGCAATGTGGAGTCTACCCAATATTTGAGTGATTATAAATTTGCTCTACTGCAGGTGCTAACCACCCAACTCATGACTGCATTGCGTAAAAAGAGAAGACATTTCTATGAAGACATTGAGCGGTGTATCCTACATCACGACAATGCCACGCCTCATACGGCACGTGAGACAAGACTCACTCTTGATGTCATGGGAATGGAGACACTTCCGCACCCACCATACAGTCCGGATCTCGCGCCCTGTGACTTTGCCTTGTTTCCTTACCTGAAAAAACAGCTCCGTGGAACTAATTTCCAGACATTGGGTGAACTACAGCAAGCCTGCAACAAGACTTTCTCAGCTCTTTCCAGAGATTGGTTTGGGGATGTTTTCAGAAAATGGGTGTCCAGACACGAACGATGCGTATTGCATCAAGGACGGTACTTTGAAAAGGAGTGACAATCAAATAACCTAAACGACGTACGATTCAAATAACGTCCGTGACGTCGTTGGTGCGCGGCGCTAGTCAATACCCTGCCTCCTTAATTGTCCTATATTTCGAAAGTGGCAAGTCCGATTTAAATAATTTTTGCAGAGTAAACTTCAAAGATAATGAAGTGCTGCAGTACAAATTTTCCGTTTGATACGTCCATCAGAAAAGATTTCATCACGTCAGTGACATTACTTTTGGATCAACCCTCGTATCTCATAATTATCAGCAGTCAGACCTCAATACACTTTCAACATTTCACAAATGACCAGAGTCAAAAGAATAAAGGCAGGCCTGGCATATTTTGAGAAATCCTCTGCTTTACATATTTTGAACAAATAACATGTCAACAGTTATGTTTGAAAATCTCAGCTGCTTCAATTGTTCAGGTCATTGTGTTGAAGAGACACGTTATGCTTAAAATTAATATTCCTGACATCAAAATTTAATATCCTAATTTGACAACAAACCTCATCTTTACACTAGATCTGTATGGCACATTTTCTGTGTTTAAAACTTATTAAATCCACTACAAACTTATAATACCTTTTCAACATATTTAATCTTTTACAAAATTTATTTCTGTTATCATGTTATCAATTAAGATATCATATACATTGTATAAGAAAGAACTGTCTTCACAGTACACGTTAGCTGCCATAGTGATGCTTGTCAAGGAAAATGAAACATAACAGTTATTTTTATGAAGGACAATGTTTAAGCTATCAAGTTGTTACTTAAACTTTGCAGTTGAAGAGGGTAGGAAATATTGCCAATTCCTACTTCACTGTCAATATTATAACAGACCTCTCCCTTTGAAGCTAGTTAAATGCTATTTAAAGTAACTATATACAAGTCCAACATAAATTCTTGATGACTTTTCTACTAAAGCATTGATACAGTTCTGAAGTAGCACCCTATGTGGTTTACATCTTTTTGGAAGGCAATTACAAAGATTTTCAAAATATACCTTTTTCCTTCTAGCCCAGGTCATGCACCAAGCTCTCATGAAAAGCTGGAAGTTGACATCAGCGTCGCAGTCCCTCTTGAACCGGAGTTCCGGTTCATCCGGTTTGTACTCAATAATCTCTTCTCCATCATCGGAATCCTCAATCATATCATCAAGGTTCAACTCAAATTTCCTGTTTCCTCTGAACTTCTTTGGTGGCTCAATCTTCAGATCAAAGATACTCACTGGTCTGAAACAAATATTAAAACTTTACCCTGATACTCACTGGTCTGAAACAAATATAAACACTTTACCCTGATCAATTTCTAAGATGGACTTTTCCATCCAACAATTAAAATAGATTAAATAAAATAGATAATAATAAACCAATTTTCAATTAACAAGTAAAGAAAAATTCTGAAGTACTTCATCTACCTTCATTTTTCCATTTTCTTACATCCACAAGCTTTCACTTTAATGTAATAATGGCATAGTTACAAGAATTTTGAAATACTGCAGATAAATGGAATAACACACAGAGTTACTGGAAGTAAAAACTAAACCAATACCAAATTCTTTGTCACAATGTCTTCACTACTGATCTAACAAAAGCTGTCCTAGGACAGCGAGCTCGACTATTCTCAGTACTTGACACTACAGGGTTATAAAACCTTATAAACTCAAAATTTACACAAAATTCTTGACAAAGTTACCTCCTCTTGTGGCAGTTAATCTGCAAGGGAAAGGTGACTAGTGCTACCTTGCCAAAAACTTTAACCAAATTTCAAAGTCAAAAAGGGGTCATAATTCACACATAATGCTGGACACAGTAACCCTCTCTTGTGAGCAGACTAAGCTCTTGAGGGTAAACTAGTATTGTATGTTTCAGGTCTATATCTGCAAGGAAAAGGTGACTAGTGCTACCTTGCCGAAAAACTTTAACCTAATTTCTAAGTCCAAAAGGGGCCATAATTCACACAAAATGCTGGACACAGTTACCTCCTCTTGTGATTAGACTAAGATCTTGAGGGTAAATTAGTATTGTATGTTTCAGGGCTATATCTGCAAGGGAAAGGTTACTGGTACTACCTTGCTGTAAAACTTTAACCAAATTTCTAAGTCGAAAAGGGGCCATAATTCACACATAATCCTTGACACAGTTATCTCCTCTTGTGAGCAGACTAAACTCTTGATGATTAACAAGAATTGTAAGTTTCAGGGCTATATCTGCAAGGGAAAGGTGACTAGTACTACCTTGCCGAAAAACTTTCTCAGTCGAAAAGTGGCCATAATTCGCACAAAATGCTTGACACAGTTACCTCCTCTTGGTAGCAGTGTAAGCTCTTGATCATTAACATGTATTGTAAGTTTCAGGGCTATATCTGCAAGGGTTAGGTAAAAATTGTTACCTTGCCGAAAAACTTTAACCTGAACCAACACCGACAACGGGGCAGGAACTATAGCCCTCCTTATTCTTCAAAAAGTCGAGTTAACAAGGCAGTCAAGAATTCTCCCTAGTCAGCTGGAGTGCTACCCATATTCACAAAAGCTAACCAACTGAACTTTACGGTAAAATTTTTTCAATAATCTTATTTGCCCTTGATTACCGGGATCTTTTCTCCCCAGAAGCTTCAGCAGACTCTTCTCCCTCTTTTTCTGTGTTTTCTCCCTCCTTTTCTGTGTTTTCTCCCTCCTTTCCCCCTTCTTCACCATTATTAGTTTCTGTCTTTTTCTTCATTTCTTCCTCTTCCTTTCTCAGTTTCTCTTCTAACTCTTTCCTTTTCTCGATGCGTCGCAGTCGTCGACGTTCCCTGATAACATTTAGACAAAGCCATTTCTATCATATAAACTAAACATTTTAACGTTCATGATCTGATTCAAGTTTGTGAACAAAAACATGCTTGAAAAGTCTTTGTTACTGGCAACGTTGCAGTATTTTTTATCACCGTCTGTTGAAAACTGAAGCTGAAAGTTCTAAAGATGTAAACAAGAGGAGAAATGTATTTTTAACTCCTGATCCAATCTTACTTTACATTCCTCCTGCCTGGTGCAACATGTCACCATTAAATCTAATCAATCTGTATTTTAATCATATAGGGGTGGAGACTTACCGTGATTCTGATTTCTCAGATAGACAAAAACAAAATACTTGCTACTTGTATGGTAAGCTGCCTGTATTGCAAGCTGCTTGTATGGAAAGAAAATAGTGTGTTGGCAGAAAGCTTGAGCTCTAAACAATAAAAATAAAACTAACCTGATTTCGGCGTTCCTCTTATCAGCAGCTTCTTTCTTGGCCATTTCTTCTTTCATTTTCTGCCGAATTTCTTCAGTCGCTTCTGGAAGTTCTTCAACAGTCAACATTAACACCTGAACAAAAACACTGACATTGGGTTTACTGTTTTATATATATATATATATAATGAAAGCTTCAGTTATTTAAGGTATAGTAACTTACGTATTCTGCATAAGAACAAGACTTCTCTACTCTGGAACAGAATAACAATTTTCTCTACTAAGTTCAGACACTTCTGAAGTCATTAAAGTTTCAAAATAAATATGACTATTACATAACATTCCATTACTGGATATAATCTATTAATAGCAAGAGATAATTCATTAACAACAGAGGCAATTCAGTGTATTAAAAACAAAATAATACCTACCTCCTTAAGAATCCTGATGATAAAGTTACACATTTTCTTACACCACTCTATCCTGTAGTTCTCCCCTTTCTGAAGTTGCTTTAGTAACTTATTGGACAGTTTGGTCGGTTTCAGTTCAACCTTGTAAAAAGAATAAACATTCAGAAGGATAGTCAGCTAGACAGGTATGCTGCAAATCAACGTTTAATCAGATATTCAAAGTTGAAAAGGGACATAAGAGATTTACATACTTCAGCTACAAGAAAGCAAAACTGCAACTGGAAGAAATATATCCTTTGAAAAAAGTGATGCAAACAAGCAAAGAGAATTAAAATGATAAACTCACTGTTTTAGGAGTAACTTACATCAAACTCGTACTCTCCGGCTTCTCGAGGTGGCATTCTACCTTTCTGTAGTACCTGTTCTTGCTTCTCTTGGTCTTCTTGCAGTATTATATCTGGTACCTCATTGTTCAACAAATGGATCAAGTCACCACCCTGCAAAAACATATACACACATATCTAACTAAACAGAACTTTTTATTAAGAAAAGGGAAAACTGTCAATACTATTAGTGAACCAGCTTAAAAACTGGTAGAACCGCAGTGAACGGCGACTTTCTTTGTTTATACACAGTGTATATTTCTGACATACCAGTTCAGCGATGTGATACCTCCTGACCCTAGCACTAGGCAAACTAACATCACTACATGTACGTACAAGAGCCATGTTACACATGGTTAATCCCCCCGCCCGGAAGAAGCGCCTGAAGGTTGTACTTTCAAACACTCAATGTAATAATGTTTGAAGAAAATCCCACAAAAAATAGGCAAGGTAGAGTTATTGTTCTTGCAAACCGCAGTTCCTACCAATGTGCTTTGTCAGTGTATTATGTTTGAAAAAAATCGCTCAAGCACTTTTGGAGTTATGCTTCGGACAAAGTTTTTCAATTGAATCTGATAAAGGGGAATAATTCTAAAAGTAGGCAAGGTAGAGTTATTATTCTTACACACTGCACCTCCTCCAAATGTGCTCTTTCAGTATATGAAGTTTGAAGAAATCACTCAAGTACTTTTGGAGTTATGCTCCGGACAAAACTGGAAAGGACACACGCACGGATGGACAGAGACCATTTCTAATATCCCATCCGCCTTTGGCGGGGGGATAATAAGTTCAAGAATTCAAGAATAAGATATACATGTATATGCTGGGATTTTTAAAATGTAAACAAGTAAATCTGATAAAGGGGAATAACTCTAAAAAATAGGCAAGGTAGAGTTATTGGACTTGCACACTACACTACCTACCAATGTGCTCTGTCAGTGTATGAAATTTGAATAAAATCTCTCAAGTAGTTTTGGAGTTATGCTCCGGACAAAATTTATCAAGTAATTCTGATAAAGGGGAATAACTCTAAATATAGGCAAGGTAGAGTTATTGTTCTTGCACAATGCACTACCTACCAATGTGCTCTGTCAGTGTATGAAGTTTGAATAAAATCCCTCTAGCAGTTTTGGAGTTATGCTCCGGACAAAATTTATCAAGTAAATTTGATAAAGCGGAATAACTCTAAAAAAAGGCAAGGTAGAGTTATTGGACTTGCACACTGCACTACCTACCAATGTGCTCTGTCAGTGTATGAAGTTTGAATAAAATCCCTCTAGCAGTTTTGGAGTTATGCTCCGGACAAAATTTATCAAGTAATTCGGATAAAAGGGAATAACTCTAAAAATAGGCAAGGTAGAGTTATTGCACTTGCACTCCGACTACCTACCAATGTGCTCTGCCAGTGTATGAAGTTTAAATAAAATCCCTCAAGTAGTTTTGGAGTAATGCTCTGGACAAAATTTATCAAGTAATTCTGATAAAGGGGAATAACTTTAAAAATAGGCAAGGTAGAGTTATTGGACTTGCACACTGCACTACCTACCAATGTGCTCTGTCAGTGTATGAAGTTTGAATAAAATCCCTCTAGCAGTTTTGGAGTTATGCTCCGGACAAAATTTATCAAGTAAATTTGATAAAGCGGAATAACTCTAAAAAAAGGCAAGGTAGAGTTATTGGACTTGCACACTGCACTACCTACCAATGTGCTCTATCAGTGTATGAAGTTTGAATAAAATCCCTCAAGTAGTTTTGGAGTTATGCTTCGGACAAAATTGTTTCGGACGGACGCACGAAGGGCATTTCTAATATCCCCTCCGCCTTTGGCGGGGGGATAATAACCACATTCCTTTCTTTTTGCAATTCTACTGTGGACTCAGACCTATGGCACTTGTGTGTTTAATCACATATATATATATATCATGCTGTAAAAGAAACTTATCTAAATATGGTAACTGCTAAAATATGTGATCATGATCCTTCCTTTTCACTGGTCTGTTCAATCTGATAACACTGGAAATGTTGAAAGTTAACTTTTTTCTTTTCATTGGCACACAATCACAGACATTAATTTGGCAACCCTCAGTTTGTTGCATGACACCAGACTTAAAACTGCCATAAAAAATACTAATGTGTCTTTTTTAATTAGCTACCTTTTAAGTCAAAAGCCCTTTCCTTCTCTAAAATTTGTAAAATCTTCCATCTATACATTTTTTATGGTACAAACACAGAAAATTCCATAACCTCGTTTGAGGCACACACAGGACTCTATCTTTTACCTGCACATGTACCTTTTACCTATAAACCTATACATGTATTGCTTACCTATAACCCTATATGTACTGTTTACCTATAAACCTATACATGTACTGCTGAATTATAAACCTAAACATGTACTGTTTGCTTATAAACCTTTACATGTACTGTTTACCTATAACCTGTATTTGTACCTTTTACCTATTAACATTACTGTCAGCAAGACAACTTTCACAATCCCCTTCTTTCCTAATGAGTTCCAGTCCAAATTTAAAAGAAATTTAACTGCATTAAGTAAAAACAAAGCACATGATATGGCAAGTAAATAAGTAATAGCTTAAATCATTTTCACTCACCCCCGACGGTGTCATCATCGAGAATCCTTCGTTTCCCCAGACCGATGTTTTTATAGCCGCAATTCTGAACTCTCTTATTATCTTGTCTCTCATTTTCTCATTGACATTCTGGACAATGTTGTGATTCAACACAAATGGATCCTGGATATTCATAGAAGAAGCCTGAAACAAAACAATGGTAACATTCTGATTACTCACAGAAAAAAAACTTTAAAAAAAAATGGTGAAAAATCCTGGCTATTCGACAAAGGTTTATCAAACAGTGAGAAAATCTTGGCTATTCAACAGCGGTTTAATAAACAGTGAGAAAATCCTAGCTATTCAACAAAGGTTTAATAAATGGTGAAAAAATCCTGGATATTCAACAAAGGTTTAATAAATGGTGAAAAAATCCTAGCTATTCGACAAAGGTTTAATAAACAGTGAGAAAATCCTTGGCTATTCATGGAAGTCTTTTAAAAAAGAATGAAAAAAATCCAGGTTATTCACAGAATCTTTAATAAAACATCGAGAACATTTTGTATTCACTGAAAAAGCACTTAAGAAAACAATGAAAAATACACACAGAAGCATGATAATATATATCTCTATATCTAGCTAACTGATTATAATATACATGTATTACCTCTTTTATATACATGAACATTTAACTAAAAAAAAATCAAGAATTATTTTCTCAAATGTTGTCAACCACTACACCTTTTAGGCAGTTTGTAACCCAGCAAAAACATAACAGATTTGTTTAAAGCTTTAAGTTTTATTTCTTGAATCCATCTTTTATGGATGGATTTATTATTTTGGTGGAAGAACTGCACTGAAAAACCTCAGCAGACAAATTCAGTTAATGTTGATTTTTTACCTTAAAACTTCTTAATCTTCCATCTGGCATATTGTCTTTCTCAAAGAACTGAGTGAAGGGCATTTCTGTGGCATTTCTTGTAATCAGTACATGATCATTAAAGTTGAATGCACTCCAGTAGGAGAAAAATCCTGACAGAAGCTCAGCTGAAAAAAACACAACACAATTTGTTTTCTTGAATACATTTTCCAACCTAACTCCTAAAATCAATTAACCATAAAATGTAAGAAAGATAATGTTTCCTCTTTACTCATCAACTGCACAAAAGCTCAGACAAATGATTTAACATCTGAGATCGCAGTTTTGTTAAGTTTTAGCTGTTCATATTGTTATAGTTGACACAAGGAACTTCTGAAAGCAGTCTGGTTCTATTGCATTTGACACCATATAACAGAAAAACATTGCTGTAAAACACCAATCTACTTAACCACAAGTTGTGGTGGTGCACAAACCTCACTGTCAATAACTGAGAAATTTACAAGCTACAGACGAAATGATGTTCTTCCAAACTGACAAAGAACTTGATGATTTCCTTGTAGTACCACATGTTTCATTGTATGACACATTTTGTTCAATACATAAAGTACTAACAAGACAAAAGTATTCTTCAAAGTACAATGCTATTGTGTCCTTTCCATAGCACATGTCATTAAACCTGAACAATTCTAGCTATGTAGACAGTTGGTGAAAATAACCAGAAAGTATTACCTGCAGACTGGGTGTTACCAGACTGTGGAATAATCTGCCAATCCATGGCAAAAGTACAATCCCATCCTTCAATCTTAGTACGTGCTGACGCACCTGTAACAGTAACATTCAAATCACAGATTAATATGCCAATCCATGGCAAAAGTGCAATCCCATCCTTCAATCTTAGTACGTGCTGATGCACCTGTAACAGTAACATTCAAATGACAGATTTTGTCTCTTTTTTAATTTTCAAAGACTATACCAATGGTTCATAATATACTAAACATGGTGAGACATTTAAAATACTGCAGCCAATGTATGAAAACTGTTACTATCCAGTTCCTTCATTGCATCCAAACTGCCAAATTACTTTTTCCAAACCTTAAAGTGAACTTTCTATTTAGACTTTACTAACCCAACTCTTGATATAACTTAACAGGCAGATCTGAATTTGTGGTGGACAACCAGGCAAGAATCCAGAATGAATATTAGTAGATATGTCATTAGCAAAAGATTAGAAACTGCAGAAAAAAAGAACTACATGATAAATCTGAGGGGCTGAGGGGCTAATCTGGAGGCGTTTGATATTTTTTTTGAAAACGTCTTCCTACCATAACAATATTGTTTTCTACGAAGGACTATTTAAGTGAATGATGCCAAAGAGAATGATGCCATAATGAAATTAATGCTAGAAGTGCAATTATAATCCTGGATGCCTATCAAATTAATTGTTCCATAACTAATACAGTACGACTAATTATCAAACTAGAGTTTTGTGCAAATACAGCTTAGAATTCATGGCAAAACCCGACTTAAATGTCTGACATATATAATTCATCTATGCAATTTCCATCAATGTCAAATATCATTTTACAAATATTTCTTGTTCAAATTTACCTTTGCTGTCCAGTTATTAAGATTGTGACCAATCATACAGGTAATTAAAAACAATTAAAAAGTAACTGAAATACTTCTGACACAATGAAAAGAATGTTAGAGTATGCATATGCAAGGATTTTTCTCAACAGAACATTAAAATATTAACCTTAGAACATTGTAATATTAATTAAATATGTACCATGAAGCTGTGACAACTTTTCTATGGTAGGTAGGACAGGAGGGTCTACATTCTGTAGGTAATTCAACACCATCAATGTGAGGGCATAATTGGACAGCTTTGTGCTAGCCTTCTGGTTCCCTGCAATCCCTTTAACCTGGTAATACAAATATTGTAATATTTCACCCTATAATTCATAAGTCCCTTACCAAATTAAAAAAACGAATCCAAACATTCAAGCAATAATGAAGTCTTTAAGCTTAACTTTTATAATTCTATTCGACCTTAAGTCTGGAGAAGTTTGTAGGCCATACCAGAATTTTATGTCAATGGCCCTTTGGCCAAGGGTTTATTTCACTGATTAAATAATTATTATTTGCATTTCAAATTGAAATATGGACAACTTTGTTTCAGTTAAAACTGCTTAGTATTCCGAGGACAAAATCATTTACAACTGTTCTGCACTAAAGTAACTGCATTACGGTAGAATCATTTTAAAATTTAATATCAGCAACACAAATGGAACAGAACTGCTCGCAAAGTGGAAGTAAGTTAGGTAAGAGCATAAAATAGCTTTCAGACCCACTTTTCACAAGTAACCTGTAATCTACTGACAAACATCACAGGCATGTAAATTAAAAACATCTCATTTATCAAGAGATCTTATTTCTTTTATTCTTCTTTTTTTCAGCATCATTTACTTCATTTAGAAATTAAAATTTGCAGAATCTGATTGATTATACACAGTTCCTTTCCAAAAAATACAAAAAAAAAAGTTCTTTTCGAAAAAAAAAAAAAAAAAAAAAAAAAAAAAAAAATTGACCTAATTATAACTGAAAATACCAGCAAAACCCCTATAGAGGGATAATGCTTTTTTTCTGGGACAAATTGGAAAAAGAGAAAGTTAGCATGGTCCAGGAATCCAGTGTTGTCTTACCTTTCCCCAATATCGTATAGCATAAACCAGTAGTCTAACTCTACTGTTGAGTACACTATACAAGTAGAGTAACTTTGTGTTCTGAAGGGCCAGTCTGTTTGAAGAGAGAAGACATAAAAACGCATTTAAAGTACATAATATACAATACAGATCAGCTCTGGCATACAAATGCTGTTTGTTCTCCTTTTTTGCACAGATGACAAATTTTCAAATGCATATTCAGTTCGAACCTGGAGCTCAAGTTTACAGACATAATAATTTTTGTGATGTTTCAGTAGCGATGTATGCCATTGGCTGTCTGTTCGAAAGGGCCTCATAAAGCCAATCAGCTTGAGGCCCCACACCTCTGCACCACATTTATGACACTTATAATACAGTAAAATACTCCTAGAAAGATTCAATGGAATGTTCATCAACTTTCTATGTGCAGCAAAAAGTTTATTTCCGACCATAAAATGTAATGAAGCAGGGGAATTCTTTTGTATCAAGTGTTTTATAATTGAAAAGCTGTACAAATCACAATCAAAAAATTGTATATGGCAAAAAGAACCTGCAATGCCACAATCATTAAACTTGTCATCACAAAAATATTACTATACTGTTGTAATCATATATTTGCCAAATGTTACTTTTTTTAACAATTTTTTACACTTAAATCCCAAGTTATTTTAGTATCTGACATAACAAATACAGTACAGGGGCAGGATGAAGGAAGTCATGTGGTGCATCAGTGTTCTATAGCAAGCTTGACCAGTGCATTATCCTTGTAAGTTAAAGGATAAGTCAACAAGTCATATAATAAAAGCTAAATCAAGTGACAAATACATTAAATTATATATAATCATACGTAATGATGTCAAGGAACAAAATTTTGTCAAATTTATAATGGGTAAGAGAGGCACTTGACTGGTTCTACTTTTCTAACATTTTGATCTGAAATGTGGTACATGCTAGACACTGTTATTTATATCAAATTACTGACAAGTATGCCGTTAATCATACTTGATGATATTTCAACCGCAGTACCTGAATTGTCTCTCTTTGTATTTTTTTCTAAAGTTAAACTGAGTAAGTTAGATAGCTTTCTCAGTTATATCAGACATTCAGTTCATTGTAAGTTCTTGAAGAATCAGTATTAAACCCTTCAAGGGTATCTGCCATTAAAACCTACTGGCTTCTTCATCTTAAAATACAAGCTGATTGCAGACCTAACTCTAAGCATTTAATCAATAAAATATTTTACGATTTTGAAGTCATATGGGCAGTGGAGGCTAGCCATCATAAAAAAAACTTAAACCACTTACTTGTTATTGACCGACAGATCACACTTGACGTCACAGCCGGTGTATTTAAACCGGACTAGTGGACAACGGTTACTGGGAACTACTTGCACATCCAGAATTCCTTCCAGGTTGTCCATAAGAATACGGGAGATCAGTTTGCATTGGTCCTGTAAACCCATCTTGTCAATATCTGCAGGGATCAGTGGACCCCACTCCTTTTCTTTCAGAAACTTGAAGTCTCGCACAAATGGCAGTTTGACAGGCTGTAATCAATGATTATTGAAATTTCTTTTCAATCTAAATTCTTCATGAATTACTAAGATTTGGTGTGATCCGTCTCTTACGGTAAATTCTCATTGTGAACTTTTAGACATTTCCTCTGCTCTTTACCAAACAAATTAAGACCCTTACTTAACAGCTTTTTTCTCTATTTAATGTTACAGTCAAGAAGTTACCTATTGCTTAAATTTTGATGAGACTAGAACAAAATCCAGATACCTGCAGTTCCCAGGTTCTGCCATGCATAGTGCTTAAATCCAGAAAAATATCCATGTCACATCCACTTAATCCAAATCCATTCACAGATGAACCAAACTGGTTCACAGTACATCCTGAAATAAACCCATGTATTAATTTCTTCTCAAGCATAAGCACTATTTTCTTTTGCTTATTTGTAGTAAAATTTCACCTTTTTAGCATTAAATCATACTGTAGTTAGATGGTTAGTAACTTGTTTCATTAAATTTGTTTGTCCTTCAGACAGCTTGGAAGCTTCTGACACTGAAAAATAGCAATAAGTTACTGTTACAAAATATGAAACCCTACAACTTAACCCACACACAGACTGTAAGGACTTTGTAACTGGGTTGTAACATAAGAGATTATAACATTAAATTAATAATATTAAAACCCTACTATTAACACCGAACACACAATCAAGGACTTTGTACACACCTGGGAAAAACTTTCCAAGGCAGGTCTGTAACTTCTCACACAGCTGAAACTTGGTCTGAGCCTCTTCAGCCGTCACCTGTAGGTTCTGGCACAACCACTCCAACTGGTTCTGGACCTGCAGAGAATATATGTTTGAAGTTTTGTCAACTTTTGCATAATTCTTTTTTTTGCTGAACTCTCCAGTACATTTTAAAAACCACTGTTCCTTAGACTTATTACTATGTTAGTGTTACCGGCATTGAAACAGTTTTCTGCTTCCTACATGTAGCTGAAAATTTCCGGAAATTCCATTTATTTGGGAGACAAGTATTTTTGACAAAGCAGAAAATTTGATTGATCATTTTTATTTCCAACTCAAGTTAAGCACACACTGTTGTGACCTTGACCTTAACAGCAGCAATAGCTTAAAATAAAATGACCATACACATGGCATGCAAGGTATAGGTCTCCATATAGTGATACACAAAACTAAGGCTGTGCCAGGCTAAGCAATATCTTAAAATAATTTAACTATAAATGAACAGCTCTAAAAAGTCAAGTATGTGAAAAGATCTTCACCCCTTTAACTTTCATCAACTTCTCAATCAGCTCTTCATGGTAGTACTGTTCAATCTGATCTTCCACATTTGGTTTCTTCTTCTTGCTGGACCCCGGCCCATCATCATAGCCTGGCCCATAGAAGTCTCCCTGGAAACCACCTGCACCCATACCATATCCACCTTGCCCTAAGTTTATTTAAAAACTATAGTACACTTAAATCTGTAAAACTGTATACAATTCAACAGTTAAACATACAAATTCAACCAGAAAGGACAATTACTGACTGTAAACTTCTGTTATTTATGTGAGGGGGCCCATGAATGGTAGTCAGCTTGTCAATCATCACTGTACACACTCATTTTATATTTCAGCTGGACTTGATCTCAATGGGTTATCAGACAGGCAGTTTACTCCGCCATAAGTCCTGGCGATTACAAATACTAGACCCTCATCCTCTGTAGCAAGCTCTCAACCATCTCATATCAATGGTCACACTGTGAGAGGAGGGACTGGAACCATGACCTTACATCAGGGAAAGGTCAAGCAAAATATTATATCACAGGGCTGGGTGAATACAAACATTTAAATGTCTATTTTGATAAACAAAATATACCTGGTCCTCCCCTTCCCATGTATGGTCTACCCATTCCAAGCTGACTTCCACCCCTGAACTGCTGGTATCCATGCTGGAACCGGTTTGTAGCCGGCTGTCCTGGCATCTGAAGTCAGAATTTTCCCCATACAAACTTTGATTTGCACTTAGTAAAGCATTTCCTCCTTATCCACAACAATGTCAAAGTTTATTAAAGTCTTAGTAAGATACAGAAGGACTTGTGAAGAAAATCCTTTTTTTTTTAAATACATTTCATCTACACATTATTAACGAAATTGTTCACCAATGAACATAAAACTATACAGATAATAAAGATGAAGACTCAGTTACTATGGAAACTTTAGTTTTTTGTTTTTTTTACTAATATGCCACTTTCTTCTTGCATCTCAATATATCTAACTTACAGAGACGCAAAAGAGACTGGAGTGCATTAAGCAAAGGCATTTAAACAACTTTCGTCCATATATACATTTTTTTTATACTGACTGTCAGACAAGTTCCTGCTATCTATATTAATCATGTCAGGCCACTGCTTCCTGGGTCCAAACAGTATTTGCCACAATAGCACACAATACTGAAACTCAGTAAACACCCTTTCCTGTTGGGGTTCAGAACAATGACCTATGGAGTGGGATGCCGGTGTTCTACTTCTGTTTCATAGGTAGGGGTTGAGGTATGAAGAGTGATTAAACTCAAGACCTACCTCAACTTCTCTGGGCTTGACAACCAACGTCTGACTGTTCAGTTTGTGGTTATTTTGTTCCAGGACATATCTGACAGATTCCTCGCTACTGAACTCTATGATAGCATATAGTGCCTGTAAATATGCGAGCAACATTATAAGTGTATTAGAAGTGTAACAATAAATTATGGAAGCAATAAATTGTCATGAAAGATAATGTTCCATTCATGATATGTGACATCGGACATCAGATGCTGTAACAATATAGCATTTATCTGACAAAATGTTAAGGCAGAAAAATACAATAAAAAAATAGTTATAAACATCAAGCTTCAAACTATAGCTTGGCAGATAACACATATGTTACTATGTTGATACAAAAATTCTTTCCTCTGTTGGAAAATGTAACTTTTTGATGTCAGTTGCAACATTTTTTTTGATATTCTGTCATCCACTGTCTTCTTGGTGACTTTAGTTGGTAAGATGTATTTAGACACTGATCAAACAAGCCAACCAAAAAGTGGGCAATTAAGCAAGGTCAAAGATCTGATTTTTTGTTTAACTACTATTTACTTTACACGCTTTCAAGGATTTCTGTTTCTTAAAAACTAAACTCATCCTATGAATGCATAATATATAGAATTTATAAACACACATTTCCCCTTAAAAATTACTATACTTTACAATAAATCATTATTTTATTCCAGTATGAAAATTTTTCCTTTTCAATGTATAAGGATCTTTGAAGATCATAAGAGGTATGCAGATATTTTTTATCTATTTCTTCTTCCTTCTATCCTGACACAGAAGTAATCAGAAAAATATCTTACCTTTGGAGGTACAATAGAAACTTTGGTTACACGACCAAACTGGGCAAAATACTGCCATAGTTCTTGCTCGGTGGTTCCAATGGGAAAGTTGCGCACAAAAATGCTCAGCTTGGCTGCCTCTTTCTTCCGTTCCCAGAACTGCAAGGCAGTTTGATGTTTCTTGCCCTGTATATGCCATCTCATTGAATTGACTGGAGAAGATAATGATCAAATTTGTGAAAATTTACATGTGAGGGTGCTGTGTCTGTACACCACTTAAAGTTTCAAATTAAAATGACTTACATTTAAAAATAATTACAAGTATTGACCTTGCTTATAAATTTGTTCTGTATTAACATGGTTCATACAGAAACTGAAGCAAGAAATTCAATGACTTTCTAAGGACTTTTAAGGCAAGACATGTTTTTGGGGTCAATAATACTTATGTATAACACTCTCTTAGCATATCATGTAAACTAATTTGAGGCTCCTAACTTCTTTTAATCAATATATTCAACAGCATTTCAGAACACTGCTTTAAAACTACTATGAAATAAGTAACTACAAATTGGAACTACTGTTACTTCTGCATCAGACTTCGGACATGATGGCTGTAAACCAAGAGACAATAGAGCACTGCTGAGTAGAGCATTATATGCCCAAAGGGTGCTTTTTCTAAGTATGATATATTTGTGATAAAAGGGAGGAAACCTTAGGCTTTGGAATTAAATGGTTTGCTTTAAATTTTGATTTTTTTTGTTTTTGATTAATGACATTTTGATTTTGAACATTTAATACTTTTAATTACTTATAGTTTTATAGATCTTTATCATATCTGAATTTTAGGTTTTATAATTTGTATAAATGTCAGTCTTTCAGAAGTTATGATGTTCATGCTGTGATGCATGGTTATCAAGTAATAGTGCAGAAATATTGATTGCTTAGTTGATTGTTGCCTTGACCTTTTATGTACTTATCCTGAACAGTATAGGGATCATGTAATCAATGATGGCAATCATCCTAAGAAATCTGAAGTCTGAATAGGAAGTAGTTGCCAAGTTATACAGCAGAAATGCTTTTCAGTGTTTAGGTCATTGTGACATAGACATCTGACCTACTGATCCTAAGATGCATACATTGGGGTCATTTTCTCAATGAAATCGATCATCATATGAAATTTGAAGTCTGTATGACAAATGGTTATAAAGTTTTACAGCGGAAATAGTTTGCTTAGGTCATTGTTGCCTTGACCTTGGACTAGTGATGGGCCGATTAGCCTCTAGAGTGTTTACAAAGTTTTTCCATATTTGGGCTCTGTGACCTAGTTTTTGACCCAAGATGACCCATACTCCAACTTGAACTAGAAATCATTAAAAAAAAACCTGTCTGACAAATTTCCAGGATATTTGGACTGAAAATGTAACCTCTGGAGTGTTAAAAAGTTTTTTTACATATTTGTACCATGTGACCTAGTTTTTGATCCCAGATGACCCATATCCAAATTTCAGCTAGAAATCATTGAAACAACCTTTCTGACAAATTTCAAGGACATTTGGACTAAAAATGTAACCTCTAGAGCTTTTACAAGGTTTTTCTACTTTCGGGATCTGTGACCTAGTTTTTGACCCCAGAGAACCTATATTCAAAACTGAGCTAGAAAACATCCATAGAATCATTCTGACAAATTTCCAGGTTAATTGGACTGAAAATGCTACCTTTAGTATATTAACAAGGTTTTTCCATATTTGGACTCTGTGACCTAGTTTGTGACCCAAATGACCCATACTCGAACTTGATCTAGAAATCCTCAAGGCAATTTTTCTGACAAATTTCCTGATTATTTGGGCTGAAAATGTAACCTCTAGAGTGTTAACAAGATTTTCTATTTTTGTGCTCTGTGACCTAGTTTTTGAAGCCAGATGACCCATATTTGAACTTGTGCTAGAAATCTTTGAAGAAACCTTTCTGAATAATTTCCAGATTATTTGGGCTGAAAATGTAATCTCTATAGTGTTAACAAGATGTTTCTATTTTTGGGCTCTGTGACCTAGTTTTTGAACAAAGATGACCCATATTTGAACTTGAGCTAGAAATCATAGAAGCAACCTTCCTGACAGATTTCCAGATTATTTGGTCTAAAAATGTTACCTCTAGAGTGTTAACAAGGTTTTTAAATAGTTGGGCTCTGTGACCTAGTTTTTGACCCCAGATGACCTATATTTGAACTTGACCTAGAAATCATCAAAGCAACCTTTCTGACAAATTTCAAGATTATTTGGGCTGAAAAAGTAACCTCTAGAGTGTTAACAAGATTTTTCTATTTTTGGGCTCCGTGACCTAGTTTTTGAACCCAGATGACCCATATTTGAACTTGAGCTAGAAATCATCATTAGAACATTTCTGACAAATTTCCAGGATATTTGGACTGAAAAAGTAGCCTCTAGAGTGTTAACAAGGTTTTTTCTATATTTGGGCTCTGTAACCTAGTTTTCCAACTCTGATAACCCATGTTCGAACTCGTGCGAGATATTAATGAGACAAACATCCTGACCAAGTTTCATGACAATTGAGGCAAAGATGTGACCACTAGAGAGTTAACAAACCAATTGTTAACGGACGGACGACGGACAAAAGGTGATCAGAAAAGCTCACTCTGTCACTACGTGACAGGTGAGCTAAAAAGCATGCACCATTAGATCATGTGATGTGGAAAGGCGGTAAAATAGTGGGAATTTTTTATGGAAAATTACTCAGGTTTGCTGTCAAAATTTAGCTCTTAAAATAACAACCAATAAAAAAGATGGTGTTATATCACGTGTAAAAATCATAGGTCATGGGAAGTGTGATTGACAGGTTGTTCCTTTGAGGGTAGATTTCAAAACAATGTTATGTATCAAAGATAAGGCACCATAAATTTAAAGTAATTATGTAAAATCAGAGCACGTTGAAATTTTTTATAAAACAAGAAATGTTTGTAAAACATAAATGCCCCCCGGCAGCACCTAATTGCTTGTGGTTGGGCCAAAGCCTTCTCTAGTTATTGATCAGAAACCGTTTTTAGGATCAAGGTCCCTGTGGCCTTTACCTCTGACCTAATGACCTCAAAATCAATAAGGGTCATTTACTGGTCATGACCAACCAGCATACCAAGTTTGGTGAACCTAGGTCAAAGCATTCTCTAGTTATTGATCGGAAACCGTTTTTAGAGTCAAAGTCTCTGTGAGATTGACCTTTGACCTAATGACCTCAAAATCAATAGGGGTCATCTACTGGTGATGACCAACCAGCATACCAAGTTTGATGAACCTAGGTCAAAGCGTTCTCTAGTTACTGATCAGAAACCGTTTTTAAGATGAAAGTCTCTGTGATCGTGACCTTTGACCTAATGACCTCAAAATCAATAGGGGTCATCTACTGGTAATGACCAACCAGCATACCAAGTTTGGTGAACCTAGGTCAAAGCGTTCTCTAGTTATTGATCGGAAACCGTTTTAAGGATGAAAGTCTCTGTGATCTTGACCTTTCAACTAATGACCTCAAAATCAATAGGGGTCATCTACTGGTGATGACCAACCAGTATACCAAGTTTGGTGAACCTAGGTCAAAGCGTTCTCTAGTTATTGATCAGAAACCATTTTTAGAATGAAGGTCCCTGTGAGCTTGACCTTTGACCTCATGACCTCAAAATCAACAGGGGTCATCTACTGGTGATGACCAACCAGCATACCAAGTTTGGTGAACCTAGGTCAAAGCGTTCTCTAGTTATTGAGCGGAAACCGTTTTTAGGATGAAGGTCCCTGTGATCTTGACCTTTGACCTAATGACCTCAAAATCAATAGGGATCATCTACTGGTGAAAGGTCAAAGCCTTCTCTAGTTATTGGTCTGAAACCGTTTCTACCTACAAGGTCAATGTGACCTTGACCTTTGACTCCTTGACATCAAAATCAATAGGGGTCATCTACTGGTGATGGACAATCATCCTACCAACTTTGAAGTTCCTAGGCCTAAGCATTCTTTAGTTATTGGTCGGAAACCATTTGGTCTACGGACCGACGGACAAATGCAAAGCAATATACCCCCACTTCTTTGAAGAGGGGGCATAATAAACATTTATTTTTTGGAGCTATAGTTATAATGACCGCTGCGTTCCCCTGCGAGAAACAGGTAACTGATTTTATTGATAACTTAAATAGTCTTTGGTATTTTGTCCGCAGTGGAAACAACTGAACACCGTGGATCGCAGCAGAAATTAGCCCTCTCATCGCAGACGTCTGGCCATTTGTCCACGATAAAAAGATCGTCCGCGGTGGTATCATGGAAAAGGCAGAATCCACGCTAAGCATACTGTAGCAGAAATGGTTTTCAATGTTCAGGTCTATGTGACTTTGACCTACAGACTCCAAAACTACTAGTGGTCATCCACTCGATGTGGGCAATAATCATATGAAAGTAAAAGACTGTAGGCCAAAGAGTACTCAAGTTATCCTCTGGAAACCAAATTGCTAACAGACGGACAGATAATATGCCCCTTCGGGTATATAAAAAAGCATAACTGCTTCTAATGGTAAGCAATATAAATCTGGGAATCTATCTGCTGCTACAAGCAAACATGCAGCAAATACAGAACCTACTCCTGGTACATCCAGTGTGAAAGCTAAAGCCCATAAAAGGAAAATTATCACTGAAGATTCACTAAGTTCAAACAGTGAAAATGGTGACACTGATGTGAAAAAATGTCTGGTTTGCAAGCAGTAAAGACATTGATAAAATGCCTTTCAAGCACATTATAAACTCGGGCAAATATGACAACTGTAATGGCTGGGTGCATTTGATTTTTTGCATGACAGTTTTTGTCCTAAGGAGGGGTGATTCATTCTTGAGCCCAAGCTGCAAGAGTGCATAAAAAATAATTAATTACAATTAAGCAAATCCAAGTTAAAACTGTTTCAAGTTTTACTCTTAAAGTTGATTTTTTTCCAGTTAAATTTTTTGTGTATCAAAATGATTGTGTCACACTGTTTTTTATGTATGGTGTAGCTAAGACTTATAGTAGATCGGAAGCGTCAAAAACATATTACATCATAGGCAAGCAGGAGCTTTCTATTGTTTCCTTTTCACTATAATACAATTTTAGGTCTTTAAAAGAGATGTTTTGGAGAAAATGATCGGAAACGACTGACTTGAGTATGATGTAGAAGGTAAGTTGTTTTCCAGTATATGCTTATGTTATGTCATTTAAAGTAATCACCCCTACTAAACGGTGGCTCTTTCACATTTTGGTGATCTGTTTAAATGAGAGCCCTCGACACTTCTGTTGTAGAGCCCTCGACCAAAACAAGCTTGAAAAAGGTAAGCACATTTTATAAAAATATACATTTTTAAAGAGCATGCTTGTTTTTCAAAAATCGAAGAATGTCATGCCACGTAGAACATTTTTCTCATCATTTTAGATGCAATTTCGATAAGAAATACCCCATAATGACGTTGCTAGAACTTGTACCAAATATCAACTCGTGTGTTTTCTTTTACGAGGAGACACATCTTGAGTGATTTCTTTACCCTGAAGTAGATGTTGGCCCACATAATCGTCATGTAACATTGTTCCAACCTCTCTTTGGCTCAACACTAAAAATATTTCACAGAGCTCGGTTAAAAACAAAATACTCACATTTTTCCAAATGTGATTGAGCCATCGACAATGTGATGGCGCCATCGGCAATGTGAAAGAGCCCTTGGAAATGTGATGGAGCCAACACCATCATTTATTAAGTGCTGATATTGTGGAATTATACCAATTAAAATTCATGTATAGATTAAATTGCATGAGTTGATACTTACTTTCTTGAAATGTTTCGAATAATTGTTCAATCAGATTCGTTCATATGAACTAATTTTTCATTACTCTATAATTATATGCATAATTTAATCACAGATAACGGTCTTTAGAGGTAAACTAAGAACAGATCGAGTAGCGATTAGTATGAAAAAGAAAATTTTGTCAAATCAATTCAACACGACTCAGAAGTTATTGTCAAAGCAATGAACATGAATAAAAGAAACATGGGGAAAGGATTTTCAAGGCACCACATCGGCGAAAACGAATAAAAGAAAACGCATCCAAGGTTCAAGTTCTAAAAAGCAAATCAAATACTCTTATATTAAAGACAATATTTTCGGCAACCTAACATTTTAAACCTAGAAAAACATCAAAAAGAACATTGAAATTGTTTCCATTGAAAGCCATTCAGTCAGTGATGAAGAAGTTATTTGTACTCATTAGACAAGATTGTTTACAGATAGCGATGTAGCAGATATTGAAGAACCTATCTCAATTAGTTCGGAATATGAAGCAGAAGACATTAAAAACAATATACACAATGATGCTGGAATTAAAGACAAAACAATATCCGGTGTTTTCAATAAAGTTTTACCAATTTTGAAAAAAAAAAGAAATCAGATCGTCGCCATTCTTCGTGCTTTATAACATACAATATTAACACTTATTGAATGATGGTGTTGGCTCCATCACATTTTCGAGGGCTCTTTCACATTGCCGATGGCGCCATCACATTGTCGATGGCTCGATCACATTTGAAAAAATGTGAGTATTTTGTTTTTAACCGAGCTCTGTGAAATATTTTTAGTGTTGAGCCAAAGAGGAGGTTGGAACAATGTTACATGACGATTAAGTGGGCCAACATCTACTTCACGTTAAAGAAATCACTCAAGATCTGTCTCCTCATTAAAGAAAACACACAAGTTGATATTTGGTACAAGTTCTAGCAACGTCATTATGGGGTATTTCTTATTGAAACTGCATCTAAAGTGATGAGAAAAATGTTCTTCGTGGCATGACATTCTTCGATTTTTGAAAAACAAGCATGTTCTTTAAAAACGGATATTTTCATAAAATGTGCTTACCTTTTTCAAGCTTGTTTTGGTCGAGGGCTCTACAACTGAAGTGTCGAGGGCTCTCATTTAAACAGATCACCAAAATGTGAAAGGGCCACCGTTTAGTAGGGGTGGTAATGCTTACGCCATCAAATTCCCATTACATGGAGATATCTAGTCATACATATTAGAAGTAATTTGGTGTCTTCGTATATAATTAGGAATTATCACAAGGTTTTGTTTTCACAGCACTCTGCTTAAACAGAATCCTAAGCACAAACAAACAAGTACTATCTGTAATATTACCTCTTAAAGGGATACACAGGCAAATGAATGCCAAAAAAAATTAAAACTGATATTATTTGCTCAAATCACGCTCAATATGAAGAACTTTGAATTCCCAGTATGTTTGTCCACATAAATAAAGTGAAATGCGGGCTTGAACGTAAATATTTGAATGTTCTTTAACTGAAAGTAAAATGCGAATGGTTATTTTAAATAGGTCATGTGACAAAACAGCCAATCATCGTTTCTCTTGGGTTGCTTTTTGCCATAGATCATGTGACATGCACTTCAACTGTCCAATCATTCATTGCAAAGTTAAGCGCGAAATCTAAATTTTCTATCTAGACCCACGTGAGTCAAGTTAGGAAACCACCCAGTTTTCATTTAAATAGAGGAAATCTTTGTTACTTGGACCGATCATTGTATTCATTTTGAGAACATTTATAGTATTGTAGTGGACACCGGGTATATAAGGCATTTCCAACAGCCTCGCTGTTGGGCTAGCTCTTTAGCGACATGGTTGGAGTGTCTGGAACGTTTGCCAAGTTAAGCAATGTTATCCATGGTTAGTACTTGGATGGGTGTCCCAAGTTGAGCTCATAGGCCAGGTTACTACATTGGTGACAGCGGTAATTCTACGAATCTTCGCCGGCTCTTTACCTTGGTTAGTGCCTGTGTGCACTGGGAGTGCAGTGTGGAATTGAGTCCCTTGCACAGTTGGAGCGGATTGGGGTCTCTGTAGGAAACTGTACAGTAGATGCCCAGCTCCTAAAGGTTAAAGAGGGGAGGAGTGTAGGGGACATCAGGTATATAAGGCATTTCCAACTGCCTTGCTGTTGGGCTAGCTCTTTAGCGACAAGGTTGGAGTGTCTGGAACGTTTGCCAAGTTAAGCAACGTTATCCATGGTTAGTACTTGGATGTGTGTCCCAAGTTGAGCTCATAGGCCAGGTTCCTACAGTATATTGATTGAAGAAACATGAAAAATAGCATAAAACTTTTGCCTGTATATCCCTTTAAAACACAAAACATTGGTAGTTTCTCATCATATATTTGAAGCTGAGCCCTTTGTCTTGCTAAATTACAAAAATCTGCAGATTAAATATAATTCAACTGTAGACTGTAGTGTATCTGGGTGGATTTGGGGATTTCCGTGCTGCGCTTGCCAAACGCGTCACCACTACACTCAAGTCGCCAATAACGGATCTTCCCCAATAGCGGATCGAAAATATTTTTGTAATTTCTCACAACAAATACAGAATGAGCTTTTTTGGAACTATCAACATCAGAATATAGTGCATTCATTCTCGTGTCAAAATAGCAAAAAATGTTTGCCCAAACCGAAAGTAAATAAAATCTATCTCAACTGAAAGATTGAACTGTCGCATGATGAGCGCGCGAAAAGCCTCGTTTTGAAACCCGCTGTAAGAATTCAACATTAGTTACGGAGAGTTCGCATAAAGAGAAACTTGCCGAGTCTTGTTATATTTTAAGAATAACCCATCTGTACACTGCAAAAACAGTCGCACGTCCTAAGAAGTAGGTTTTCTACATTTTATTTGGCTGAAAGTAATGTGATGTGTAGTCGCCAATAGCGGATATAGCTGAATTGTGAAAAAGACAATAATGGGGATCGTGTAAAAACTGCTTTCGACTGTCAAACGGCGAATGTATCAGTCATTATGTTTGATCCAATAGCTGCACAAATGTATTTGAAGGCAAAAGAATTTAAATAGCAAAATATTTAAGAACTAATAGATGCTCAAATTACTGGTGAACCTGTCCCCATTTTCCTACCTTGGCCTGCTCCAAGTGAAGAAGGCGGTGGTGTTGATATACCATGCAAATATACAATTGTCTTACCTGACAGGTCTCTTCTCAGTAAACATTATGGCTGTCTTTTAAGGCTTATCAAATCAATACCTGAAGGTTCAGTATTATCTTTATCAATTCAAGAAACGGTTGATACGTGAATAAAGCATTAAATGTATATTCAAATCTCTTGTACATTTATTTCATGAATGTATTATTTCTTCTTTTAAAATTTGGTATGTTTTCACCACTAAGATTGATTTTACAATGACAACGTTGCAAAAGAATAAAAAAGAGAATCAATAAGTTACATTTTTGCTTTTGAAACGGTCCCAGGTCACGTGATCCTGTATTGGGGAAAATGATCCGGTATTGGAGACAATTGCTACCGTAAACAAAACATATTATCAGTGATAGCGTAAAGCTTATCCATTAAGATCAGATATATGTTTGAAAGATCTTTTTATATGCTTTGTAACCCACAAAACTTTAAATTCTTCTCAGCTTTTAATTAACGACATTTTCATGAACAATGCTTAGCGATCCGTTATTGGCGACTTGAGTGTACTAGATGTGACAACTTTGTTATAGGTCAACTTTATTCTTTCATAAAATGGAAAACGAAAACGGGTAACAGCTTACAATTCGGCAATTGTGCGTTGCACACTTCGCAATGAAGAACTCCTTGCTGGTTCATGATTTTTTTTTTTATTCACGTGGTCGGGGGCCCGAAAAAATGCTCAATCCTAAAATTTCTCCACCGAATAGTCCGGAACAAGCAAATAACGAGGCCAGATCCTGATCAGAAGTAGCGTCAAAAATGTCCTTCTTGGCTGCTTTTTGTGATGTATAATGTAATATTTATAAAGTTTTAGAAAAACTACAGTAAACGTGAGGAAGAAACGTCCTTCCTTTTCGGCCAGGACGCCATTTTAATTGGAAAAGACAGAACGCGTTTTCTGATTGGTTAACTCTATTACTTTACTTTAAACACTCACGACAAGTTGTCACGAATAGGATCAGAATTACGACAGTTCAACGGACATAATAGATTTCACAATAAGAATGTTCATTATCTTCATACGTTTTCAAACAAGACATTACAAGTTATATTGTTTTCATATTTTTATCTTGAATCAATCTCTCTTCACTTTGTAAAGTACATGCGCCCAAAACTGGTAGTTTTTTTAAGAGTGTCAGACGTTTAGACCCCTTGTCACCTAGACCCCTTTAAATTTTCAATTGAAGGTGACACTTAGACCCCTTGAAGACACTTAGACCCCTATTTTTTTGAGACACTTAGACCCCTTATTTTGGATTTTGACAATATAAAGTATGTTTGATGATTTTTTTCTCATATTTGTTTGAAATAAATTTTTTGTCAGGGAATGTATATTTTATCAGTTTGATCACTGAAGCAATAAAAATACACAATGTTTACTTATAAAATTTAATAAAGTAATCCAAAATATTAATTAAAGTAATCCAAAAATTCAGTTTCACAGTACCAAATATTTCTAGCATAGAGACAAGGAATGGATGAAAGAAATAATTCATGTATTTTTATAATAAACATGAGTTGCCAATTTTTAATGCAAGACCATTCAAAAGTCATTGCAACTGAGTTCTTAAATGAGATCCTATCTTTCACAAATGAAATACAATTTAACATATGAGTAATTAAATTAGTAAAACATGATGGAAAAGTATTATAATAACTAATTATTTCTCAATTTGCCCTTTATGTTTATAATCTTTAACACCTCTTCTGATATTTAACACCTCTCCTGATAGGGTTTTCCCCATGAAATTATGTTTCTTTTTTTCTTGATCCTTTTCAATCAAATTTTACCAAAAATCATTACTTTGATATAATTTCAAAAAATAATATAAAAAATAATAGTAATAAAATCAATCTTATGGCTAAATCAATATAACTGAACATTCCTTAAATAAGGGGTCTAAGTGTCTGTAAAAAAATCAAATCAGGGGTTTAGGTGTCTTAGGGGTCATCTAAAACTGAAGAGGGTCTAATTGTCAAAGGGTCTAACTGTCTTGCTCCCTTTTGAAAAGGTCTATTTCCTAGATGGAAATTGCTGACCAAATGCACGTTAAAATTAGAACATAGTTTTTACAACGATATAGAACAAGGAAATGTAGAAAATTAGTTCTGCAAAATTAATAGAAGATAATATCATTTCGATCAATTTACATTCGTAGTACACGTAGTTTGTTTAATTTGATATAACGACACAATTTTATTTTGTATAAAAGACATTGAAAGTATAGCCTAATTGATTTATGAAAATGATGAAAAAAATGTTGATAGTGAATTATTTATTGGAGTAGTTGACATATTCATTTATTTATTTTTTGAAACGTTGTTGGAATACAAATAGGAATAAGAAATCAGTCACTTACAGAATCAAGTAAAAGTACTACAATTAAATTTTTGTCTTGAGTGTACAACAGTAACTGTTATAATTACATCCAATAGCACTGTGTATCTGAAAGTTTTAAAAAATAATTTTCAGTTAATTAAAGAAGTCGTGCAACCTCTTTCAGTTTTTACTATTTCTATTTATCAAATTAATATACCCTTTAAAGTTTAAACAAATTTCGAGACTTTTATTATTTATTTACATCCTTAAATAGTTCAAACCTTTACCAGGAGTAAACAAAAATATTGTTTAATGTTTTCATTTCTCTAAAATTCAAATACATAGAAAACATTTCTCGAAAATACTGACAGAAAAAATACATGTCAACCTCTCATGTACGATAATCTTTTTTATGGTTATGCTTTTCAGTTATATGTTACTTTTGATGTAGACCTATATAATAAAAAGGCTTCGCAGAACAGATGCAATATACGCCCGTCAGCCTCAGCCGCGAACTGATGATGCTAGGCATTTCACATGGCACTGCGCAAAAATTTGGATATCATCAAATTCAGCAATAATATTTTTACAACTCTGTGTTGAAATGACACTTAACGGTCATGTGACACGACTATAGCAACTTTGTCTATTCAAAATAATCATAATGTACTGATTAAAATGGTTTAACTGCGAAATCATGAAAATATTGCTTTTGATAAGAAAAAAACGTGTTTTTGATGATCGGCTATTTCCGTTTCGACATCGGTAGTTTCCGCCGCAATTTTTTGCTGTGACGTAGATTTATCCCTACTGTACCAGGCAGTAGTGCAGAATTACACATCCGTTTTTAAATGAAAAAATAACACTAAACCACAAGTGCAAGAAACACGTTAAAGGTACACTTATAAAAATAACATGCTATAAATTGTAAATTAAATAAAATAATGTGATTACTTCTCGATTTTTATAAGTAAATTCAAACTTTGTGCCGGGAGAACGGGTTGTAATTTTACCTTAATAATTTTTTATAAATATTCCAATTTCTTTTATGTTGTGGTTCTATATAAAACTATCTCCTCCACGTTTTTACATGCTGGGTAACACTTCCTCACTTGATGTTTACGTCATAAAGAAATTCTTTTTCATTTAAGTGTAGTAAAATTGAAGTGAATTTAGGTGATCTAATGTGTTAACATTTGTTTCACTGGAATGAGAATTCACACTACAGTGTATTTTCACGTTGGGATATTGTTTGAAAAATAATAATATGACATGTCCATCAAGTAGAAATTTGTGTCTTGCTTATCAATTAATATCCAATGAAATGTCAAAGATCCATAAATCACGCCTTATACTGTGGGATTTATGCAAATTAGCCTGCCCCAATGGGACTCTTGTATATTCTGCATAGCTGTCAAAACAACGCAGTTAACTTTTTTATGACCCAATCAATGATAAAGTTGAGACAAATAGCAAACTTTGTGTGTGTGGAATCACCAGGCTGTCTTCTAATATAATGAAACTATATGACCTGCAGGCCTTACACGGGATAAGGAAGTACTGGGCATTTTACTAAAAAGGGTGTATGTTAAAACTATTAACCATTAACCTGTTGTTGAAAGGTAGTGTGTATTACGTAAAATATTGACAAAATGACGATACAGATTTTGAAATTAGGAAATAAAGTGATCTACCGTCAAATATAGCACGGTGTCGAGTTCAGATGCGTAGTAATTTAATCACAAAGGCCGTGACCCGAGTGATTAAATTATTACGCATCAGAACGTGAAACCGTGCAATAGTGGATGATAGACCACGAAAATTGTAAAATCTATTTCCTTTCTTACACATATGTATAGTTATTACCCCCACCTCCCCCGTCGATAGGCGGGAGGGATAAGGTGGTAGTCTCCGTCCGTCCGTGACACTTTTGTCCGGAGCATAATCTAGTTTTAAGATTAAAGGGAAGTAGTTGAAACCTCACACAATGGTCAAGGGCATAAAGAGGAAAAGCAGTGTTAAGGTTAAATAGCTCTAGCTTCTTTTCCCTTTTTATATACTTGTCTTGTCTAGAGCTTAACTCCAAAAGTCTTGAAGGGAATTCATTGAAAGCGGGAGTGCAGTGTCTAAGAAGCATAACTCTACCTTGCCTCGTTCTTGAATTATGGCCCTTTGAGATGACGGAGCACATTGAGCGAACGTGCAATATTCAAAAGCAAGAACCATAATCCTGTCTTGTCTTATTTTTATTTTCTTCCTTCGTTGGTTTATAAATGCTTGTCTGCGAGGTAACTTGAAAACTGTAACAGGTATTTTGTTAATGTTTCAAACAATGGTAGAGATGACAAATAAGTGCAGTGTGCAAGAACCACAACTCTGTCTTGCTTCTGTTTTAAATGACCTCCTTTAAAGTTTTTTTTTACATTTTGCTCCTCCGGAGCATAACTCTTAAAAAAAGAATCCATTCATATTGCATGCAGTCAAAGAGGACCTCAAGGGGGAGTGCAGCGTCTAAGAACCATAAATTTATCTTGCCAGGTTCTTGCATTATGTCCCTTTATTGTATCATAAGAATATGTAAAACTAAAAATCTACTGAATTGATTTAGTTGATATTTCATATAATGACGGAGTACATAGCATGAACGTGCAATAAGCAGAACCATTACCCTGTCTTGTCCCATTTTAAATTATCTCTCTTTGATATTTTAAAAATGCTTTTCCGCGAGGTAACTTGAAAACTAAAAATGCGATTTGTTAAAATTTCATACTGTTAGAAAATATGAAATACATTTCATGTTTGCGTAAAGACTTAGAATTACGTTTAAATAACCACCAACAACTTGGGGTTTTGTCAGCGTCCATTTCGATAAAAATGTATTTTCAGTGACTATTATAATTTTTAACTCATCTGAGGGTTAGCTTTTAGGATCCTTGAATGTCCGGGGTCCGTCGTGCGTCATCCACAATAGGTTTGTTAACAATCTAGAGGTTATATTTTTCACCTAATTATCAAGAAACTTGATCAGAACGATTGTCACAGTAAGGCATTGGCCAAGTTTGAATATCGGTCAAGTCGGACTGAAAACTAGGTCAAAAGGCCCAACCAAAGGAAATTCTTATTAACTCTCTTTTGTCCAAATGGCATGCAAACTTGCCAGATTGTTTATCGTGATAATATCTAGGTGAGGTTTGAATATATGTCATCTTGGATCAAATAATAGGTCACATATTTTAAGTAAAGGGAAAACCTAATAAACCTTCTACAGCCTACATTTTCTTTCCAAATGTCATAAAAACTTGTCAGAATGTTTATCTTGATAATATCTAGGTCATACGGATCATCTGGTGTCAAAAAGTAGGTCATTGAGGCAATTACAGATTTATTTTGTTAACACTATGGAATCCATTTTTTTTTGTCAACTCAACTCTCCCCGTTACTCATAACTTCAAATATAAGCAAATAGCTTAATTTGTCACTTATGTTATCATAACCATATAAAAATTGCTTAATTCTATGTGATTACAACTGAAAGTGATAAGGGAATAGTCCATGTCCGGGATAAGAGAAGCTAGAAATACGATACCAAGTGCCAACCTTTTTAGTGTGAAGCGAGAAAAAAGTCCAAACACTGCAAGGATTCACGAATCCACAGCATTACTCTTTATATCGTATAATTTATCAAATTCATGTATAGCCCTTAAGTGTTGATCTGTACTAATGAAAACAGGTGTACATTTACCTAAATGATATATCAAGAGGGATGTTTTATGTTTATCTATTTGTTTACTTGTTTATACGCCTGTGTGCATATACAGGCTTAGCGCCCTTCTATTGAAGAATTAGCACCTTTTATTTGCGTAATGCTACCATGAAACCTGCTTACTTCAATATGTATATTCTACATCATTTTATAAAATATGATAATACTAAACCGGTTAGTCTTGCCCTTTTGTTTCGAGTAAGGCTGCTAGCTGGTAGAAATGTTTAACTCTGTACCATATACACTGCTCTGTACATATATGAACTATTATAAATTGTAATGTTATTTTGTTTGGGCTAGAGGCCTATATAGCAATAAAGAAGTTGTCATTGTCTTTAGTGTTAGTTTGCTTGCCAAAAAATACAAAGGGAATTCATTCATATTGCAAACAACGACAGAGGACCTGAAGGGGAAATACAGTGTCTAAGAACCATAACTCTACCCTGCCTCACTTTTCAGTTATAGCCCTTGATAATTAAAGAATAAGAATGTCCAAAACACAACTCAAAAGCTTCTGAAGGGATTAAGTTGATATTTAACATAATGACAGTGAACATTGAGCATATCTGCAATATGCAAGAACCATAATTCTGCCTTAACCAAATTCTTAATTATCTCCTTTTTCATTTGCAAATTGTTGTCCGCAAGATAACTTGAAAACTATAAAAGGGATATTGTTAATGTTTCAAACACGAATTGAGAACAGAGGAAATGCAGTGCCTAAGAAGCATAACTGTGTCTTGCTTATATATCGCATCACCTCCTTTTACTATGTTCTATGTCCCTTGTCTGGGGCATTGCTCTAAAACTTACAAGTGCGCGGCAGGGGATTAATTAAAATGTAAGCAGTAATAAGATATGGATCCGGATGGAAATTTTCCTTTAAAATGCCCTTTTTTTAAGAAACAAAGGGCTACACTTCAATAACACACAGGTGGAATTTGGATGGCATTTGACGTGCATCATTTCCTTATTAATATACATTCATGCTGTTTCATTAAAATATAACCATCCAGTTCTAAGATATGGATCCGGACAGTAGGATGCACAGACAACACCACCCGACCCCCACTTATGCATAAGAAAAGGTGTTTAGTATTTGTTAAGGGTTAAGCAATGTGAGGGGTATGATTATTCTGAATCCTCTACCTGTGTATAACTGGCCTAAACAGCTTTTTAAATTAAGGTCAAAATTAAAGAAACAACTAGACAAAGTTACTTACCAAATATCAAAGCGCTTGGCTATTTGGTTTATGAAAACTTTTGATGTCACCAGCAACATTCTCTTAAGGCCAATGCACTTTTGTAAAAGGGAGAATGCTAACTGAAAATGTTTATTTGTACAAAAAATGTTCGAGGCAGAAACATGTTATGCTTTCACAACTTTGAGGTTCCGACGGAGTCATGTTACCACTAATATGTCAGATCATCTCCTAAACCTCAAATGCATCAAAAATCCTATTAGCTTTCTCTGTGTTATGTTTCAATAAACCATTGATTGTTACAAAGCTGTCATTTTGTCAACCAAAATAATTTAAGACAAGAATTCCATTTTGATAAATGATGATCGAATTTAAAACTACTCGTTTGTCAGGCTTTAATGTCTTGTTCTGTCACTTGCAGAGAGATTGGTTAGTAAAATGGTTGGATATTAAGGCACACGTTTACTTCTCCTATTCATATAGTTTTGATTGTTTAAAATTTTTTGTAGAGAGAAAATGACACAATAGACGTACAATTATGTATCATAAACGTTTGCAATCGTAACAACTCGGACTTTTCCGACAACTTCATATAAAGACCTCGTATGTAAGTGTATGAATACACCAAATGGTAATTCGCCCCGGCTTAAAAAAATATAAACAAACATGGCAGAACTCAAGCAGCGTTTGTCTCATGCATTAGAAAAAAAAGAAAAATGTTAATTTAAAGTATAAACAGGGAGAGGTTTTAAGAAATGTTTTCAATTTAGCAGACACCACCTGTATTATAAAATAGTCCAATATGGCGCCTACCACATTATTTCCGAGGTGACTTATTGAAGTCGCCCGAGGTGTTCCGAATGAAACGTTTGAAGAGTCAGGCATCTTACAAATGTCTTATTCACCTACTATTTTTAGAGAAATTGCAGAGAAATTATACAACAATTTCATTTAGTCCGTTTTCTAGAAACAAGAAGGCAATGTTGGCCCTTAATCACTCAACAGTTTCCCATTGCTAAGGGGCCATAACACTAGAACACATGATTCGATGAGGTTGGTTCAGAAAACGAGATGAACCATATTTGAATGTGACCAAGAGATCTTCAATACAAACATTCAGACAAGTCTCCATGCCATTCGGACAAAAATGACCTCTAGAGTGTTAACAAGATAGATCTGTTTTGAAGCAACGACATAATTTATGACTCCAGATTACCCATAGTCGAAAGTGACCTAGATATCAGCAAGAGGTACATTCTGAAAAAATGTCACGCCATTTGGAAGGAAATGTACCATATAGTAGTTTGACTGCATGACCTAGTTTTCGACCTAGATGACCCATATTCGAACTTGACCTAGATATCATCAAGACAAAGATTCTAACAAAATTTCATCACAATTGGAAAGGAAAATGTAGACTTGCTAGAGTGTTAACAATGTTTTCTATGTTTTGACCTTGTGACCTAGTTTTTAACTCCAGATGAACCATATTAATTTTTGACCAAGATATCATTAAGACAAACATTCTGACAAAGTTTCATGCCATGGAACAAGAAAATGGAGTCAAGAGTTTTAACAAGGTAAATCTGTATTTTGACCCCCAGATGACAGATATTCGAACTTGAACTAGATATCATCAAAACCAACATTCTGACAAATTTTCATGCTATCTGGTACGAAAAGTAACCTCTAGTGTGTTAACAATGTTTTGACCCCGTGACCTAGTTTAGACCCAACATAACCCATATTCAAACTCGACCTAGATATCATCAAGACAAACATTCTGACGAATTTTTTTCCAGTTGAACAAAATAAATGGCCCCTAGAGTGTTAAGAAGGTAAATCTGTTTTGACCACATGACCTAGATTTAACACAAATGGCCCACATTCGAAACTGACCTAGATATCATCAAAACAGACATTCTTACATGTTTTCAAGACATTTGGAAAGAAAATGTAGCCTCTAGGGTGTTAACAAAGTTTTTTTAATGTTTTGACCCATTTATCTAGTTTTTGACCCAAATTCGAACATGAACTAGATATCAAGACAAACATTCTGACAAGATTTCGTGTCATTTAAACAAAAAAAATGGCCTCTACAGTGTTACAAGGTAATCCTTTGATTTAGCCTTGTGACTTTGTTTTCAGTCTGACATGACACATATTCGAACTTGTCCAATATCTTATTGAGACAATCATTCTGATCATTTCATGATAATTAGGTCAGAAATATAATATCTAGAGTGTTTACGAACCAACTGTTGATGACAGATGATGGACATTCAAGAATCTTTGAAAAACAAAAGGACAATGCCCCTGAAATGTTGCTTTGATGTTTGAATTCAGAACCAGATGATGGCAAATTGTTGTTCCTTGAAAAGAAGTGTTTATTCATAATGATTTGACCTCAAGGTCAAGGTTATTTAGGGGTTAAGGTAAAAAAATATGACAATTGGAAGATCTCTCCTATAGGACAGTTTTGTGTAAACATCTGTTTTAATCTGTTGATTTAAAAAGAAGTGTTTTTTTTTTTTTCAATTTCCACTCAAGGTCAAGGTCATTAAGGGGTGAAGGGAAATCAAATACATATGCATTTGGAAAATTTTTCCCAAAGGGTTGTTGTGGGCAAGCATGAACTTAATCTGTTTAGTAATAAGGGAGTTTTGGCTAATATAAAGTATTTCTAACAATTAAACCTTCGAGATCAAGGTCATTCAGGGATCAAGGTCATATAAATATATCAGGTACCAAGGTCATTCAAATATACATTCGTGGGAAGTTCTTGTCCAAAGGAATGATGTATTCAAGTATGAAGTAAATCCATCGACTAGTAAGTATACTATGGGTAATGTTAAAGTTTTGGCAATTTAACTTTTGAAGTCAATGTCATATATGTCAGTGGAAAGGTCTTGTCCAAACGGGTATTGTGTCCAATTATGAAGTAAATCCATTCACTTATAAGGAAGTTATGAGCAATGTTAATGTTTTTGGCTGGAATGATGGATGGACCTACAGTTCAAACACTGTATGACTTCCTTTGCGGGCATTAAAAGGAATAAAGTGAAAAAAAATCTCAAATACGGCATATACACCTGAAAAAATGTATAACTGTATCAGTTATTTTCCTGATTGCTGGGTGTTGAGTTGAGGAAGAGTTCGTATCATGAATTACATATTGTTCAGTGTTTTGACAATCGGTTAATAGCTGGAATCTGGCATTACGCTATTGAAACATCATAAATTTTTAATGCTTATAGACGAAAAAAGAAGGGATTGAGGTAAGCAATGGGGATTTGTGGTTTGGTAACTACTGTTTTGTTAAACACAAGAACACACATGATTAAAAACAGCAATAACTAGAAATGGTTTTTGATTGAACAAAAACATATGTCTCCCCCTAGCCAGTTGCTGCAGGCAGTATTGAATCAGACGATTGTAAAATTTGACATTTAACCTCCAAGTGTGACCTTGACCTTGAGACACCACACCCGCATAGTGGGTTCTGCATGTCGCCTTGATGAGGTGAACATCTGACCCAAGTTTCATAAAAATCCTTCAAGGGCTTTTGAAGATACAGAGCGGACATGATTTTGTGGCATTTGACATTTAACCTCCAAATGTGACCTTGACCTTGAGACACCACACCTGCAAAGTGGGTTCTGCATGTCGCCTTGATGAGACAAACATCTGACCCAAGTTTCATAAAAATCCTTCAAGGGCTTTGGTAGATACAGAGCGGACACGATTTTGTGACAGACAGACGGACGGACAGACAACCGGGGGAAAAACTATATGTCTCCCCCGATGAGGTGAACATCTGACCCAAGTTTCATAAAAATCCTTCAAGGGCTTTTGAAGATACAGAGCGGACACGATTTTGTGGCATTTGACATTTAACCTCCAAGTGTGACCTTGACCTTGAGACACCACACCCGCAAAGTGGGTTCTGCACGTCGCCTTGATGAGGTGAACATCTGACCCAAGTTTCATAAAAATCCTTCAAGGGCTTTTGAAGATACAGAGCGGACACGATTTTGTTGCATTTGACACTTAACCTCCAAGTGTGAACTTGACCTTGAGACACCACACCCGCAAAGTGGGTTCTGCACGTCGCCTTGATGAAGTGAACATCTGACCCAAGTTTCATAAAAATCCTTCAAGGGCTTTAGAAGATACAGAGTGGACACGATTTTGTGACGGACAGACGGACGGACGGACGGACGGCCGGACGGACGGACGGACAACCAGGGGAAAAACAATATGTCTCCCCCATTTTTGGGGGGAGACATAATAAGCTACACTGCTGTTTACTTTTTCCGGTACATTTCGTAACAACATAAAAAAGTTGAAAAAAAAACATGTTCAGAAAAAAATAAAATCAAGACAAAAAAATCACCAAAAAGAAAGAAGACATTTGATGAGATAAAATGCAAGACGATCATATTAAACCTGGGGAACACATGCATAATCATTACAACAAAGTCTTGTTTAAAGCCAAAAGTCTTTGATGCATTCATTTCAAATTGGACATTATGATTTTCTATAAATTGTGAATTTTCTTAAAAGGAATGCAAAACCGAACGCAAAAGTGAGAAGAAATATTTTTTTTTAAATTATATTTTGAAGTATTACACAATGACAATTGGAACTGATACAGATTATTTGTAAAAACGGAACTGCAACATACACTTTCAACATGTCTGAAAAGCCAAAACTGAACCTGAACTGTACAAGAAAAATGATACATTGAAATTATCATATATATATATATATATGGACATATTTGGAAACACAATACATTCAAATTTCCTGCATTGTCAGAAACCCACCTTCGAGTTGTGCGGAATATGTACCGGGGGTAATCGACGACGAATTTCCTGATACAACAATATCATTATATTGAAATCAATGCAACTCCTCTAAAAAAATAAACATGTTTAAACAGCGCCCTTACTCTAAAATGATGGATGATTGACATTTTAACTAAATGACAATAATCCACGTCTTCACTAAAACAAGCATTGGAACAATCAAGAAAAAGAGAGCTATGATGGCCCTAGGTCACCCACCTGAGTGCATGGGCTGTGCAACCATCAGAAGCAAAGTCCTGAAAGATCTTATATTTTATACAAAAAGAACCCCGAAGCGTGGCCAATTTGACCCCAGGACATAATTTGAACAACCTAAGTATGTATCCACTACACAATGCTATATAAAATAAGGCGTCATGCCTAATTTCAGAATTCTGGGCTTTGTGGTTTCAGACAAGAAGAATTTTTAAAAAATTCCTATATATTTCTATGTAAAATATGTGACCTCAATGGCAAGGCAAATACTTACCCTAGGTAAATAATTTGAACAGACTTGGGAGAGGTCCACTAAATAATGCTATGCATCAAATTTCAAAAGTCTCAACCTTAACGTTTCTGGCAAGAAGATTTTTTAAGGGTTTCCCTATATTAGTCACAATAAAACATCAGCAGAGCAAAAAATGATCCCAGGGGCAAAGTTTTAGCAGTCTGGTAGAGGTCCACTTGCCAATGCTTCATGTCGAATTTCAGAACTCTAGGCCTTGTGGATTCATAGAAGAATCTTAAGATTTTCGTCTTCATTTCTATGTAAAATATGACCCCTATGGCTGGGCTAAGTCAGTAACCAAACAAACATAATTTGAGCAAACTACCTGGAGGTCCACTAGACAATGCTTGAAGCCAAGTTTCAGAACTCAGGGCCTTGTGAATTCAGACAAGTAGATTCTTGTGCAAGATATGTTACCCCTCAGTCAGGGCCAAAAGTGACCTTCCGAATATTATTTGTATAAATCTGGTAGATGTCCACTACACAATACTACATACAAAGTTTCAGACATTTTTTATTCTTGGTGCCAAAGTGACCAGAGTTATGCATGGAATGGAATTATTTTTATAACTTCAGAACAGGTTCAAACAAAAACATTCCTGCAAAGTTTTACAGGTATTAACATTCACCCTGTGGTTCACGAGATGTTGTTTAAAGAAGCTGATGGTGCATGATGGACATAGGGCATTCACAAAAGCTCACCTTGAGCAAAGAGTGCTTAAGTGAGCTAAAATGTATGTATATTTTTGCAGGAAATATTTACATGTGTTATCTGTGTATTTCAGTCCTGATAAAAAATTACAGATTGTAGTCAAGTATCTATGACAGTAGTTTACACAGTCCTAGTAAACAGTAATAAAATGTCTTACAAAAACATTTGGCTTCATGCTACACTATCAATCATTGCCAAATCAGCTGGAAGGCATGGAGTATAAATTCTATAAATGTTAAAACCAAACACTCCTTCACCTGAAAAACTCAGTAGATCTCAAGTAAAGTTTAATCAATGACACTATCGCATGAATCTTTTCAACACGTTTTATAGAGATGTACAAGAAGTAACTGTGTCACATCACGTGGAATTTTACTCAATGAATCCTGTCTTTCCTAACAGGTCTTTTTCTTTTTGTGATGATCATATTATAAACGGCAAATTTTATTCTCTTCCAATGAAAATTTTGCAAACATGGATGTCTACTTTGTGCTTCTTCCACATCATCTTTGCCAGGTACTTTCTGCCTTAAAATGTGTTTAGAGAATTCTTTCTTGATTGCCTCTTTTTCTTGATCTGTCCAAACATGCTTTCCTGAAATAAAAACATACCATTTTCTAGGATGATGCCAAGAAATATAAATGTTTAACCAAATTTTAATATCTGTACAAAAATTACAGGTCATTTAAAAATTTTAAGTGGGTCTGGTGGGTAGAGCACCTGTAAAGTTTGGAGGCAGTAGGTGGAAGGACTTCCATTTTATGGTCAAGGTTAAAGTTTTGGAACAGATAGACAGACAGACACAAAACAATACGCTCCCTTCGGGAGCATTAAAACAAGAGTTCATTTACCAGAACAAAATTCAAATTTACACAGAAAGAACGCGAGACAGACTGGTTCCCTGCCTAATATATCTTCATTAGGCAAATAGTGTCAGGGGCAGGTAATCCCAACAACAGACAGACTATGAAACTACCAAAAGGCATTTTTCAAAAAGGAGAATAAATACTCCACACAATTTTATAGTAAATCTAAAAAGTAAACTTTTTCTAGCAGACAGGCATACAAATTATTATAAACTTTTCTTAAAGTTCTTCATGATTTGATGGGTAAATCATTCTTCCTTTGATATGTTCATGTATGAAAATAAACATTTTTAATAAAAAGTAAGATGTGGGTAGTCAGGAGATTAGTGAAAATTGTGAACTACACGGAATAATAGCCCAAGGGACACTTTTTGACACTGAGGCAATTAGTCACCAATGAATTAAATGTATTATCTAAATATTTGTGACCCACCGCCTATTTCAGTTTTCTTTGCAGTTTTTCTCTCTGTTCCTCTTGAACTTCTTCCTGGAGACACATTTTCTGTAACTTCAAATAAAAAACATTCATCCCTTTTCAGGCGATAATAAAACTGTGTTTTGATAGATAAAAGTTAAAGATGCTTTTTAATATTATAAGTCTAAAGTTACATCTTTAGTAGCTATATTACAGTGTCTAAAATATCATTTTAACTTGAAATTAAAGATACTTTTTCATGCTTATGTTACAAAAGTTGCAGACAGCCCCTACTGTAACTCCATTAACATTAAAGGGACGTGCCCTACAAATAGTCAAGGTAACTATTGTAACTCCATTAACATTAAAGAGATGTACCCTACAAATAGTCAAGGTAACTACTGTAACTCCATTAACATTAAAGGGATGTGCCCTACAAATAGTCAAGGTAACTATTGTAACTCCATTAACATTAAAGGGATGTACCCTACAAATAGTCAAGGTAACTACTGTAACTCCATTAACATTAAAGGGATGTACCCTACAAATAGTCAAGGTAACTATTGTAACTCCATTAACATTAAAGGGATGTACCCTACAAATAGTCAAGGTAACTATTGTAACTCCATTAACATTAAAGGGATGCACCCTACAAATAGTCAAGGTAACTATTGTAACTCCATTAACATTAAAGGAATGTACCCTACAAATAGTCAAGGTAACTATTGTAACTCCATTAACATTAAAGGAATGTACCCTACAAATAGTCAAGGGTGTACTGTACATTTACTTGTGTGGCTCATTTAGTATACACCAAGGAAGTATTCACCCCAAAAACAGTACAACAACAACTCAGTATATAAGAACTATTACTGCCCTAAGTTGACCTCTTGAAACTGGAAATTTTGACTGACATCTTGACATTGGGTAATAAGTAATCCAATATAAATATCCAGTATCCCATATCATTCATATTTACACAACTTCAAAGAAAATGGAAAGTATTCTTTGTAATCATAACTAGTTCTTTCAGAAACCTGTGGTTATGTACATAAATAGTACCCTTTCCACCCACTTCATTCACATAAGTAATCAGTTCTGCCTTAGACAATTCTATCTCATGACTAGCTAAAAACCTCCTGAAACTCAATTCAGTTTCTGATCTTACTAGAACAGTCACTGAAGATGACAAATACCCCCGCAAATGCGCACCGAATACAGCAGAAGCAAATCTGGAGTTACTATAGTATGAGTTTTAATGATAACACATGTAATTATGAAAATAGTGCTCAAGGTTTTGTTAGGGTCTGTGTTGAGTGTTGCATGTTTCATGCTGTCCCATCAAACTGAATCACATCTTCATTGCCTAATTACTATCTCTGCCAAGTGTCATTCCATTGGTTGAAAAATGAAGGAGTAGTTTGTGCCACAAGGTATATATTAGTCAAAAACGGGGAATTGTATAAGTTCAAGGGGCAACAAGAAGCGCCGCAATGCGACGAAAACCACGATTTCAACGATTAAGTATTGATCTGACAGGAATTAGGAAGAAATATGGCAGTGAAGTAAAAATGGTGCTGTTATTTTGGTACCAACACAGAAAGTTGGTTTCAATAGTGCAAAATAAAAATAAATCAGATACCTGAGTAGCAATGCCAGGCTGTATTTTCATGTAAGCTACACACATGCCAAGTTGAGTATCAATAGGTCAAAGTGTGATGAAGTTATTGAGTAGAAGCTGAAAATTCTATTGTAAGCAAATGACCTTGACCATGCTCCCAGATATCATAATAGCAATCCCAAGCTGCATCTTAATATAAGCTACCCACACAGCAAGTTTGGTGTCAACAGGTCAATGCAAACTCAAGTTATTACGTGAAAACTGAATTTCTTTTTTAAAGCAACAGTGACCTTGACCATGTTCACAGACACCTGGGTAGCAATGCCAAGTTGCTTCTTAGTATCAGCTACCCAAATACTAAATTTGGTGTCAATAGGTCTAAGCAAACTAAAGTTATTGAGCGGAAACTGAATTTCTATTTTTAGCAACAGTGACCTTGACCTTGACCACAGACACCTGGGTAGCAATCCCAAGCTGCCTCTTGACATAAGCTACTCATATACCAAGTTTGGGGTCAATAGGTCAAAGCAAACTCAAGTTATTGAGCGGAAACTGAATTTCTATTTTTAGCAACAGTGACCTTGACCTTGATCACAGACACCTGGGTAGCAATCCCAAGCTGCCTCTTGATAAAAGCTACCCATATACCAAGTTTGGGGTCAATAGGTCAAAGCAAACTCAAGTTATTGAGCGGAAACTGAATTTCTATTTTTAGCAACAGTGACCTTGACCTTGATCACAGACACCTGGGTAGCAATCCCAAGCTGACTCTTGACATAAGCTACTTATATACCAAGTTTGGGGTCAATAGGTCAAAGCAAACTCAAGTTATTGAGCGCAAACTGAATTTCTATTTTTAGCAACAGTGACCTTGACCTTGATCACAGACACCTGGGTAGCAATCCCAAGCTGCCTCTTGACATAAGCTACTCATATACCAAGTTTAGGGTCAATAGGTCAAAGCAAACTCAAGTTATTGAGCGGAAACTGAATTTCTATTTTTAGCAACAGTGACCTTGACCTTGATCACGGACACCTGGGTAGCATTCCCAAGCTGCCTCTTGATATAAGCTACCCATATACCAAGTTTGGCGTCAATAGGCCAAATTAAACTCAAGTTATCGAGCGGAAACCAAAAGTTGACGCCCACCCACCCAACCGCCCACTTCAGCATTACAATAACCAGGTTTTCGTTGAAAACCTGGTTAATAACTCTGTATTGCCTGCATGGATTTACATCAAAAACATGTCTCGCACATCTACATTGCCTAGTGACCATTCCTGAAAAGTTTCATTTCAATCAGTTGAAAACTGATTGAGTTTGTGATGCAAGGTAAAGATGTTAAACCTGACAGACCGACTGGAGTAAGTATAAGTTCAAGGGGCAGTAACTCTGCAATGTCTTGTGACCATTCCTGCCAAGTTTAATTTCAATCAGTTGAAAACTGAAGGAGGAGTTTGCAATGCAATGTAAACATGTCAAACATGACAGACTGACCAACTGACCGACTGGTAAAATGACTGACAGGGTGATCCCAGTTTACCCCTCTGCAAACTTCGTATAAGGGGGTATAATAATTACTAAACAAGAAGTTAAAAAGTATGCCATGTCATAACGAGGCTTTAGTAATAATAATCTGTAACCCATTCATACCATCTTTCTTTGTGTGACTGACAACTTGTCCAGAATTTAAATCTGGCACTTCATCATGAGTGTCTTCTGAAATATATGAAGATATATCTTTCTATTACGAATATCTCTGTGGTTTTGACTTAATTTACAGAAATAAAATCTGAGGATAACATAAAAATTATAATAATATATTATCATAAAAATATTGAAGACAAGACAGTATTACTTAACAGTGACAAATAGATCAATGAAGTAATAAATATTTCACTGTGAACTCAGTGCACTATGCAAAGCAATGCTATAAGAAACTTTTTTTTTCTGCAAGTTCATTTCAAACTTTATTACATGCAGGTCAACAAGGACTGAATCAAAGACACAGCACATACTGTGTGTATAAAGTTATGCCTCTGATGAGAGCTGGTTAATATAAAAATGAAACTCAAGGCTCAAAATGATGTATTAATACCCTGTAAACTCCAAGACTAGTATCAGATAACACAGACGCTTAAGCAGCAGAGTAAAAACCTTTGAAATTTTTTCATATCTTCAGCAATTATTGTGAGACAGGTAAAAACAAAGGCTCTTCGAATTTTACGTTCAAAAGCTGTTTTTTTTTTTAATACATGTGTGTAAATAAATGTAAATAAAGACCATATCTATTGTGCTTTCATTACTTGAATGACATATTTCCTTGTCCTGAACTTCAGTACTTGATTCATTATCTTCATCTCTATCTTCTGCATCTGTATCTGCATCTGTATCTTCTCCTGTGTCTGAGTCTTTATCAACAGCAAGTGCCTCTACTACAAAAATCAATCAAATTCAATAATCAAATCATGTTGGTAAATCTGAATGCAACACAGCTTGAACAAGTTCAGTTTGACATTTTTTCCCACTCAAAACTCGTTTTTTAACATCCTTATAATGCAAAGATTTGTTTTTTTTTTTCAAAAAATCAACATGATTTAAAAGAAAAAAAACCAAAACAGAATAATAATGTGTCCACAGGAAACTGATGCTCCCACTTTGGTGTGTTTTCAAGAGCATGTGTCACAGTCAACAAAAGACATTAATTGTAGAAAAAATTACAATGAAAATTCATTGTCCTGCAATTTGCTTCATAAGGTAAAGTTAATGTGGGGGCATAAAAACACTATTACTTTTTTCTGCCTAACTGATACTGATGCAGTCATTTTGCTGTGTTCTATCGAAAATGTGTATGCCAGAATCTTTAGTAAGGCACCATTGCTAATCAAGGAAAGATACCAATGCAAATTTCTCTCTTTCAGGTTGCTGTACTGCTTAAAAAATGAAAATTGGGCATCCATTTAGAAGCATTTCATATTAAAAACTTTATTCATGGTTCAATTTAAACGGAAAAGTATTTACCCATATCCATCAATTCAATGCTGTCCAAGTCACTACTGCTATTTGAGTCGGTATTAACGCTTTGAAGGTGTTTCAAAACTTCTGCTACTTTCGCGGCAACCTTAACCTCTTTATCGACTTCCCCTGTCTTGAACACATCAGCGGCACCCTCATAACAACTAGTAAAACTGATAACCTGGGAAATCATTCCAATCAAGCTTCTGAACTTGGCTGATAGAATTTCATCCGAATGCTGAAAATTACTGTTGTCCACAAAGCTTTGTAGGGTATCCACTCCTCTATATGGATGCCTTGACCTTCCAGGTCTTGCAAACAGGAGGTCTTGGTTACATATGTCAATACTTTCTCTATGCTTCAAAATGCTGTCTATATATTTAGTCATAGCTTTGGGCAAAAGAACAGCTTCACTTGGTTCATTCTTGTGTTTAATTTCAATGATGAAAAAGGATGAATGTATTTTCCTTTCAAACAAACTCAATTTATTTTGAAGCAAATCTTCGTCATCGCCTGCTTTGCCACCATGGTACTGTTTTATAGTCATGCCTTGTACTTCTTGACTCTTTCTAATGTTTACAAGGAAAATCCAGGCTAGACAAACTCTCACTAATTCTGGATAAACTTTCGATGGATCTTTGTTGATTTCACAATACAGGTGCTCTGCTTGAGATTCTAAAGTCTTGTTTAGTAGAACCACATCCCTGACTAAAGAGAGAACTGACTGTTTCTTGTTTGAATTCTCTTCCACAGATGGTTCAACACTGTTACCATCACCTGCAGATTGCTGAGTGATACCTTCTTCAAAGCAAGACTGACTGAATGCATTTCCTTCAGTAAGTGGTTGCCTAGGTAACTGTTCACTTTCTTCTGAGTGGGAATTTGATGTTGAAGTGACAAGATTTTCCCATTCCAATTTGTGTTTTTCTAAGAAAGCTTCTATCAATTTTGATTTCTCTGAATCTTCTGTGTTGAAATATCTAAAATACTCCACCTCAGCACATTTCTTCAGACAAGATCCCAATCTTCTTGCTAAAACTGGTTTTCTTAACTGACGAGTGTCTATGTCATAATCAGACAGTATCTTGATGCATTTAACGAGCAAATTCCATTTTTCAACGTCAAAAAGGTCAGACAAACAGCCTACAGAAGAATCTTCTGATCTGGCTGTCAGAATAATTCGTCCAAGGTATCTCAGTTCATTAACAAAGTTACACTTTTTATGAATATCCGTTTTTTCCACACATTTTATGCTACCATAATGCATAATCACACTATCATTTAAAATTGCCGACTTAACTTCATCATCAATCATGTGTTCTAACACATTATCATGCAGTTTCTTGCTTGCATCTTTCTTGCTAGCATCCTTCTGTGGCATTAACAGTTTTCCAGCTAATGAAGGTTTGCATTTCACTCCATGGGACTTAGAATTCTTAACTCTGCATGTCCGAATGTGTCTCCACAGGCCTTTTTTTAAGAACAGACCTCGGCAAAACTGACAAGGCAAGAAACTGTTAATGCCTTTCTGATTATTTGACTTTAGACTACGTATTGTTATAAGTGTTCCATAAGATTTATTTATCACATCATTGTTGTTGTAAAAATCTCCTTTGTTTACAAGAAGCTGCCAAGCATTTTTCCTTTCAGGACTGTTCTTTGCCATTGATAGAATGTTCATGACTTCTTTTTCCCGTTTATGCCGATCTGCAACATGCCTTGAAATTTTTGTCACCAGTTTTTTACAAAAGAAACATGCGTGTCTTTTACATTTTCTTTTTCCACTTGGCTTTACCTTGCTGAGCTGAAATCTGAATGATTCCTCTCCATTCCTTTCAAATTCTAGGATAAAAAAACAAAGGTATGTTCAGATAAGACACTCATTTTCTCCCTTCTGTTAAATAGAGGTGAGGTAAAACCAAAATTTATACATCTATTACACTTGCAAGTGACTACAACTGACTGATTTTTTTTAAGTTTAATATACAATGACATTAGATTATATCAGTGGTCAAAAAGAAACTGAAAATTTAAAACAAGAGCTTCGCAGAGCAGCGCCAATGCTCCTCTGTTTTATGCAATTTTGACCAAAAATTGTAAGTTAAAAAGGGACAGAACTCCAAAATTATAGCTTTCAGAAAAATGCCCCATGTGTTGTAATAGCCTCTTGTCATGATAAGCAAGCCTTCAAAGTTTCATTGATACCTTTTGAATTGTTAAGAAATGGGATACATTAAAGTTTTTGCATGACAACAATGATGACAACACGGCAATAATAATAACTCAACTTTTTCTTTGAAACAGATGAGCTAAAAACATTTATTCCTGAAATTGAATTCATTGTGAACATTTTACCAACACTGTGATTAAAAAATCTTTAATATTGACAGGCCTATTCAAATACGATTTTTTCAGCTATACCTGAAGATATCTTTTACACAACATATATTTTAAATGTACTTAATTATACGATTTCTAAACATTCAGCGTATTTTGCATTTACCTTGACCTTGATCATCATCTTTGACATTTCATCACATTACTTAAAATGACATGAAAGAGGTATTCCACAAAAATAACACTTACTTAGTAATATACTTCTTATTAATGAAAAATTCATTGCTTTTCTTCACCATTTAAGACAAGAGCACCATAATAGCCCTTAAGTGTTCACCTGAGTACAACTGCTAAGGAAGGCAAGAGCCATATTATGTATTCATCATCAATCAAATAAAAAAAGAAAGACCTGAACAAGGGACATTACATGTATTTCAGCAATATTGGAAGAGATACAGTAGGCAATGCTTCGAACTTCAAAAAGAAAGACCTGAACAAGGGACATTACATGTATTTCAGCAATATTGGAAGAGATACAGTAGGCAATGCTTTGAACAAGGGACATTACATGTATTTCAGCAATATTGGAAGAGATACAGTAGGCAATGCTTTGAACTAAATTTCAAAAGTCTACACATTCTGGCTTCTGACAAGAGGGATTTTTTTTCAGTTTGTCTATGTACATCTATGTTAATACATGTGAACTGACCACCAGGGATAGTGCCAAAAATTATCCCCCTGGCCAAAGTTTGAATAAGCTTGGTACAGGTCTATTAGCCAATTCTTCATCCGCATTTTCATGCCTTCTGGTCTTATACAATGAAGGTGTTTTAAGATTCTCCTATATACATGTATTTCAATGTAAAACACATGTCACCAGGTAAGACCAATTGTCACCCCAGTGTATCACAGAATTTGAACAAACTTAATACAAAACCTTAAGATAATGCTACACAAAAAATCTGAAGTCTTACCAGAATGGTTACAAGAAGAATTTTTAAGGTTTTCTCAATCTTTCAATGTAAAACATATGAGCCTTAAGGTGGGGCCACTAATGACTCCAAGGACGTAATTTGAACAAACTTGGTAAAAGTTTATTACACAACGCTACACACAAAATTTCAGAGCTTTGCTTCCAGCAGTTTTACATAAGGAGATTTTTAAAGTTTTTCACTCTTGTTGGCATAGCAACTAGAGTTCTGACATGTTGTTTTTAAAAAGTAAAAAGTTGGAGGCACACAACAGACAAAAGGCAATCACAAAAGCACACCCTGAGCAAATGCTCAGGTGAGCTAAAAAGCAAACAAAAAACATCATTTCAGTGACATAAAGAAAGTACAATGTAAGTAATACATAGCTAACATCTAACCTTCAACCGTTATTGACCTTGCATCCACATCTTTATTTAGTAATATCTTTAGGCTATCCTCTTCTTCCATGCTTGAGCCTACAATTAAAGTTGAAGCTGGAATTTCTCGAAAATGCTATAAAGTACTTACTCAACTAAGTTTGTAACTCAAAGAGCAAATATTTTCCCTTGGACATAGACATTTTAATTTCACTCCTTTACAGGCTTTTTTCTTTTTTTTTTATAAATAAGTATAATAAATGTTTGTAAAACCATTTTTTAGAACTGAAAAAAGCATACCCTAATATTTTAAGTGTTTCTTTCAAAATGTAATTATGAATTATATTCTCAAGGTGTCATTAAAATATTTGAAGTAAAACAGATAAACTGAAATGATTATTAATAGTCTTTAAATAGAGAACTGTTTTATTCCAGAAGGTTTCTGGGTATCTTAAAGGAAACAGAAGTTACAAATTCAATCAACACTATAATAATAATTGTGAATTCATTGTAAAGTTTTGAAAACTTTACAAATATCGAAAGAATATTTACTTAGAAATGCTTAAAGAAATGATGTGATTTTTCAGCCATCGGCCAACCAGTGGAACATGCCATTTTGTCATGTGACCATTTAGGCTGACGTAGCTATTTTAACTAAATTAATAATGATTACAATACATAAAATTATTGAAATAATGCCTATTTATTGCAAGAAAATATGTTAAATAAATTGATGGCTTATTTTGTATTTTCAAAAAAAATTAATTCAAAGACATTGGTTCCGCCAAATTGTTTTCACTTCACAGATTTACTATGCCAATCACTAAATTTGGTGTAATTAAAATAGGCATTAACTTGGGTGACTTTGTCAAAAGCTATTATGCAATCACATTTTGATAACTGCAAAGTCATAATTACTATCCTATTAGCATTTATAGCTCTGTTAAGGATATAGTACTTTAACACTACGAAATTTTATAAGGAATTAAATTTCATTATTTCAGAGATTCCGCATTGTATTTTAAATTTTATTTGAAATAAATGAGCAGACTTCAAACTGAAAGAAGTAATGTCAGTCTGTTGTTTTCCTGGAGTGATAAAATGTTTAACCTAGCATTAATAATAAAGAATGCAGTGAATGTAATAACAGTCACTTACACTTGTATTATGATGCTGATTTTTATTCGGCGTAAAATAAGGTGAGTTTATCATGACTTTGAAACTTTGATTTTAACGTTTGTAAATCAACTTTAACTCTGAAAGAATTAATCAAATAAAATTACGATACTGAAAAAAAAATCTTTTCTGGATTAAGAAATAACCAGATTTTTAAGTCAATTTCCTGTTATATTTTGTATAACAAAACCACTGACAACCAGTATCCATCTGGATGAAGCCTGAAATATATATATGTTTATATAATACCTCTAGTTACATACTCAGCACTAGAGTAAACTGTTAATCAATCAACTGTACCTCTAGTTACTCGGCACTAGAGTAAACTGTTAATCAATTCGAAATTTATATTTGCAGTACGTTTCATTGTCATTATACACTTAAATCTCATTCAAATAACAGGAAGGCATCGTGCATTTCCGCATGATTGAAATGAAACTATCACCATTATCAAGGAATGAAACTATGACATCATAGTGACATCATTATGACGTCACGAAATTAGAGTCTCAGTTAATCTCGTTGTGTATTTCTGCAACAATGGCATCACCCATTAATTGGTTGTAAAGCCAAATTTTGACTTGCAAAAATCATTTTAAATGCATTTGCTGGCTGAAAATGTGCCTTACATTTTGGAATATGAAATAACTTCACCAGACAGATAAAATTATTTAATTAATTTTTTTTACTTTCGGTACCCTTTAATGCTTATAGAAGAAAGTTTAGAATAAACAAGCATGTTCTTCTTTATGTTTTTTTTTTTTCTATTTAAAGTGAATGAGCCAATAAACCATCTTTAATTGTAGGTAGGGTATGTCCCTTTAACTGTAGGTAGGGTACGTCCCTTTAATTGTAGGTAGGGTATGTCCCTTTAATTGTAGGTAGGGTATGTCCCTTTAATTGTAGGTAGGGTATGTCCCTTTAACTGTAGGTAGGGTATGTCCCTTTAATTGTAGGTTATGTCCCTTTAATTGTAGGTTATGTCCCTTTAACTGTAGGTAGGGTATGTCCCTTTAACTGTAGGTAGGGTATGTCCCTTTAAAATAGAAAAAATTTGATAGTTTACAACAATTTATTTCATGGATTATTATCTTTCAAATCAAAATGGAACAGATGATTTTGATTCTATTAAACTCAAAATTTTGATATTTTTAAACAAAATGAGCTGTAAAAGAACATGTACAAATATCAGTTGAATAATTACTCAGTTTGTACATGTAGTTGAGTTGTTTGATGAAACTGGGGTCCAGAAGAATATAACCTATACCAAATGTCTGTACAAAAAAACCACCCAACCGCCAACATTAAGGGAGATTATTGACAGCTCGTCAAGTATATTTAGAAACGAGGTAAATTATAATGTCTCACCATCTGTTTTTTGTCTTTTTGTAGTTCCAACTTCAGCACTGCTTGAGGAAGAACTTCCTTGGTGTACAGTTACTTCATGACTGCTCATGGAAGGACTTCCGATCTCTGAAATAAAGCTTTTCAGTCTATTTACACTGCAACAATATTTTGACAACTTGCTTTATTGTAAGCTAAAATCATGTATTACTTAGAAAAAGCATTTTCCACATTATCTGATGAAGAAACAAACTATTATTATATAGATTGTCAAGTATAACATTTCTATTATCATGCCTAAATAATATTTCTCATTGTTTAAATGTGTTTACAGACAGTAACAATTGTCCATAATTTATGTCCAGAAAAAAATTATCAAGGATTGGAATGCAAATTTTTTTTATGATAAAAAATGTGTTTCAAACCCCAAGGTTTCATCAATGATACTGCAGCTGGGTAAAGCCAGTAGGCTGGTCATACTAAATTCTACATGTAGTGGAACGAAATCCTGTATAAGGTTCTAATTTATTTTAAATCTTTATGGTTTAAATTGTTCTTACCATCAGCATGTTTTCTTTTTCTACTTCTAGATGGCCGTAAGTCAAAGCTCATTTCATTTTCTGTACTGTCTTCTATCAAATCTGGAAGTTGTAACTAATTTCTGTAATTCTGCTTCAAAAATCCTAAAATTTACTATTATAGAACTTTTTACATTTGTATTAATTTTCACGTTCATAATTTTTCAAAACATTTACCAAGAATGACCGTACATTTCTGCAACTTTAAACAAATTTAACAATTTTCCTCTGTGGTGCCTTTTCTGAAACCAAACACAAATGACAAACAACAACAAAACAAAGCATTACATTTTGATAAAGCACTTCTGTACTTAAAATGAGCCTAACATTGACAGAACTGGCAAATGGCAAAAAAAAACTACCTTTACATTTCAATAAAGTACATCTGTGGTTGAAATCTTACATGCCTCTATCAGCAAAACATTGACTGAACTGGCAAATGACAAATGCCAAACACTGACAGAGCTTTAAGGTGACCCTTTGCCCATATCCAAATCAGTTATTACAAATCTGAGCAAACAAAATTTACAAATTTGTCATTTCAAAAAGGAAGAAAAACTGTTCCTACATTAAGAGCACAAACCTGGTGCTTAAACTTTAATGATATCTGAGTAACTTTGAACAGCATTATGCATGCTTTACACACTTTTTATCATATTCTTCAAAATTCATCAAGTAATAAATGTAACTTCCATAAAATCTTCTTTGATTTGTTTTGCATGAAACTTAGAAAATACAAAATAATAAGATCTGTCCCTGTAAGTGACAAATGACGTCCTAAAATCAACCAAGCTTTACAGTGGACAGGAGTTTGAACATAAAACCATGGATATTAAAAGGCATAAACACAGGCAGCAGGAACTTTCTGTAGTCAAAGCAGAAATAAAGAAAGCAGAATTGATACTCTTCTGTACTAAGGAACTGTTAAATTTCAAAAATATGAAAAATTAATAAAACAAGGGTTAGCATACTTTGCTGTCCTGACTTATCACAGGTCTGTCCTGTCTTATCACAGGTCTTGTTTTGTGACATGTTGCTGGACCTTTTATCCTCCTCCTCCTTATTTTCCACTGTTTCTTCATCCTCAACAGTTTTATCAGCATCAGAACCTTCAAATGAAAAAAAAAAATAATGCATCACTATTTCCTCTGTGTCTATCAAAGGAATATACAGTGCAACTTTGTCATATTTTAAAAATGAACAAGTATTCTAAATTTGAAGAGAACAGCTTTGATAGTTTCTGAGAAATGGACCTTAACAATAAGGTTAACCAACACTGATGCCAAAGCTGACAAGAAGGTCATGACTACAGCTCCACAATTTTTCTTTGAAAAGTGGAGCTAAAAAACAACTGAAAACACAAAACTCTATAGTTTTAATATCTTTGTTACAAAAAAGTTAATCATAAATGTAACCTTTATCAGAAAACTTCTTCTTACCTAGGCCTTTGTCAATGCCTTGGAGCTGTTCATCTATTCTTACTGCTTGCCTTGATTTGTCAGAGCGCAATTTCCCTGCAGAAATGTTGTGACTTTCAAGTACATCAGCAATTGCATCAGTCCTATCTTCCAGACTTATAACCTGAAAAACAGTTGCTATATGCTTTCTATATTTTGCTGATGTAAAAATGGATGGATGCTGCAATTCCACAGTACCAACAAGTTCCAGCATGACATCGGTTCCTCTGTATGGACGTTGTGAGTCATCACATTTAGCAAACAAAAGTTCTTGTTCCTTTAAGCCAGCTACTTCTCTGTGCTTTAAAAGCATTTCAACAGATTCCTGTAGCTTCTTTGTCAAAAGAATTGGTATTCTGTGATTGAAGCTTCCCTTGACTTCCACTATCAAATGTGTCTCGCTGAGTTTCTTCTCGAAAACGGACAATTTTTTCCCCACTTTCTCACTGACAGGGCCTATTTTTCCATCATGATATTCTGTCACAGTAAGCCTCGGAACTACTGTGTTTCTTTCCATGTTGAGCAGCATTATCTGTGCAAGACAAATTTTTGCCAGCTCAGGATAAGACTCCGAGGGAGACTGCTCAATTTCTAACATAAGACGGTCATATTTTGATTCTAAAATCTTGCTTAACTTCACAACATCTTCAGTCAAAGAAACAAATGTAAGTTTGGTATTTTTGTTTTTTTTGGGACGTTGGACTTTTGCTGCTTCCAGCGTCAATGGTCCTAACAATCTATACTTCTTCAGGAATGTTTCAGTCAACTGTCTTACCTCAATATCATCCCACTTGAAAGAGTCCTCATATTCAAGCTCGGCACATTTTCTCAAACCCTGTCCAAGTCTCCTTGCCAGAGAAGGATCTGCAAACTTACCACTTTCTTCATTGAACTTAGCAAGTTTCTTAACAGATTCAATAAACAAATTCCAGTTACTGGCCTTCATTAGTTCCATCAAGCTGAGAATATCAGGATCTTCACATTTTATTGTTTTAAGAAGCAAGCCAAGTTCCATTAATCTGTTTGATAACAATTCATGCTTTTTATCATGACTGTCTTCCTCCCGATACTTTGTATTCCCATACAGCTTTATGACACTGTCGGATTCTACTAAATCCTTTATTTCTTCATCTTCAATCAGTGAAATAACATTTTCTTCAAGGCCTTCCAATGCAATGCGATATGGGACTAATATTTTGCCGGCTAAGTTTGGTCGGAGTTTCAACAGTTCAGGACATTTAAAGCATGCCTTCTGATGTTTTCTTAAGTGTTTCTTCATAAAGTAACTCTTACAGCATATGCAGACTGCAATGTTTTTTACATCTTGATTCTTAGAATAACGTTTTACGATAATGTTTCCAACTCCTGTCTTGGTAACTTCTTCGTTAAGTAAACAAACAGCCTTATTCACCAGCAGCATCCAGGCTCGCTTTCTCAACAGACTTTTTTTGGGCAGTTGCAGAATACTTATTACATCTTTTTCATTTGCATGAGCCTCGGCTAAATGTCTGGATATCTTAAAGTAATGTTTCTTGCAATATAAACACGGCTTCTTCTGTCTTTTTCTCCAAGGCTTCTTAGTCAAGGTCTTCTCTTTCAATGGCTCACTCACTGTGTTGTTCACTTCTGAAATTTACATGAAAGCTAGTTTAAACTGAATTATTCGTTTTACAATGACCATGGGCCATGCCTTTGGATTTTTTTTATCTTTCTTTCATTGCCATAGCAACTGGAGTGCTAATCAAACGGACAAAGTCTGTAAATATGAAAAATGACATATAACAGTTATAACACACAACAGCTTAACCTCAGCCGCTGCAGTTTTCATCGGTTTCTTGGGACAAAGGAGAAAGCAAAAAAGAAAAATAAATCGTACAAAAAATGTTGATGGATGACAGGAACAATGATAGGACTGCATCAAGTGGTAAATGTAAGGTCAAAATACTATCGAAAAATAATGTAGAAAGAGGCTTTCACCTCTCTACACGACATTTTGTGGAAATATCAATCACAGTTCCACACCTACATCGTATCTGCACTAACTTTACATTGTAGTTAAAACAGGTATGTAGAGGTTAATTCCCTATATACTTGATACATTTCAAACACTAGAAAGCAAACTCCTTTCAGATACCAAAAATTGCAAAAAGTACCCATGGGACCTAGGAACATTTTTGTAGAGCACAGTAACTTTTATTTCTGATTTCTGAGTACATTTGAGTGGGTTTCAACTAGAGGGGCAAATGCAAAATAGTTCTAAGTGCTACGATATACAGAAGCAGATAGCAATTTTCCCGATTCATCCCTCGAGTTATTGTATTTACCATGCTGGTCAATGACACTTCCATTACTATCACTCTCCTGTGTCTCTTCAGCCTCAGGTTTGTATGAAGGATCGTCAGCGCTGTCAACATCAATGTCAAATTCTGTAACAAGAAAACATACTTAAAAAGGTTATGAGGTAACATTTAATGCTTATCTCCTTTATAATCTGGGCCCAATATTAGAGCAAGACCCTATTTTCCTTTGTACCATATGTAAACTATAACAGAACTATTGGCTTAACCCTGAACATGCTGGAATTTTGTAATAGATTTTCCTAGCTTTGAAATTGGAACAGTCCATTCAAAGTTTAAGGGGTTTCAATATTAAAATACAAAAATGGAGCTACCAACAGTATAGAACCTGGTCAGACTGCATGGATGTGCAGGCTGGCCTGGCTCTATACTGGTGGCAAAGGCTAATCACTTTCGGTTCCAGCAGGTTAAGGGTTAAAGGCACATACTCTAAAAGTAACCAATGACATACATGTACTGCATTAGCATATGTATTTTACTTGCTTAATCTCTATAAAATGGAAAATAACTGACAATGTCATGAAGAATATCTAACAAATATTGTCTCTCCTTGGCATATAGACAGAAAGAAATGACCAATGGCTATCCACCAAAAAACTGAACATCAAGTATCTATCATAGACTAGTATTTGTGGATCCAGTACACCTATTGTTCTTTGAATATTTGACTGACATCTTGATGTTGTGGAATCATCCATTAAATACCATCCAGTTTTATACGAGATAGATAGAAATAAAATGCTGTAATCTATAAGGTATGCCTCTTGAAGAATCACTGGTCATTCAATGGTTTTAAGTTGAGGAAAAAAAAGTACAGCCCAAAAATTATTTCAGCACATAAGTCAACTAAAACACACTGTTTTCATTTTTCAACAGGCATCTGACCTTTGCAGATAATAAATAAATGAACCCAATTTGCAATATTTTATCAGTAAGACTTAGCTTACATACAAGATACATGTACTTCGTAAAAAAATACATTTCATGAACATTAAACCAAAATTCATATGCTCTCCTTACTCTACACTTTTAAAACTGATACACATCAGGGGAATTAAATTCAACAAAAGTAACTTTTTGTTTTTATTGGAGTTTAACCCTGAACATGCTGAAATTTTGTAATGGATTTGTCCAGCTTTGAAAGTGGAACAGTTCATTCAAAGTTTAAGGGATTTCAATATCAAAATACAAAAATGGAGCTACCAACAGTATAGAGCCTGGTCAGACTGCAAACGGCTCTTTACTGGTGGCAAAGGCTAATCACTTTCAATTCCAGCAGGTTAAGGTTTAACACAAGTTTTAACATATTTCTGGTCATATTCCTAACATCAGACTATTAAACAAGTGTTCCTGAGTATTCAACTAGTTTACAAACCAATCTCCCTGTAAATCACAGACTGCTTCTTCACTTGAATAAGAGGAAAGTGACAAATGACATGTAGAAACATTGTCCAAGATCAAATAAATTATTATTTCACAGAAAAAAATTTAGCTGGCAATGGTAGGACTCGAACTGTGAACTCCTGGACTGAAAATCTGATGCTCTACCAACTGAGCTCGCTAGGTTTGCAACAAAATTAACTGAGCGTGGTTATGAAAACCAGACTTTAAATCTGTTCTCTAAAAAAACATAGACGTGGCCATAGGACACGGATGATCCCACATTCCACTATATGTCACAAAAATGCTATTTTTTGCTTAATCAATGGATGTAACTCTGCCAATCTCAAATAAATTTGTGTCAAAAAACCCAGGTGGGTAAGTTCTCATGCTGAGAAATATTAGGAAGTTCCATGGCTCAAGCAGTTATACATTTGAAGTTATATTCGACACAAGTCTGAAAATGCTATTTTTGCTTAATCAGGGTGCATAAGTCTGCCGATCTCCAATAATTTTGCATCAAAATACCCAGGTGCATAAGTTCACATGCTGACAACTATTTTTAGAAAGTTCCATGGCTCCAGCAGTTAAACATTTGGAATTATGTGACACAAGTCTAAAAATGCTATTTTTTGCTTAATCAGAGGGCATAAGTCTGCTGTTCTCCAATAATTTTGCATCAAAATACCCAGGTGCATAAGTTCACATGCTGACAACTATTTTTAGAAAGTTCCATGGCTCTAGCAGCGATACATTTGGAGTTATATGTGACACAAACCAGCAGGACAGTGTGACAGTGGACGGACGGACAAGGCCAAATCGATATGCCCCCCCCCACCCCACCAAAAAAAAGGAAGGGTGCATAAAGAGGTACATACCATCTTCACTTGACTGACCCTCATAAATGTCTCGAAGTATAGTATCAATAGTCACTTCTTCTATGACAGATTCTTTGTCAACAGAATCCTGTTTAGCACCTGAAAGAATGAAATGATAACAGACAGAATAGAACTTCATTCGGTGAAATTACAATAAAACCAAAGGTACTTAGAACTTAACTAGATCCCTTAGTATATATGTGAATTACATGGGGCCATCAAAAAATCGAAAAGAAATTAAGTGATTTACAAAGTATTATGAATCATTCTTTTAATTCAAAAAAGAAAAAAAAAAGTAATTTCAATGCAAGGTATCGAAGCACGTTCAAATCACTTTCTGATAATGACCTTAATTTAACTGAACTGAGTCCTTGACCTATCTAAGCACACACAACTTTTTCATAAAGGAACCAGGATAGACCAGATTTCTATAAGTGTTGTGACTATTCTCATGCTACAGGGACATTTTGAATTATGATGTACACATATGTACATGGACATGGTACTGTTTTTCATTCATATAACACTTTTATAAGTACCAACATCATGTGATATTCAACATCGTGTGATATTCAACATCGTGTGACATTCAACATCGTGTGATATTCAACATCGTGTGATATTCAACATCGTGTGACATTCAACATCGTGTGATATTCAACATCGTGTGACATTCAACATCGTGTGACATTCAACCATAACAGGACTCTTCCTCAAACTTACCTTGGAGTTCTGGTTCCCTGACCTCTGACTTACTGGACCTTTGCTGGGAACCAGTATCATGCTCTGTGTCAAACTCTGTGCTGAAAACACAAATTAATGTCTTATAAATATCAATGTTTTTCAAACACAGAATTATTAGTCCTTCGGCATTTTCATTAACCAAAGAAAACTTATTGAGATCTGGAGCACATGGCATTTCCAAGTCTCTCTCTCTTTTTTTTAATAATGATCTTAAAGAAATAAAGTGACTGTAGATGTTTAAGGACTTTGTGGTGATGATTTTCAATTAATTAATGATGGAGTTTCCAAAGGCTTCCTTAACAGTGATCAAAAATAAGGCAAAAATACTAATACACAATAATAAAGCAAAATTTATGTTCTAATGTATCATCTCACATACATGTGCTTCATATGTTACTGAGTTTTATTAAAAGCCAAGAGTATAAATGATTATGTACTTCCAACTAACTTGGGTGTAAAACTCAAGAAACTAGAAATGGGTTTTTGATTGAACAAAAACATATGTCTCCCCCCAGCCAGTTGCTGCAGGTAGTATTGAGTCAGAGGATTGTAAAATTTGAAATTTAACCTCCAAGTGTGACCTTGACCTTGAGACACCACACCCGCAGAGTGGGTTCTGCATGTCATCTTTATGAGGTGAAAATCTGACCCAAGTTTCATTAAAATCCTTCAAGGGCTTTTGAAGATACAGAGCGGACAAGATTTTGTGGCATTTGACATTTTACCTCCAAGTGTGACCTTGACCTTGAGACACCACACCCACAAAGTGGGTTCTGCACGTCACCTTGATGAGGTGAACATCTGACCCAAGTTTCATAAAAATCCTTCAAGGGCTTTTGAAGATACAGAGCGGACACGATTTTGTGGCATTTGACATTTAACCTCCAAGTGTGACCTTGACCTTGAGACACCACACCCGCAAAGTGGGTTCTGCACGTCGCCTTGATGAGGTGATCATCTGACCCAAGTTTCATAAAAATCCTTCAAGGGCTTTGGAAGATACAGAGCGGACACAATTTTGTGGCATTTGACATTTAACCTCCAAGTGTGACCTTGACCTAGAGACACCACCACCACAAAGTGTGTTCTGCACGTCGCCTTGATGAGGTGAACATCTGACCCATGTTTCATTAAAATCCTTCAAGGGCTTTGGAAGATACAGAGCGGACACGATTTTGTGACGGACAGACAGACGGACGGACAGATGGACGGACAACTGGGGGAAAAACAATATGTCTCCCCCATTTTTGAGGGGAGACATAATGATCTGTTAAGTTTGCACATTAAATTAGAAAACAAAAAAAAGTTTTAAAAACTGCCAACAAAAATTTGAAAACAATCCTTCTTAAAAAAAAGAAAAAATAACAGTAAATGTAACTAACTGGATAAAGATTTTTTTCTTAAAACATTAAGATGTCAAACGTGGCCTTAAAACTTACTCAAAGAACTGGAATGTCCAGCCATCGACATCACCACAGTCACCTGCATTCAACTGGCTGACCACATCTCCTTTGGTACCAACAGTGTGGCTCTGCTTATAGAATAAAGGTATTCACTGAAGCTTCTCCCAAAGCAAAGACAAAGCCATGATTGTTGTAGGTTGTAGAGGTGGCATTGTCTTGCAAGTACAATTTTAAAAAAGAAATAGCAACATTAACAAAGGAGGACTTTCATACCTGTAAATACTGTAGTGTGCTTTGAATAGTACTTTGCAGCAGAAGTGGAGAATAGACAGGTCACTGTTCAGGCATCCAAAACCTTAAGATTTTACTAGGTGGCTCTGAATTAAGCATTACTATTACAAAATGTTATCATAATGGAACTGGACAAGACAGGATTGGTCTGCATGCATGTGCCGTCTGATCAAGGTCCTGTACAATGCCCTATTCAACCAGTTCATTTTTTATCAATATCCCTGAATTTGGAAAACAAATCCTGTTTAATGTATTGCTGGGACTAGTCTAGAGGAGATTCAACAGGGTAGAGATAAAGATGTTACCTATCTGAAACATGTAGACACTAAATATTCTCTTACCTCTGGATTCTTGTTCCTCTCTGCCCTCTCTTGAATCTCCATAGCTGTTCTATCATCACTTGTTGAGATCTCTGCAGTTTGGGTCTCAGCATCTCTATGGTTCCTTATCTTCTGGCTGGCAACAACTTCTTCAGCACCTAGGTCACACTGACTAGACAAGTCTGTAAAAATAACATTTTCTGAGCATGTTTTATCATGATCTCCTGTGCCTACAGAGGTAGAACTAACCCGCACCATACCTGCTTGGACATAACAATGGTCATTCACATCCGTGCCTGAACTGATTCTCTTACCATTCTCATCCGTGCCTGAACTGATTCTCTTACCATTCACATCCGTGCCTGAACTGATTCTCTTACCATTCACATCCGTGCCTGAACTGATTCTCTTACCATTCTCATCCGTGCCTGAACTGATTCTCTTACCATTCACATCCGTGCCTGAACTGATTCTCTTACCATTCTCATCCGTGCCTGAACTGATTCTCTTACCATTCACATCCGTGCCTGAACTGATTCTCTTACCATTCTCATTACTTCCACAATTAACTTGTTGTGAAGCACTGCCCTTTTGCCTATCAGGAATTCCACTCTTGATGTTCCTAAACTGTCTTTCTGAAACCTCACAATATTTGTTCCTATCATTATCAACCTGTTTGTCTGAATTCCTACTACCACTGCTATGACAAGAAGTATCACTATCTACTTGTTGAATAACACTGCTTAACTGTTTACCTGCAATTCTATTGTTGTTTTTAGTTTGTTCATTACTAACGTTTTCTGTCACACAATTTTCTTCATCTTTCGGGAAAACTGTGCCTTCATCGACATCTACCAAATACATTTTTGTTTTGTGACATTCAACCAAATGTTTATGAGCAGCACAAACAGTGCTGAATGTCTGTGAACACTTAATACATGATAAAACGTTGAGGCCAAAATTTTCTGGCTCCCTGTCCGAGTATTGCCTCGAATCATGACTAAACTGACACAGGTGGTAGAATATTCCACCCAGCAACTCGTGGTGCTCTTGAAAATGGGTGTAGAAACAGTGGAGATTCCTAAATGCCAAGTTACACAAACCACACGCAAAGGGAAACAGCTGGTTTCCTTTGTGGTGATACATCTTACATGCCTCTGTTGGCAGTATCCCCTTGGTAACACTACTGCTCTCCATATTGTTGGTATTCTTTTAAAATGATCAATCCACTTACTAATTCTGATGTATTCAACTTGTCATATCCACTAACACATTTCAGCTAAACTCAAATACTTACAAATTTTATGTAATTTTTATACTGATCAAAATTGTTCAGAAAACCTGCAATACTGACTGGTATTTCCCTTCCTATATACACTTGATATTTCAACTTCTTGTACGCAATATCCTTTATTAGTTATCGATACTTTGGGTGAACTTGCTGTTGATACTTAATGGATTGTATTATATCAGCTAAACATTTTAGCTCCTCAGCAACTATGCATGAAGTACTTAAATTTTTTGTTTCAAAATTTCATATGATTTGTTTTTTTTTTTCATTTATTTACATTCAAATGGTATATCCTCAATCTTTTCACCTCTCAACTTTTCAGCTTAACTGTCCACAAAAGGTTCTGTTTTATTCATTAACGGCTTTAACAATTTATATTCTTTGACAACTGTTCTTTTTACCAATTGTTCAACTTACAATTTATGTACAACACCTTCTATTTCAAATCAGCAGCATGTATCTAATAATCTAAAAGTTTGGATGCAAATTTTCAGGAACTGGAGTCATTTTCATGTAGTTTACAAAAACTTGTATTAATTACATGTAATTTTCAGGAATGTGTGTCTTTCTCATGTAATTTCCATAAACCAGTATCATTTTCATGTAATTTTCACATAAGAAAATGATGTTTGTATCAACCTAACAAATCTTGTTATTCCACACATTTTAAAATACATCTTTCCATACTAGTATACAGTTAAACATTGGAATATACAAGTGCTCATCTAAATGAATTACATCTTAATTATTCTGTTTGTCCATCTATACACATTCTGCATTCACAGTGGTACTGTTCCAACAAATTCATACTTCAATTTTGAAAACAGCTTAGTCAAAGACATCTTTTACACACATCACTACTGTGTTTTGTCTTTTCATGTTACATCATGTCTCTTCATGTTACATCATGTCTCTTCATGATATGTCATGTACATGTATATTCGCTACTGGTTACTGAAGTTCACCTGCAAAGACAAAACAACTGATTAAAAGCAAAAAGCAAACACACTTTGAAACAATGATGCTTGATAAAGAACAGGCATTATGCTTCTATTGTGTTACACCTATGCACCTAATAACTGACATAGTTTTATAAAGTTTTATAATTCAAATAAATGTATATGTTACAGAATTCAAAGGGTTAAGACCACTAAATTTCAAGCAGCTATTGTCCAAGTGAAATACCATGGCCTGTGAAACTGTAATCCAGTGACTTAGATAAGTTTATTATAAAAAAATATATATAAAAAAATACCATCTGCAGATTCAATAATACATTGTGCATGAAAATACTTGTTCAAAACATTAAGTTCATTTAATAATATTCTGTAATTGATCAAATTAATATCCCCCTCCCACCACCCAATAAGAAAAAGACTTGCCTCAAAAAAAAAAAAAAATTAAATAGTGGCAAATATACAGATGGAATAGTATGTCAAAATTAGTTGGAGAGCTAAAGACTTTTTTTTTTACTTTTCGTTTTAAGATTAAAGCGACTGACTCACAGAATTTTGCTCAAAAATTTTTTTTCTTTAAAATTTAAGAAAATTTAATATACTATGGAAAAAAACATAATATTATGCTTCTATACACCATGAAAACTGAAAAAAAAAGTTTTGACTTTCGGTCAGTAAAATATAGAGCGACAATCTACACCACTGAGCCACAGCGCCAACTAGTAAAGGTGCGTCAAAATTAATCTTATGAATAAAGTATCTACCCCGTTAGTCATGGGGTAAATTTTTTACCGATAAAAGTGTGTAAAACTTTACATTTTGATGTTTTTCTGTATCAAAAAATGAATCAGTAACTTAATTTAAATATGTTCTTCACAACTGCAGCAAAACTTTAAAGATGTAAGAACATTTTCTTTTTTTTCATCATCGGCCCATCTGTGAGTCAGTTGCTTTAAGTGCTAGCCACACAGTCTGCTTCTTTCCACTTTACATGTATCTGAAAATGATGTTACAAACAAACTGTGAACCTGGTTCGATCCCCATCAGAGCCAGCAAAGTTTGTCCCTCATCTCTGACGCAATTGAGGAAGCAGTCAGTCACTTGCAGAGAAACTGGTTAGTAAACTGGTTGGATACCAAAGAACACTGGTTGGGTGGACTGATCCCCAGGATATGACCTTAGCTGTTAAAACTGGCATTAAACCCAAACAAGAGCTGGTCGAACCAGGTGATGCTCCCTGAATAGGTTTTGAACACATAATAGTGTGTACATAAAGTCTTTGCCAAATTCAGCATAAAGATATTATGCTATTAGTAGTTGCTGAAAAAAGGTTAATACTGTTTAAATATGCAATGAACAATGTAGGACAGTTACCATTTTATTCTTTATTTTTCTATCAACTCAGACAGTGGCAGTCCTATCCACACAGTGTCATGGTCACGGAAGCAGGCTGGTGACAGGTAAACCAGAGGTTTTTGATACCTCTTGTAGTTTCAGAGTTATGTCCCATACAAAGTTTAAAGTGTAAAAATAAACAAAGGGCAATAACTCTAAAAATAAGCAATGCAGAATTATGGTTCTTATGCACTGCACTTCTACTCAATAAGATCTATCTACCTACAAAGTTTCTTGTTGATACTTCTTGTAGTTTCAGAGTTATGTCCTGGACAAGAAAATGCAGACGGACGGACAATCTACCTACAAAGTTTCTTGTTGATACCTTCTTGTAGTTCCAGAGTTATGTCCCGGACAAAGTTCAAAGTGTAAAAATGAACAAAGGGCAATAACTCAAAAATTAGGCAATGCAGAGTTATGGTTCTTATGCACTGGACTTCTACTCAATAAGATCTATAAACCTACAAAGTTTCTTGTTGATACTTCTTGTAGTTCCAGAGTTATGTCCCGGACAAGAAAATGGAGATGGATGGACGGACATACGAACGGACAAAGCGAAGACTATATGCTCTCCCTTGGAGAGCATATTAAAACCAAGCTTAACAAATGGTGAAATCGCATGTTTTATTCACACCTTATAAACTGTTTATTTCACAGTTCTTTTGCTTCAAGAAGAATAAACAGTGGGTTATTTAAATTGATAATTAACAATGTGACTGTGTTAAGCTGATAAATGTGTCCCATTATTTGTCTATCAAATGCTATTTGTCTGTAAAAAAAAAATTTAAAAATTGACATCTCTGAATACTACAGTAGTACACAGTAGTGTTTCACCAGTCAGCAAAATTGCAGATTTGTACCAGAAAATATGTAACTGTCACTTATGACAAAACTTTTCATGTAACTCATACTGAATAATGTAATTTGAAAAATTTGCTTGAATTCTAAGCTATAAACAAAGATCATATAATGTTTGTTCTCACTGATCACATAATGTTTGTTCTCACTGATCATATAATGTTTGTTCTCACTGATCACAATGTTTGTTCTCACTGATCACATAATGTTAGTTCTCACTAATCACACAATGTTTGTTCTCACTGATCAGATGTTTGTTCTCACTGATCACACATTGTTGTTCTTCCGTAGGGGAGGGGGTTTGGGGGCCTTCCCAAAGGAAATTTTCTTAAAAGGTGGAGTAAATGGCTCATTTTGGTGCATTTTAGGCATAAAAATATAATGAAATTTGTGTGAGAATTTAAAAGAAATATACTGGTATTCTTTGAAATGTTCAACTAAAGCAAAAAAACAAAATACGGTATGACAAGTTTTAACTTCTTTTATTTTATATTAATAAAGTCCTCTGAAACAAATACTTTATCAATAAATTAATTGGCATAACAAATAACAATGTCATCACAATATCATCAGGCAAATGGTCATGGTCAGCAGACGCTCATTTAACAACTATCAAATACATCAAGGTTAATAGACGCTTGAAAACTATACATCATGATCAGCCTGGAGAAGTCTTGGATAATCCGTGCCACCGAATATACAGTACATTGCTAGTATTAACAATTCATTACAATTGGTCTCTTATAGCTGAAGTAAACATTCTTTTAATTTTTAAAAATAATATTATATATTTTTTAAGTGTTGCATAATTAGCAAGACTAGATCAAAGTGATTGTCAATGATTTGTTTGGCAGGATTATTAAAAGTGGACTGGTGTTTGCTTGTATATTTTTATTGCTTCAATCGTCAAACTTATAAAAATATACATTCCCTCACAAAAATATATATTTCAAACAAATATGAGAAAAAAATCATCAAACATACTTTATACTGTCAAAATCCCAAATAAGGAGTCTGTTTCAAAAAATAGTGGTCAAAGTGTCTTCAAGGTGTCTAAGTGTCACCTTCAATTTAAAATTTAAAGGGAATGACTCACTGAATTTTGCTGAAAATTTTTTTTCTTTAAAATTTAAGAGAATTTAATATACTATGGAAAGGACATAATATTATGCTTCTATACACCATGAAAACTGAAAAGAAAAGTTTTGACTTAACCAGGATTCGAACCCACGACCTTTCGGTAAGTAAAATATAGAGTGGTGATCTAGACCACTGAGCCACAGCACCTACTTGTAAGGATGCGTCAATATTAATGTTATAACTAAAGTATCTACCCCGTGACTAACGGGGTAAATTTTTTTACTGATAAAAGTGGGTAAAACTTTATATTTTGATGTTTTTCTGTACATGTTCTTCACAATTGCAGCAAAAATTTCAAGATGTAAGAACATTTTCTTTTTTTTTTTTTCATTGTCGGCCCATCTGTGAGTCAGTCGCTTTAAACGGGGTCTAGGAGACAATGGTGTCTAAATTTCTGACATTCCATAAAAGCATGCCGAACTCCCATCCTACCAGTTCCTTAAATTTACTCACATGTTAAACTTCCGGACTTCATTCTAATGGTGTGTTTAAGAAATACAAACGCTAGTGGGCTTGATAAGTTTTAGTACCAATGCCTAACGCGGTCTTGCTGTTTTCTGACAAATGAACGACCTTTAAAAGGGGAGGTAAGAAATAAGAAATATCCTAGAATAAATCCCATCAAACCTTTGTCGGTATGGAATACGCTACATTAAGGAGACTAGTCTCACTTAGGCAGACATAGTCCTATATGACATGCAAGTGCCAGATCTACCATAAATGCATTATATAAACAGAAGTGGGTGAAAACGGTTCAATTTACAAACGATCCAGGTAAAATCGGTCTGAGTCAAAACGGCCCACATATTAAAACTAGTCAATATCACGGACAAATTTGACTAACTTAGATTATTTATAACATTTGCTTGCCTAGTACAAATTACTGAACATCACTAATTTCATTATGAGTTGTTGCAAATGAGATATGATTACAGTTCGGGAAACTTGAAAAAAATACAAAACAGAATTATAGATTTATATCCTTTTACATCAGTATTTATATTGAATACTGGCTGATTCGGGGGCTAGTATAAAACGCTGACGCGAAACGCTGACAATATACAATAAGAGGAAAAACGCTGACGATATAGATAAAGAACAATTTCAGAAAACGCTGACAACATAGATATAGTATGTTAATGGAGTTCCTATACTGTCATATATAGTAAAATAACTGATGTATTAAAAATCAGTACTGATCCTTTAAAAAAGAAAAATATCATTTGATGAAAAAAGATGATAATAAAAAATGAAGAGAGAAAAATGAAATTTGAAAAACAAAGTGGCTCACTTAGTTAAAAGTGATTTTTAAATAAATTTTGAATGAACTTAAGTATTTGCTTGTGGTGGAATTGGCAATTAAAGATTTAATTACCTTAAAAAAGACAGTAATAAAGAAATGAAGAGGAAAAAAAAGGAAATTTGAAAACTTGACAAAGTAGCTCACCTAATTAAAAGTGATTTTTAAATTAATTTAAATAATTTTAAAAAGAAAATTATTTACTAGTAGTGGTATTGGCAATTAAAAATTCAATAATTTTAAAAAAATATTTGTCAACTTTGAGGAAAGAGGAAAAACGCTGACGATTTAGAAAAAAAGCAATTTTAGAAAACGCTGACAACATAGATATAGTATGTTAATGGAGTTCCTATACTGTCATATATAGTAAAATAACTGATGTATTAAAAATCAGTACTGATCCTTTAAAAAAGAAAAATATCATTTGATGAAAAAAGATGATAATAAAAAATGAAGAGAGAAAAAATGAAATTTGAAAAACAAAGTGGCTCACTTAGTTAAAAGTGATTTTTAAATAAATTTTGAATGAACTTAAGTATTTGCTTGTGGTGGAATTGGCAATTAAAGATTTAATCACCTTAAAAAAGACAGTAATAAAGAAATGAAGAGGAAAAAAAAGGAAAATTGAAAACTTGACAAAGTAGCTCACTTAATTAAAAGTGATTTTTAAATTAATTTAAATAATTTTAAAAAGAAAATTATTTACTAGTAGTGGAATTGGCAATTAAAAATTCAATTACCTTTAAAAAAATATTTGTCAACTTTGAGGAAAGAGGAAAAACGCTGACGATTTAGAAAAAAGGCAATTTTAGAAAACGCTGACAACATAGATATAGTATGTTCATGGAGTACATCCGCTGTCATATATAGTATAATAACTGGTGTATTATAAATAAGTACTGATCCTATAAAAATGGAAAATATCATTTGATGAAAAAATATATTTATGTATCTTTTCACCTCTCACTTGATTTAATTATATGAAAAAATGATTTATTGACCTTCAGGTCCATTAGGCATGGTATTTTTATTGTGTAAATCAACATATCATGTAACATGTATATGATAAGCATATACGTAGCCATATATTTATCAGTCATAGCACTGATGAATAATACTTGATAACACACTTCTGTATGACGATACATGTTTGTGCTTTACACTTCTGTATTAAGATACATGTTTGTGCTATATAAATATATTACTATACAAAAATCAGAGTTATTTCATCCCTAATGGCTCTACCAGTACAGGTTTGAACATTTCTAAATCAACTAAAGTCATCAGTCCTCTTCAATTAATTAAATTCATAAATAGTTAACAAATTATAAGTACACATTCTACTCATTTATTTAAAAACATATTCACTCCGTGATGCTGATCAAAGTCATTAGCACCAGTTACAAGAACAACGACTTAAAAATGTATTAGGACAAATAAGCTGCAAAGCTCAAAACAAGTATCCAAATGATTATATCAAGTAATAAATTACAAGTCATTAACTGCATTTTGAACTTTCCTTTGATTTATTAATATATAAAGGACATACAGTTCGATTCAAATCAAGGGTAAAAGTCTATAGTGACTTTCGGCATTCCTCACTTTCCGTGCAAGTACTGGTTTGAGCCCAGAAGCTATTACAAACAGGTAAAATCGATGTAAAATAAATAAATATGAACTATAATTACTATAAAGACCATATTTGTTCTCTGAATATTTAGTTCCTTAAACCCGTAACTTTAATACAATTTAACTATGCCAAAAACAAAATCATTATAAATTATATATAATTAATCGCTTTGAATTTATGTTGTGGATTAAACACACCTTGCGGGCGCTGCTACAATAACATGACACGTACATCTAATAAACAATCAATCAACACCTATAATAATGACACGATTATTCAATTAACACCAATACATTTGTTTAAATAGCACCCTAGCAATTCTACTGTGATATTTCACGCGTACTAAAGTATAGTAAAATAAATTACCAATCAACACTTATATAAAATGACTAAATTTTTATTAACTGCGCTCTTTGTTTTTCAAATTTGTTTTTCTTCTTTTCAATTTTTATAATTATCTTTCTTTCATAGCATGATATTTTCCATTTTTAAAATCTCAGAACTGCTTTTTAATACATCAGTTATTTTTACAATATATGACAGCAGAGGAACTCCATTAACCTAATATATCTATGTTATCAGCGTTTTCAGAAAATTGTACTTTTTCTAGATCGTCAACGTTTTTCCTCTTTCCTCAAAGTTGACAAATATTTTTAAAAGGTAATTAAATCTTTAATTGCCAATTCCACCACAAACAAATAATTAAGTTCATTCAAAATTTATTTAAAAATCACCTTTAACTAAGTGAGCGACTTTGTTTTTCAGATTTCATTTTTTCTGTCTTCATTTTTTTATCGTTTTCTTATTTCAACAAATGATATTTTCCTTTTTTAAAGGATCATTACCGAGTTTTAATACACCAGTTATTTTACTGTATATGACAGCGTAGAAACTCCATTAACATAATATATCTATGTTGTCAGCGTTTTCTGAAATTGTTCTTTATCTATATCGTCAGCGCTTTTCCTCTTACCTAAAAATTGACAAATATTTTTACAAGGTAATTAAATTTTTAATTGCCAATACCACTACAAGCAAATACTTAAGTTTATTCCAAATTAATTTAAAAATATCTTTTAATCAAGTGAGCTACTTTGTTTTTTTTAAATTTCTTTTTCTTCTCTTCATTTTTTTATTATCTTTTTTTTTTCCATAAAATGATATTTTCCATTTATAAAATCTCAGAACTGATTTTTAATACATCAGTTATTTTTACAATATATGACAGCGGAGGAACTCCATTAACCTACTATATCTATGTTATCAGCGTTTTCAGAAAACTGTACTTTTTCTAGATCGTCAACGATTTTCCACTTCTTTCCTCAAAGTTGACAAATATTTTTAAAATGTAATTAAATCTTTAATTGCCAATTCCACCACAAACAAATAATTAAGTTCATTCAAAATTTATTTAAAAATCACTTTTAACAAAGTCAGCTACTTTGTTTTTCAATTTTTTTTTCTCTCTTCATTTTTTATTATCATCTTTTTTCATCAAATGATATTTTTCTTTTTTAAAGGATCAGTACTGATTTTTAATACATCAGTTATTTTACTATATATGACAGTATAGGAACTCCATTAACATGCTATATCTATGTTGTCAGCGTTTTCTGAAATTGTTCTTTATCTATATCGTCAGCGTTTTTCCTCTTATTGTATATTGTCAGCTGTCTGTCTATTTAAGCTTATTTATCGTCAGTACCGGTTGCCCATATGACCGACGCCCCCTGGAGAGATTAGTTATTTTATGTGGTGGGGGTAGTGCAAGATACAGAAAGCATCCCATTCCAGAGACACTTCTGGTTCTTTTACATGCTCTGTGTATAGCACAGATACATGGGACCTCGGTTTATAGTCTCATCCGAAAGACTATTAGTAATGTTAGTGGAGGAGCGGGGGATCGAACTCGGGACCCCTGGTATACCAGTCCAGCGCGTTACCACTGGACCACATCCGCTCCTATATATTGTCAGCGTTTCGCGTCAGCGTTTTATACTGTCCCCTGATTCGGACCTTGGCTGATTCGGACCAAGGCTGATTCGGACCTTCCTTGGCTGATTCGGACCACTTTCTTGGCCGATTCGGACCACTTTCTTGGCTGATTCGGACCACGTTACTGAAAAATATCCCTCATCTTTAAAATTTTTTTAAGTGAGTAACTCCCTATTTTTGATACTTATCTGGCTTGATTTGATTGTATATGATGCGGGTTACGCTGAAAATCTGAAAGATAGAGAATTGTCTTCGACTTCTTGTTCACTTTTATTTTAAACAGTGTGTTCATCACAAATATGAAGATATCTTCTATGTAGTCTCACAATTTTAAAAACATAGATGAACTAAATGTAATAATACCAAATATCGAATAATTTAAAACCAAATGATTTTACCATTTTATTTATCAAACTATTTCCGTGATTTAACGGCGGGCCGGATCAAAGTCGGGCATTTACACTTACTTTATAATGTGTGGATTAAAGTGCATATAACTAATTAAATGAACGCAATAAATATGACCATAAATTTTCAGCGTAACTCATGGCCCTAATACAATCAAATTAAGCCAGTTTAGTATCAAAAATAGGAAGTTACTCACTTAAAAAATGTTAAAGATGGGGAATATTTTTCAGTAACGTTGTCCGAATCAACCAAGAAAGTGGTCCGAATCGGCAAAGAAAGTGGTCCGAATCAGCCAAGGAGGGTCCGAATCAGCCTGGGCCGAATCAGCCAAGGTCCGAATCAGCCGGGTTCCTTTATATTTAAAGCTGTTTAGCTTAACCTCTTATACGTGCTGGCCTCTACAACTATTTGAACTATGCAAAACTTTGATTGAGTCTGAATAAGTCAGCCGTTTTGACTATGAGTTGTGGGCCGTTTTGACTCGGGAGCCGTGAGCCTTTTGTAAAACTGGCTGGTTTGACCCAGATTCATAGAACCAATTAAAAGAACTTTTTAAAAAGAATTCAGTATACATTTATTTTTATTATGAAATAAGTATTTTTAATCACCTTTTATTATTAAGCAGAACTTGATATTTTCTAATTAAAAAACAATTGATTATGAAATTTTGTTGGAATCAGGGTCTTTCAAATGAAAGACCCTGCTTGAATACAATTATTTTTGTTACATATAAAATATTTGTTTTTACGTATACCCATGTTATCACCATATGATTATTCCGTTGCTTATACAGTATGCATTCTATATTTACCACGCAGAGTACGATTGGGCAGCAATAAAAGATATACTCCCAGGTGTTTTCTTTCCTTTTAGTGGAATAACTATAAACCCAAAAATATATAACATGGTGTAAGAATAAAAGGGAACAATTCTATAGTTGTGGAATTATTTGCAACTCTTTTGGTTAAATTACATCACTGTTACCAGTTAGACGGGATTAATGTTTTTATTAAATTCAACAATGGGTTTAACTGGAATTCCAACTCCACAGATGGTCTAGAGCAGTGAGAACCTGCTAGAGGCTCTCCAGAAATTCAAACAACATGTAGAGCTTATTTTTGCTGATGACCTGAAAGACAATCATAGGAAGTCAAAGTTACTTATTTATCATTGTGGATAGGAGAGGACAGACGATAAATTTACAATACATTACAGTTGACAGAAAATGAATAAAGGTTTACAAAACTGATTTCAGATAAATTACAACTCCATGTTTACCCAAATCAAACCTAGTTTTCAATCGTTATATCATTTTATTAAATTAAATATGAAAAAAAAACAAGGGGACAATACTATCGAGCAATTCATCACAAGATTGAACATACTTGCTGTAATTGTGCGTTTGGAGACACATACAGAGATGACATGGTAAGAGAGTAAGTTGTTTTTGGAATACAATCTGAGAAAATAAGAGAAAGTCTTATTTCGGAGGGAGATCAACTCGCACCTGTGAAAGCAGAACGAATATGCAAGTGTTATCAATATGCTCAAAAGCTGCTACCGACAGGGAAAACAGCAAGACCATCGAAAGATGATATCAAAAGTCGCAGAAAACAACATTCAACCATATCAAGCTGCAACTAGAAAAAAAAACCCCGCTGGTGTAACGAAATACTTCACACCTTAGATCATAGCAAAATTTGAACTGTCAAAATGTGGACCATTGTGGCAGGAATGACTGTTTTTTAGTGTTAACTTCATTTCATTTTATAATCTTTAGTGTTTTTTATGGGTAATACGGTACCTATTTTCAATTGCTAAACAATTTAATTAAGGTACTGGGTAAGAGTACACAACACTTTAAATGAGGGTTGTTCAATAATTACGATTGTATATTTTAAATACGTAAAGCCTTGCATTTATATAGTATATGTGGTAATCTGTCTGAACTGATTTGTATACTTCCATAACACTCCTCAAATTGTGATAAATATATTTGCATGGAATTTTCATGTTTTCAGTTGAGGCAGGGTATATATAGAGGAATTTTCTCATTTTCATTCGCTGGTTCAGAGACACTCGAAAGGTAACTTCTACCTCTTGTCAGAGCCTAGCCATTTCCGGAAATAAATAAGGATATTATTTTTCTTTCGGCCAGGGTATCTAAATTCAAATCCGAATCTTTATTTTCATTTCCTTTCTAAAATGTGGCTTGTTAATTTGGTAAACTTTAGCATTACCTCGTTGTTGTAATCCTTTCATTTTTTCATAAAATGAGAAATATTTAGAAATCTAGAGATTGTTCTGAAATAAAACAGTATTGAACCCTATACCTGCTTCTTTGTATTTTCTGGTTAGAAACACTGTAAAGTTTAACAAAAGAATCTGGGGAACAGGAAGTAACCCTGTTACACAATTACATACCAGGAAAATATGCTCTTCAAAAGGAAAACGTAACGTTGTAACTTTTGTAAAAAAAAAAAAACAAGAAAAAAAACCCAAAGACATTTTGAAGCCGTCTCTGCAGACAAAAAACGCTCAGTGCATACGAAGATACTGATGGATTTCCAGGAGTGGACATTAATGAAACTGTTCATAACAGTGATTTTGAAATTGACGATGTTAAGTATTCAGGTAATCAAGTTTATGCCGTGATTCAGGTAGACCCTGTACGTTGACACTGGTGTTTTTTGTAATATTCTTACTGAAGATGATTTTCAGAGTTAGGTATAAAGCTTTCTCTCAGTCTGAAAAGAGTGTCTTGCAATCTCATGGCATATAATGGTGCTAAGCCTGACGTTACTGGCCAGGGAAATTTTAAACATTCTTATTGATTTTTTTGTAGTACACAAAAGCAGATCTATCTTAGGTCTCCAGTCGTGTCTTGAATTCAGTTTGATTAAGATAGTCATGTCTGTAGACAATAAGATAAGCTCTTTGTCAAAGGAAACAGTATTAACTGACTATCCTGATTTATTTATAGGCATTGGTCATCCTCCGGGCAAAGTTTAATTGAAACTTGATCCTAAAGTCCAGCCAGTTGTGCAGTCCCACGATAAAGAGTACCTGTTTCCCTTAAGGAAAAAGTTCATACTGAGTTACAGAAAATGGTCAAAGCCGCTATTATTGCAAATGTCAATACACCTACTAAATGGGTCAATTCAATGGTTGTTGTCCACAAACCTGTTGTGCCGAAATTGATGATTCAGTCTTGTCGTGGAAAAATGATGAACTTGTTTTTTCCACTTGAGAGTGACAGGGATATTCATTAGAAATTTCCGAAAGTTTTGTTTCGTCGGGACTTTGTTCTGGAACATTGATTTCAGAGAGAACAGGCTGATGTTGAGGTTCATTTGATTTGAGAAGGTTGCGCCTATTGCTACAGTATTTTGTACCTTCTGATGTTTTTACAGTGTACGAACGTGCATTATTTTGTGCAATAACCGTAGCTGGTTTTCCATATTGCACCTTGCTGAATGAGAACGGGTTCACCTACATTCAACGACTTGGGTTTGCTTTTGTTCGGTTAATTTTTTTCTAACTTTCAGAGGATCTGGAGTTTCTGGCTTCAACTTTTCCTGAATCCTTAGTAGGGTTGCACGATTCTCAAGCAAAGCAATGGCTGGATCTGTGGAAGTATATACCTTTTGCTTTTAACAAAATTCTCTTGCAATTTTAAACATGAGCCACTGCTAACCCATTGCTTTGGCTATACAAAGGAGAAGAGAATACATGCTCAAAACACATGTTTTAGCAAAATCTTTGAACTGCTGAGGTGTGTAATAAGAAGCACCGTCTAAAACTAATCTCATCGCAATACACTGAAGAGAAAACAAGTGTTTCATTTGCCCAATAACAACAATACTTGCTGTGCTTGACAATTTATTCAAAGTAATTGCTGTAATAGTCAACAATAAGTAAGTAGTCTTGACCATCAAATGTAAAAACATCAGTGGCAACGTGTTGCCAAGGGCGGTCTGGTATTCATAGGGTACCAATGGCTCTTTGTGATTTGAACATCTATGTTCTAGACAAACTGAACATTTATTGACCTTCCATTGATGTGTGCTGTAATGCTAGGCCAGACCGTAGTATCTGCTGCTCGTTTTAGACATTTTGAGATACCACAGTGATCCTTATGCAAAATGTTCAACATTTCTTGCCTCAGTGTACTAGAAATTAGTATTTCCTGACCTTTCATAATCAAATCATCTTGAACTGTCAACTCATCTCTATAGTAGTTCCAGTAATCAGGTAACTGTGACGGGCAATCTTGACGCTTTCAAGCCATCCTGACTGAATTACGTCCTTAAGCAGTAAATTATCATCTTTAAGGGTAGAAAACCTTATTTCAGTGAATTTCCTGTCACTTACTTGGATATGTTTTATAACAAAATGGACATGCAAATCAGAAGTTTTTGACTTCCTAGACCGAGTATCTGCTAAAGGAATTTGCATGTCAGGTAATGTAAAGTCATAACCTTGCAACTGAAGCATCATACGCTGTAACCTTAAAGGTGCGGCATAGATAGGTTTCTATGATGGCAAGAAGAGGTAAGTGGTCTGACTCTATCACTACATGGCGACCTTACACATATTGTTTAAAACGATTTAGGCCAAATAAAATAGCAAACAATTCCTTTTCAATTTGGGCCCAGTTCACCTCTGACTGTGTAAGCGATTTTCTTGCATATGCAACTGGCTTATCGTCTTTGAGGAGAGTAGCACCAAAACCATATTTGGAACAATCAAATTACAACTAATGATTTACTTGGATCATTGTAGGCTAGAACCGGCGCTTGTGTCAATATGTCTTTGACCTTTTGAAAAGATTCTACCTGAGCATCATCCCAATGAAAATGAATATCTTTCTTTAAGATATGGTGTAGAGATGTAATAACCTCAGACAAATTTGGTATAAATCCGGAAAGTTATGTTACCATGCCCATAAATGTTTCTAGTTTTGCTTTGTCCTTAGGCAGTTCCATTTCTCGAATTGCGGACTCTTTTTCTGGATCAGGCTTTAAACCATCAAAGGAGAGGATGTGACCAAAATATTTAACTTCAGTAAGTCCAACTTCAACTTTGTCTTTATTAAGACGTATGCCATTCTGTTGGTATCTATTGAGAGCTCTTCTGAGGTTCTTGTCGTGTTCTGCACGTGTTGACCCCCATACTACTTTTCATCCACTATTGCAGAACAACATCAAGACACTCATCTGTGCGACGCAGGAAATCATCTTGACTTATACCAGGGGTATAGCGAAAACGATCTAGAGGGCTATTGAATGTAGTCAATATGACGATTCCTCATCGAGTTCCATTGACCAGTCACCTTGTTCGCAGTCCAGCTTTGTGAAGTACTTAGCTGCAGATAATTGGGGAAGAATATCGTCAAGAGTTCTCATTAGATAATAAGGACGATATAGTGCCTTGTTGAGGTCTTTCGGATCTAGGCATATTCTGACCTTATCTGATTCTGGTTTGTTTAATGACAATGATGTTTTTGAATAAAATTAGCTTGTTACTGGCAATTGGGTCAATAACAAAGCCGCTACGCTTTGAATTTTTAAGGTCTTATATCATAATGGGAGCTATATCATAATGGGAGCCTACTTATTTACAGTGTTACCCCGCTTATGTAGTGAATGTATGCACTGGTATTCGGACATGTATATATATATTTGTAGTTTTAATGGAGCTATGATTCAAGTTAATGAAGAACTGTGAAAATGTATACAACAACAACAGTTACTGCAACAACAACAACAACTACTACTACTACTACTACTACTGCTACTACTACTACTGAAGTTGAGGTATACTACAATACTTCCACTCCCTGGCCTATCAGCTTTTATGGCAACATGGTAGGGTATTCGAATAAGAAACGTCGAGCTCATAACAGGTTGGTTTTTTCCGGGTTACATTAGGCGCCCATAGTTAATTACTTAGAGTGTAAATGTGAGATACCCTTAGTCCCACAGACGTTCAGTACTCTAAGAATTCGAGGACGAATTCTAAGAAGGAAGGGGTGTATTTAGTACAGGTGTAATACGACACTTCTACACTAGCCTTTATGGTGACGTTGAAGAGTGTTCGCTAAGAAACCAAAATTATCAAAGTTCAAATCAATCTCATGGCAAGTGGATTTTTCCGGTTTACACTAATAATCGAGCGTGATGAATCTAAGTTGTAAGAACTTGTATCACAATCGATGTAAAATAAATGAGTCTAAACTAACGAACTAAATAATAATAATGATAGTAAAAACAATTATAATCACAACAATAGTATTAAAGTGACGGTCCTGTAATTTAAATTTCTTAGTAAATGTACTACTCTTCAAGACCTCTTGTGTCGTGAAACTTCTTAAAACTTCTTGAAAAAATGTTTTGCTTTTACACTCTAATGAAGTGTACATCTGGGCGTATTAATTACAAATGTTATATTGTTTTAAAGGAGGTACTCACAAACACAGTTAAAATCATCTAAAGATTTTATTTTACAGACATTTTCTAAAAATATACAAAAAGCAATTAAGCTTACTTTGGAGGGCAAGTACTTTCCTTATGTAACAAGTGTCATTTGTCATGCAAATTTCTGTTGCCTGAACAGACAATCAAACTTCCTTTGTCTCTAATATATAGCATACAACGATAAGTAACAAAGTAGTTTGCCTGTGTGTTTGCCTGATTATGGGAAATATGGAAAATATAACTGATGTCAAGGCATCATTAATGATGACTTTCCTATTACTAACTCGAGCTAGTTTATTGACATTTGGAAAACAGACGGACGAACCAGTATGCACATCTCGATTTGACTACGACCATAAGCTGCTGCAGAAAATGTTGATGATGGAAATTGAAAATAATAATCTGAAGGACATGGTGAATGTTATAAATAAAATGCTCAAGGACAATCAAGGTAATTCTATTCTTTTAAAAGAAAGGGGTTAAATTACTTTTCATTTTGAAAACAATTTAGCAACCCAATCTAATGCATACATTTGTTGAAATAGATTTTGTATAATTGAAGGCTTACATTATATTCGTTACATAACTTACGCTAATATGCAACAATCGGTGATTTAACACTAACCAGCATAAAAGACCATAACCTGTTTGTTAGCTTTTGAACCATTTCTTTCCAGAGGTAAACAGTCAAATGAAGTCATCTTTAGATGGACTTGTTGCGCAACTGCATGAAGTTAAAAGAACGACTTCTTTCGATGGCACAGGTAATACATTTATTCGTTGGGGCAGGACTGATTGTCCTGGAAATGGAACAGAATTTGTTTATAAAGGGTACGCAGGTGGGTCACATTATAACAATAGGGGCGCAGCTTCCTCTTATTTGTGCCTACCAGAAGATCCGGTATGGGATGTATATGAAGATGCTGAGCAAACAGGAGGCACCGTCTGGGGTGCTGAATATGAAATATATGATCGAGATCAGACAGAACGTTTCTTCGGGAAGAAATTATTTAATCATGATGTACCGTGCTGTGTTTGTCGGACAAAGCGAACTGTACTGATGATACCTGGGCGTACTGTTTGTTACGACGGATGGAGGTTGGAGTATGGAGGATATCTTACCAGTGGTTATGACGGTCATTACGCAAGTGACTTTGTTTGTCTTGATAAGGATCCTGAAATCATCAAGGGCAGTGCTTCTAATGCAGATGGAAAGTTATTTTATTTCGTAGAAGCACGTTGTGGATCATTGCGATGTCCTCCATATGTCAACGGTCGTGAACTGACATGTGCTATTTGTTCGAAGTGACATCAGTTCTTAAATTCTACTTCTCCCTGAAAACTGCGCTGTACATTGTTACCAAAAACAAATTGCAGAATATATATGAGTTTTTGACTTATTGGGAGGATAGGTGCGCTTTTTGTTCGAAGTGAAGAAAGCCAATGGCAGAAATTGCAGTTATACAAAATTGAAGTATTTTGCTCTAGTTTGCCCTTTTTTCTAAATGAAAAAGTAAAAATATATATCTTATTTTGGGTTTCGCCGTTTTCACTGTTACAGTTTATACATGTCTTAATTTTTTACTTTTTTGCAAATGACTGAATAAAAAAAAATGAAAGGACACAACAGAAATACAGTTAAGGTTACTTATCTGAGTTTTAATCCAAAATAAAATATTGTGCAGAGTGATACACCTGGTGTTGGAACTGTCTAAGATACTACGTGAAGGGAATACATGTTTAGATTATTTACATGAGCAATATTTACAACAAGTTGTAAGAGTTCATAAGTCCATAGTCCTGAAACAGATGCCGTTTAATTAACATAAAGCTTAGTCATGCAGATTATTTATTTTATGCTGCAGTTTTCCGTGTTTTTTGTTTTGTTTTGTTTTTTGTTGTTGTTTTTTTGTTGTTATTTTCTAGGTTTTTGCTTTATGAAATGATAACGACATGACTTCAATACCATGTAAAAATCACACATTTGAACGCCAACAACACATCAACACATCAGTTAGATATAGAATGATTACATGTTTCAAGAAAGACTGTTATAATTTGTTATTATATAATTGATTTGATATAAGCCCTGTTATTTGTTCGAGAGCAGTCGTATTGGACCCGAGGCCGAGGGCCAATACGAATGTCCCGGTAGCAAATAACAGTGCAATTGCTCACCTTCCGTCTTCCTCTTCCGTCTGTCCGTGTTTACGAGAGTTACAAGTTGTTAAAGAATGGATATTCACACGAATACCGTACCAAGGCCATATACAACCTTTTTAAGAAGTCACCTCGTACTGTTAACAAGATAAAAGTCGATGAAACAATTTCGAATTTTCTATTGATTTATATTTAATTATTTAATTTAATTTCATCTTATTTTTACCTCGATGCTATCAACTGGAAAACAAAATGGCTTCAGTTAAAGATTGAATTTTATATAATTTTGTTTTGGACCTGATATACCAGCCAATCAAATTGAGCTACAAGACAGCCAATATCAGTATCACTGTTCAGCCTAGGGCCCGATAAGTGTTATTGATATTGGCCCTGATATTTAGAAATCCACGTTTTACTGCGTCAGGCGTTGGTATGTTATGGGGCTCATAATTAATGGTTATGAAATAACTTCTTTTACAAAGCAGTGTTAGAATATTCAGTAGTGAAATGCACAAATATTGAATATCATTATTCACCGTTAATATGTCAAATGAATGCATACTGATGAATTAATTATACAGGGCCTGCCTTACTGTAAAACTCGACGCTCAAAAACAGTTGAGAAAAAAACAAACAAAACAACAACAACAACAAACAAACTTTGTTTAGCATTTCAGAGGAAAGTGATCTTTTTAAAATGATGAAAATCAGTTCACGTTAATGTCAGAAACCTATTTTAAAACGAAAAACCCTTGATTTTTAGGCAATCAGTGACATAAAGCCGCTCTTTCCTTTCACTATGCCCTATGCATTTTTTTGCAAAACAAATGTGCCATCGATATCGACTGTTTCCTTTGGAGAAAAATGACAATCCCGCCCCTTCTTGCAAACAAGACGGCAAATTACCCACGTTACCCACTAAACACCAGTTGCTTAGCTGTAGGAAAAATATATATAGAAAACTAAAACCGATGCAACATACGATTCTAAATCTTATTGTGTGTCCAACCGGACCTTTCTTAACGATGACATATATTAATTTCATTCCGCTGAAGGAAAAGGAAACGCCATTGGCATTAAACCAGTTTCCTGTATTTAGTACTTTGCCAGTCATAAATGAGTATCTAAGTATAGTAGAAAACGAATTACTGAGAATCCCCTTTTCATACTTATATGTACAAACCAACTGCACAAAAAATGTATGTAATGTTAGGGAAGAAGTGATTGTCCTGAAATTGTAGTACAGTTAGTTTATAAAGATTAAGCAACCGGGTGATAAAAAAGAAATGCAGGCGCTGCCGCAACTTACTTATACTTGCAAGAGAATCAGATACGGGATGTAAACGGCCATGATTGATCTGTTTATTTCTTTTTTCTTTCGTTGAAGCACGCTTTTGAACTTTGCGCTTATATCTAAACTGCGCAGTTTGTTCCAAGTATTTTTTTTATTTAATTTTAAGAGCCACATTAAGTATGATACCACAAAACAGTAAATGAACATTTCCGCCATGTTTTGCTGCAGATAGACATTATTCTTCGCAAAGACAGTCATAAAGATCTCCAAAATATATCAGAGTTACTATTATTCATATTGTTTATTTTTATGTTTACAGATATGATTACTTCATTTCAGTGTAAAGGTCCTAATTAATAACTAATAAATACAAGACTTTTTATTATTTTTAAGTGTTTTTTATCATATAAACCCACGTACGTAACTTCATTTCTTTGAATTTTGTTTGAATATTTTCACCTCCAGTCTTAATAGTACTAAGTGGATAACTAAATCTCATCTTGTGGTATCGCTACCAAAAATTGAAAAAAAAAAAACAAAAAACAACAAAACAACAAAAAATGGTTTGTAAGTTTTATTGGCAATACCCATATTTAAGAAAAATATACAATTGTAGTTTAAAATTACAACTGCAACAAGGTATTTTTCAGGCAGTGTTTATTATTAAGATTTGAATTATAAATTTAAGAAAAAAAAGATATATAAATTTCTCCACGTTATTTGTAACACTATTTACTAAAAGAACACTTAGAACACATTAGGGATATTATGCAGTATCGTTATGCATGTGCGGTGTTAATAACGTAACAGCACTGTCTGTTTCTTTTATAATTGTACTATCTCGTTCAAGAACATTTTCTGCAGTCCAATGTTTCGTTAAAATGACATTTTTGCAAACTAAAACAGGAGGAGCTATTTTATAAATTGCGAACTAAAGGTTCGTTAACTGTTCGTTAATTGTTGGAAACAATTTCCTTTGGTAGGATGGGGAACATGTACAATTATTCGGACACTATTTTTTGTATATTGTTAAAACTATGAAAAGAAAGGTTATGCCCAAACTACATGAGGATCTGATGATAATGTTAATAATATGAAAGTAGTACTTGTCTTTGACACTATTTAACAATTACCGTAATTCATTTTAAACATGCCTTCAGAAATATCTGGCTAGAACTCGGCGTATACTATAATATACGCATACATCTATATTTGCTTGTAACTAGTTTACATTTCAAGATCTCTTGAGACTTGAAACTTCTCTAAAACTGTTAAACAAGACGGCGCTTACACCTTAATGCATTGTTCGACTGAACAAATTAACTAGAAGTAGCTGATTGTATATTGTTTTAAGTTATATAGGACGTACTCATATGGAAAATAATTTTGAGACTTCCAATTGTACACACTAATTAGGAACCACACTTAAAGTTAGAGTACAAATAGAAGCCTATTAAGCTTATTTTGAGAGGCAATTATATGTAACAAGTGTCATTTGTCATGCAAATTTCTGTTGCTTGAGTAGATAATTGCCACTTGCTTTGTATCGAATGTATAGCATATAGCGATAAATAACATAATAAATTTGCGTGTGTCTGATCATGGGAAATGTAGAAAATATAATCGATTGCAAGACATCATCAATAATTGCTCTGCTGTTATTAACTCAGTCAAGTTTATTGACACTTGGAAGACTGGCGGATGAACCAACATGTACATCTCGATTTGACTACGATCATAAGCTGCTGCAGAAAATGTTGATGATGGAAATCGAAAATAATAATCTGAAGGACATGGTGAATGAGCTGAAGAACACGCTCAAGGACGAGCAAGGTAATTGTTTCCCTTTTAAACAAAACAATTTCTTCTCAATTTGAATAGAATTAAGTAACCCAATTTAGCGCATACTTTTACTAACAACTTGTTTTATAACTGAAGGTTTATGTCATTTTTGTTAGAAACTTCCAACATTATCTATCATTGAAGTAAATCTAACTTACATATAATATTGTAGACTTACAGGTTTTGAATCATTTCTTTCCAGAAGTAAACAGTCAAATGATGTTATCTTTAGATGGACTCTTTACGCGGATGCAGAAAATAGAAACAATGACTTCTTTCGATGACACAGGTAATACATTTATCCGTTGGGGCAGGACTGATTGTCCTGGAAATGGAACAGAATTTGTTTATAAAGGGTACGCAGGTGGGTCACATTATAACAACAGAGGCGCAGCTTCCAGTTATTTGTGCCTACCAGAAGATCCGGTATGGGATGTGTATGAAGATGCTGAGCAAGTGGCAGGTACCGTCTGGGGTGCTGAATATGAATTATATGGCCGAAAAATGGAAAATTTCTTCGGAAAGGAATTGCTTGATCATGATGTACCATGTTGTGTTTGCCGGACAAAGCGAGCTTCTGTACTTATGATACCTGGGCGTAATGTTTGTTACGACGGATGGACTTTGGAGTATGGAGGATATCTTACCAGTGGTCATGAAAGTCATTACGCAAGTGACTTTGTTTGTCTTGATAAGGATCCTGAAATCATTCCAGGAGGTGCATCGGATACAAATGGAAAGTTTTTTTTTTTCGTCGAAGCACGCTGTGGATCGTTGCGATGTCCTCCATATGTCAATGGCCGTGAACTGACCTGTGCTGTTTGTTCAAAATGATATGTGTCTGCTGATATGGTGTTCTGTTTTTTTTTCTGCATTTTATGTGGTGAACTATATAAAACGCGTCACATGAATTCGTAACTATGTAGTCCTACATAATGATTGTCTTAAATGATGCTTTGTGTGAGACATGCTGTTTTATCAAATTTTGTCTATCATTTAATGCTGCAGAATTGCGTGTCTGTTTAAATTTAAACTTAAAAAACTTTGCAATTTTGAAATACGCAGCTATTTCTTTTTAATTTGCACTATTTGTTTAATCAATAGCTTTGTACATTTAACGCTGAAAGATACAAGACAGCTCAGGACGACACAATGAGAACCCCACCAATGAGCTCATTACTGTATCCCAAATGGAATCAGGAGGGTATCGATTGGTTCTGATTCCATATGCTTTAAGACAATTAAGAAATAATGTTTCCTTCGCGGAAATGTGTGTCAGCTATCACTGAAGAACGCCTTAATTGATACAGTTTGCAAGCAAATTCAAGACGGTATGATACTTATTTTTTATTGGAAAATGGAGCGTTCAAACTCTGACGGTTGTTCTAGTATAGTTCTTGCATATTTTAATAGTTCTCTTATATTACTGAACATTAAATAAATTAGTAAACAAGACACAAGAAAAACAAACATTAATAATTATCAACATACGCACATTTCCTAACTGTAAAGAAACATTAAACATTCGAAACAACATCAATGATTATCAACATACACATATGAAGCTAATTGTAAAGAAACAAATGACATTCGAAACAACATCAATGATTATCAACATACACATATTAAGCTAATTGTAAAGAAACAAATAACATTCGAAACAACATCAATGATTATCAACATACACATATGAAGCTAATTGTAAAGAAACAAATGACATTCGAAACAACATCAATGATTATCAACATACACATATTAAGCTAATTGTAAAGAAACAAATAACATTCGAAACAACATCAATGATTATCAACATACACATATTTAGCTATAGGGTTAACGCACGTTTTTTCGTGTTATAACATCTGCAGAATCCCGAGGGATGGTTGGTGCCCGAGCCCGTAGGGCGTACACAAAAAAAGTGCTTTAACGCTATTCTAGCATAAAATGATCTAGAAAAGACATGTTTACGAAAAAATAGATAAATAAATAAATAATAGTACAGTCGCCTTTAGGTTGTTATGGATACGTGTTTTAAATATGCGTTTCAGGGCGACACGTGTTTTCAACTTGTCGAGCGGCCATCTTGAAACTTTAAAAGTGTCGATTAACACATTTCTGGAAGGATTTCATGTGGATTTACAATTGAACAAGGCTAGCCATTGATTTTATCAATAACAAGAAATGTTTGTAAAACATAAATGCCCCCCGACAGCACCTAATTGCTTGTGGTTGGGTCAAAGCGTTCTCTAGTTATTGATCAGAAACCGTTTTTAGGATCAAGGTCCCTGTGGCCTTGACCTTTGACCTAATGACCTCAAAATCAATAGGGGTCATTTACTGGTCATGACCAACCAGCACACCAAGTTTGGTGAACCTAGGTCAAAGCATTCTCTAGTTATTGATCGGAAACCGTTTTTAGAGTCAAAGTCTCTGTGAGCTTGACCTTTGATCTAATGACCTCAAAATCAATAGATGGTCATCTACTGGTGATGACCAACCAGCATACCAAATTTGGTGAATCTAGGTCAAAGCGTTCTCTAGTTATTGATCGGAAACTGTTTTTAAGATGAAAGTCTCTGTGATCTTGACCTTTGACCTAATGACCTCAAAGTCAATAGGGGTCATCTACTGGTGATGACCAATCAGTATACCAAGTTTGGTGAACCTAGGTCAAAGCGTTCTCTAGTTATTGATCGGAAACCGTTTTAAGGATGAAAGTCCCTGTGATCTTGACCTTTGACCTAATGACCTCAAAGTCAATATGGGTCATCTACTGGTGATGACCAACCAGCACACCAAGTTTAGTGAATCTAGGTCAAAGCGTTCTCTAGTTATTGATCGGAAACCGTTTTAAGGATGAAAGTCCCTGTGATCTTGACCTTTGATCTAATGACCTCAAAGTCAATAGGGGTCATCTACTGGTGATGACCAACCAGCATACCAAGTTTGGTGAACCTAGGTCAAAGCAATCTCTAGTTATTGATCGGAAACCATTTTTAGGATGAAGGTCCCTGTGAGCTTGACCTTTGACCTAATGATCTTCAAGTCAATAGGGGTCATCTACTGGTGATGACCAACCAGCACACCAAGTCTGGTGAACCTAGGTCAAAGCGTTCTCTAGTTATTGATCGGAAACCGTTTTTAGGATGAAGGTCCCTGTAAGCTTGACCTTTAACCTAATGACCTTAAAATCAATAGGGGTCATCAACTGGTGATGACCAACCAGCATACCAAGTTTGGTGAACTTAGGTCAAAGTGTTCTCTAGTTATTGGTCGGAAACCATTTTTACCTACAAGGTCAATGTGACCTTGACCTTTGACCTCTTGACCCCAAAATCAATAGGGGTCATCTACTGGTGATGGACAATCATCCTACCAGGTTTGAAGTTCCTAGGCGTAAGCGTTCTTTAGTTATTGGTCGGAAACCGTTTCTACCTACAAGGTCAATGTGACCTTGACCTTTGACCTCTTGACCCAAAAATCAATAGGCGTCATCTACTGGTGATGGACAATCATCCTGCTAAGTTTGAAGTTCCTAGGCATAAGCATTCTTTAGTTATTGGTCGGAAACCATTTGGTCTACGCACCGACGGACTGACGGACCGACCGACAGACAGACAAATGCAAAGCAATATACCCCCACTTCTTTGAAGAGGGGGCATAATCATGAATGTTTCGTCTACGTTCCGACCTGCGATGTTACATAAACTGCCGATTTGGGGCCAAAAAGACGGATCAGCGTTCATTATTTACAAAGGCCCTGTAACGCGCATAACTGAAAACGGGTTATAACAGCGCTTGAGCGGGAGAACTTGTTTACACACCTTTTTGCTCTCGTTAAAACATAGGCAAAACGGGCAAAAACAAGCGATTTTATGCTAGAATAATTGTAAAGAAACATATAACATTCGAAACAACATCAATGATTATCAACATACACATATTAAGCTAATTGTTAAGAAACATATAGATCTAACATTCGAAATAACATCAATGATTATCAACATACACATATTAAGCTAATTGTAAAGAAACATATAACATTCGAAACAACATAAATGATTATCAACATATACATATTTTCCTGACTGTAACGAAAAATATAACACTCAAAACAACGCAAGTCTAAGAGAAGTACAAGGACAGATATACTAGCATCAGATAGATTTCCTGTAAAACATTCTGGGTCATTTTGCTCAAATCTGCTATTACCAAACACATTAATTCGGCTGACCAATGCTCAAGCAATATGTTAATAGTTATTGCTATAAATAAGAGTGCGGTTCCTGGAATAACACTTTAGGAACGCATGAGTTTGTGTTTGTATTAGTTACAGCATTCAAGCCAGACTCCCCAAATAACGATAACCTGGTTAAAGGTCGAGGAGAATAATAGCCTGAAAACGTTCTAATAAAAGCCGTACATGAAGTGATTAAACCACTCTTCTTCAGGTTCATTCTTTGCCATAATAGAGAGTAGACTTTATAAACGATAAATTATTAGCTGTACAGGATTTAGTCGATATATATTTTGATAAAAATGATTGATACAGAAACCTGAAATACACGAATAAATAATGTGTTCCAAAGATCTTCATTCTATGCACGTATGGGAAGTGTGGAAAATTTTATTATATAAACAAAAGCTAACACGGTTCAGCAAAGGATTCTACAAACCATGCTTTGCTATCTGAAAATAGCTTAGTAACTCCGGTACTTTGATTTCTATGTTATTTTTTCCAATTGATTGACTTTTGTAGTTTTGATACCTGTGATGATATATGTGCGTTAAGTTTGTTAAGACGGTTAGAACTTGTAATGTTCAGGGTATGATCTTGAGGGCCATTAGAGCCAATACACTAGATACACTACTCTAGATAGGCTCACCGCTGACTTGAAAACGCTCGAAGTATTTCAGAGTGTAATGTAGATGTGAAATGTTTTTGTAACGATGTCTTCCAAAGGCCCATTGCCTTGCCTTCAACTTGAACATGATACACATATATAGGAAAAAGGAAAAAAGAAGTGGACCTTCAAAACTTGAGTATTCAGCACTAGTGTAATAAAAACATGACTAATCGTTAATGTGATAATATCGCATTTCCTTAGACACAAAAAGGGATTTATCAGAATGCAGTTCTTGTTCTAATGAAATGACTGGAGAAGTTTCAAACACTATTTAACAGCAACTCTTTAAGGAAACTAGAGATGATTTGTTGCGTTTGCTTTTTGGGTATAAACTTAAGGCTGAGCACACGTCTGGGAAATTCTGTAAGGTACAATAAGAAAAATAAATAATACCTTTCTCAAGGATAAAAAGAACCCTAGCGGTAAGCCAGTAAAGTTTATTTTCATTCACATTTCACGAAAATGTAATAAAAGTTCAAAGAGCAGTTTTATTTCAGATAACATACGATGGTAATAGCATGTATGAATAAGAAATTGAACGTAATGACAAAAAGGAAGATCCTTCACGTCCTCAGAACATTTTCCAACTTAAAAGTTTTAAAAGTCATTTTAAATACCTATTAATGGGGCATTAGTTTTTGTAGCTATTTTTTGCATAATATCATTTAGGACTATGATAAAATGTCACGCCTCTCTATGTCAGCACTTACTTATACAACGGACCACAATGGAAATAAGAGATGTTCACTATTTTATATCATCCGAAGTATATTTGAGTACTAACATGGTTTTTAACTGCATTTAATATTAATTTGGTAAAGTCTTACTTGATTGCTATTTAATTTAATATAATGTTACATTTTAGCTCTATGTGAGATTTTATCGTTTCTGTCTATGTACCTTTATTTCTGTGTATAAATTCATGTAAGCTTAAATAAACTGTATATAATTACATGTCAAAACGTGAAAAACGCATATCAGGAAAAAATACAGTCAGAAAATACAACCTCCCACACAATGCGGATGGGGTAAACCAGGTTCTAGGACGGACCAACATCACTCTTGCCCCAACAGGTTTTCATACGAACAAACAGGTTGTCTTGGTGAATCAACTCAAAGCAACCCATCAACTTGACAATGCTGCACACAAACAAAAGCACACAAACAAAAAGAAGCTAATGGCATTGTAGAGCGAAAATGGTAATTACTCTGTGTTCTTACTAAGACCAGAGCACTCAGAGTCAAACCAGCAAGAACACGACGGCAGGAATAAAAAAAGACTTATCGAGTTTCAACGTTCTTTAAATAAATTTCCCTACAAACCTCAGCTTGATAAACTCTCAAACCACTTCCACCATCGTGCAAACAAAGAGGTAAGCAAAGCAATCAACTGTAGAAAGATTAATCACCAAGTAAGCAAAATACTGTAGAATATCATGCTAGTAACCTTTAATTTTGAAATTACAGATGCTTTTTATTGTTTTTATTTTCTTTATTTTATGAATCAAATCTCCATAAAACACTGGTTGAGAAATAACTTTTTGCAGTAGTAGTTTTAAACCGCAATTGTATTTTTGACCAAACTCTGGGTATCGGCGATAAAATTTGCAAAACGTTTTTCTTAATTTGTGGTATGGAAACCCCTATTTCAAAAGTTTTCCTGTAATGCAAAGATTGCGTTCATTGAAATCTTTAACATTGTTACAAGGTCTAGAAAAGCTGAACTCATTATTACGCATTGTAGTAGACAGTTGTCGCTCACCTGATAAGCTTCGCCCAATGGTGTAGTTAATGCTGAAACAGTTTGCTGAGCATTTAGATTAGTTGCTTGTTTTTTAGTCTTCGGTTAGTTCACATGTATTGATTATAATAAAACAAAGAATTACCATCATCCTGCGTTTGGTTTGGCGTCTTACTCCTGATACAATTCAGGATCTGGTTTAGATGAAAAAATATACGAATATTACACGCACGCACTTGGCACGGACTTTGAAAACGATTCGAATCATTGATCATTGAGGGAAGGGAACCAATGATTTTAAGTATCAATAGAAATTAGACTAACTTTGATGTAATGCTTGTTATGATAGCTTGATTTTTGAATACAGTGGGTATCTTACAAGCGGCCATGGCAGCCATAATGCAGCAAATGACTTTGTCTTGAAAAGGATCAGAGTCATTTATGGAGGTGTTTTTTTGTGTGTGTGTGTGTAGACAACAAATTAAAGCTTGTTAACTCTATGAACCAAAATAAAGCTAAAAAGTAACCGTAGAACTTGAACAAGTTTATTTACAATTATATCAATATAGTACCTTCCCATGATACTAAAAACAACAACAATGTAAATATGTGCGTATATGTGCATGTAAGTAGCTTACGCTTTCAATTCCGTGCATTTTGAAACTTTCACAACCTTTTGGGAAAACGTCGTGACTGCGCCCTTATGATTGGACACAAACAACAAACTACTTACGTGTGACTTGTTTTAAAAGAACTTCTTAAACATCGAAAACTAATTTTAGACTTTAATGGCACTAATTTAAACTACTACATAACGTAAGCGAAAAAAAGACAGGCACATATGCACTCCCTTTGTTCAAAGCGATAATATGCCATTATCTCTGTTCCTGAAAATAACACATATTAAGGAACGTTTTCTGATTCGTTCTGTGACTGTTTCTGTGTATATATTCAGATGAGTCGTGCATGTGTATCCAGCAGTTTTGTTAATGCAAGATTCGTCAGTAAAAGCAAACACTAGAATCCTGCTTTTGAGATAGTTTTGTAATTGTAGGATTCATCAGTTATAGCACTTACACGTATTCTGCTCTTTTATGTTTGTAAATTTACCCCGCTGCTTTTCATTATAGTTTAAAATATCTACAGCAATAATTGTTTACATGCGATTCAACTGAACACTCGTGCCTACTGTCCTCGCGAATCAGTACAAATTGCATATACTTGAACAGTTATGTTGTAATTATAACTCATCATTTTATTGAGGAGAATTAAACCTAACAACATATAATATTTTTGAGAACAAAACGAAGATTACAAAATGCAAACATTGCATTTATCCAAAGTGTTAGTAAGTTGTTCGTTTTCAATTTGCTATTTTTAATGCAACAGTAAGAAAAAGGTGTGAATGCATTGCTGACTGATGTACCTGGTGTTTGAAAAGTCGTACATTACGTAAAGGGAATAGATCATTTGCATGAGAACTTTTTACTACGGTTACGAGAGTTCGTGAATAATTAGTTCTCTAATATATAATGTTGGACTTAAACGATTTTAAGTCTTATATAGTGTTTAACAAAATTGTTATCCATCGTATTTTGCTTTTGTGTTGCGTGGTTTTTCGCTTGTATATATTCGAAGCTGAGAACACAAACAATTAAGCAATTCATTATGAAATAAATACCAAGAAACCCTGACTACACTGATTTACAAAAGCAGCGTTAAAATGTCCGCGTTTTTTTTAGCTTTTCGCCATAAGTGAACGGTCGTGAGCTAATGTGGGCTGTTTGTTCGAAGTAATATATGACATTGTAACTTTAAGAGCCACATTAATTGTGATATCACAGAACTGTCAACGATATATTAGATTATTGACTGTCTTTTGCAGCATATAACTTAAGAGTTATTTGTCTCTAACCAATATTTACGTAAAGTAGTCCTCGGATAAATACATGTAGAAGATTAATAATTACAAGAACATGTAAACAAATCTTACTTTGATGTACTTCCGACTGAGCAGCCCCTTATAAAGACTTCGAATTCTTTAAATATTTTGGATTCAAATTAATCGGAAGGACTGTTCCTTACAGGAATGAAGCTGAAGTAGATGCTCTCGCTAATTAGAAGCAACCCAGTATATATTTTAATGCAATTATCTAGAGTAACCTTAATAACTATTCACTAAAGGAACACTGGTTATATCGTTGCAGTATCATGATACACTTCGATAGCGATAAATTGGCAAAAGATTATCTGTTTCTCTAGCATAGTTTCTGCAGATTAGTGTTTTTTATACCGAAAATTATATACCAACATTTTGAATTACTGTAAAATGGCATTTTCAGATTAAAAAAAAACATAGGAACGAATTTATCAACTGCGAATCAGATCTGTGTCGTTTGGAACACACTGCCTGTAGTGTGGCGGACAAGGCATCATTTGGAACACACTGCTTGTAGTAAGGGGGACAAGGCATCATTTGGAACACACTGCTTGTAGTGTGGGGGACAAGGCATCGTTTGGAACACACTGCTTGTAGTGTGGGGGACAAGGCATCGTTTGGAACACACTGCTTGTAGTGTTGGGGACAAGGCATCATTTGGAACACACTGCTGCTTGTAGTGTGGGGGACAAGGCATCATTTGGAACACACTGCTTGTAGTGTGGGGGACAAGGCATCATCTACCACTTTTCGGAAAATAGAGTTTTGTATTTTGACCAAACTACATGGTGTCTGATAGAATAGATGTTAATAAATAATTATAAAAAAGTGGTACTATTGACACTATAACACAAAAATCATAAACTGTCGTATACATTGTACATGAATTGATATTTGCATTTTACTAGGTAACGCTTCATTTTTGACTGAACAAATAAACTAAAAATATCTGATTGTATCTTGTTTTAAGTTGTTTAGGAAGTGCTCACATTGTGAAAAAATTTTAAGACTTCAGTTTGTAGAGATTTATTGAGAACTACCACTTAAAGTAAGCGTAAAAAGGAAACCCCTTAAGCTTATCTGAGAGGCAATAACTTCCCATATGTAACAAATGTCATTACTCATGCAATTTATTTTGGCTTGATAGATAATCAAAGGTTTCTTTGTATCTAACATATAGCATACAAATAACACTGTAGATTTGCATGTGTTTGATCATGGAAAATGTGAAAATTATAACTGATGGCAAGACATCATCAATGATTGCTCTGTTGTTATTAACTCAAGCTAGTTTACTGACACATGGAAGTCAGACGGACGAACCAGTATGTACCTCTCGATTTGACTACGACCATAAGCTACTGCAGAAAATGTTGATGATGGAAATCGAAAATAATAATCTCAAGGACATGGTGAGTGAGCTGAAGAACATGCTCAAGGACGAGCAAGGTAATTGTTTCCATTCTTAAGAAACCTTTGTAATTTTTTTTCAAATCAAAGTAAGTTGTACAGTTTAATGCTCATTTTACTCAACTATAATTGAAGGTTGACGTCATTGTTGTTACATACGTAAAACCAAATACTAGTATTCAAAATAATCAACGTTGTTATTCTAATCAGCATAAAATGGCTGTCATCCCTCAGGTTTTCTTTCCAGAGGCAACCAGTCAAGTCCAATCAACCCTACATGGACTCGTTAACCGATTGCAGAAAATTGAAACAATGACTTCCCTCGATGGCACGGGCAGTACATTTATCCGTTGGGGCAGGACTCAGTGTCCTGGTAACGGAACAGAGTTGGTTTATAGAGGATACGCAGGTGGATCACACTATAAGAATGGAGGAGGTGCTTCAACGTACGTGTGCTTGCCAGAAGACCCGGTCTGGGGTGTGTATGAAGATGCTGAGCAAGTGGCAGGTACCGTCTGGGGTGCTGAATATGAATTATATGGCCGGAATATGGAAAATTTCTTCGGAAAGGAAGTGTTTAATCATGATGTACCATGTTGTGTTTGCCGGACAAAGCGAGCTTCCGTTGTAATGATACCCGGACGTAACGTTTGTTACGAAGGCTGGAACTTGGAATACGGAGGGTATCTTACAAGCGGTCATGACAGCCATATTGCACCAAGTGACTTTGTCTGTGTTGATAAAGATCCAGAAATAGTGCACTGTGGTACTACGGATGTAGATGGCAAATTATTTTATTTCGTCGAAGCACGGTGTGGGTCATTGCGTTGTCCACCATATGTCAATGGTCGTGAACTAACATGTGCTATTTGTTCGAAATAATAGTTGGCTTTGCCTTAAAGTGCTCTCTTGATAATAACTTGCTTAACTTTTAAATGAAGATGGCACTTTGACTATTTCCTCACGTGAGGTCTTTGCAGTAAATAAACACCTTTTTCTTCTCAATTGCAGTCTTTAATACAATTCGGGCCACAGAATCAGGAAACAAGAGGGCCATGATGGCCCTAAATCGCTCACCTGAGTCTCATTGCTCATATTACAAATATCGTTATTCGTTTTTATAGGTGCAAGTTTGAAAAGCTTTGCAATAAGTTTGAAGATTCTGGTTGTAATGGTACTCAATTTTTTTAGCAGAAATAGTTTTACTCTACAGGTCCCAGTGACTTTGACCTTTGACCTACAGACCCTAAAAACAATAGGGTTCTTCTAATATAATTACCCTATAAAGTTTGAAGGTTCTGTGTGTAATGATACTCCAGTTACTGAGAAGAAATAGTTTTCACTCTACAGGTCCCTGTGACCTTGACTTTTGACCTACTGACCCCAAAAATGATTGGGTTCTTTTATTGAGTATAAACAATCATCCTATGAAGTTTGAAGGCTCTGGGTAAAATGGTACTCCAGTAACTGAGCAGAAACAGTTTTCACTCTACAGGTCCCTATGAACTTAACATTTGACCTATGGACCCTAAAAACAATAGGGTTCTTCTAATACAATCATCCTATAAAGTTTGAAGGCTCTGGGTGTAATGGTACTACAGTTAATCTGCAGAAATAGTTTTCACTCTACAGGTCCCTGTGACCCTGATCTTTGACAAACTAGCCCCAAAAACAACATGGTCCTTCTATTTAGTAAAAGCAATCATCCTATGAAGTTTGGAGGCTCTGGGCGAAATGGTAATCCTTTTTTTGAGTGGAAATGGTTTTCACTCTAGAGGTCCCTTTGACCTTGACCTATGACCCAAAACACAAAAGGGATTTTTTGTACTCAATAAGGGCAATAACCCTGTGAAGTTTGAAGGCTTTGGGTCAACTGGTACTCAAGTTATTGAAAGGAAACGAAGTGTGAAAGACAGACGGACAAATAGACACCCATGGACAAGGCAAAAACAATATGTCTCCATCAGAAGAGCGGGGTTGGGGGTGGGACATAACAACGAACAATTGAAGGTATAGCCCTTGGTGTTTCAGAGCAGCAGATTTTTTAAGTTTTCCCTCTATAAATCCTTGTGTAAAATCAAATGACCCCCGTGTTGGGCCAGTTTTGACCCCAGGGTCATGATTTGAACAAACTTGGTAGAGGTCCACTAGACAATGCTGCACACCAAATATCTAAACTCTAGGCAATCTGGTTTCTGATAAATAGATTTTTAAAACTTTTCCTATATAACTCTATGTAAACAACAACCCGTTGATGGCTAAATGTGTTAATTGTGTATCGAGTGTCAACACAGGATTAATTCAATGAAAATAGTAAAATGCGCTCTGATTGGACAATGCTTTGAAGGTAGTATGTATTGATCGCCGTTTCCGAGTATAAGCTCCGCCCATAACCGGAGCTGAGAAAGTTATTGACGTCGGCAGATGAAAGAATTTTTTTCTTCTTGATTTTAATAACGGGAATTTTTAATTAATACCGGGACAGCTGGAATTTATGTGGAATAACGGGACTTTCATAAATCTCGCTGGGACATCACATGTATGGGCTGGGCCATTTTTGACCCAGGAGCCATGATTTGAACACACTTGGTAAAGATCCACTGGACAATGCTGCACACCAAATATCTAAACTCTAGACCTTGTGGTTTCTGACAAGAAGATTTTTAAGTTTTCCCTATATAAATCTATGTAAAATCAACTGACCCCTGGCGTGGGGTCAGTTTTGAACCCAGGGTCATTATTTGAACAAACTTGGTAGAGGTCCACTAGATGATGCTTCATACCAAATATCTAAGCTCCAGGCCTTGTGGTTTCGGAGAAGAAGATTTTTAAAGATCCAACTTCTTAAATCTAATTTTAGCTCCAGTGAACCAGAAATGCAATGGACCAGAACCATTTGAACAATCTTGGTAGAGCTTCATGCAAGGAACATCCCAGGCAAGTTTCATTTAATTTGGCCCTTTGGTTTCAGAGATGTCATTTGAATGAAAAGTTGACGATGGAAGGAAGATGGACAATGGACAAAGACTGATCAGAAAAGCTCACCCTGAGCAATTTGTGCTCAGGTGACCTAAAAATGCGAGTATGGTAAACTAATTTGTCCCCCAGCACCTTTTTGCTGGAGCCAGCTAAATAGCTATTCTGCAGCGACTGGGAGAGAAAGAGTTGTTTGTTCAGGGTATTAATACAAACTTAAAGCATTACATACTTGTGGTAGTAAAAATACTGACATACTGAATGAAAGTTTGCACTCTGACCTTGAACTTTGAGCTGGTGACTTCTGAAAAATTGAGGTCATCAACTGATCCTGAATAATCTGCCTATGAAGCCTGCTGAACTAGGGACGAATTGCCCTACAGTTATTGATCAGCAATGGTTATTCTGTTTCATGTGTCACTGTGACCTTGACCTTTGACCTACTTACCCCCAAAACAGTAGTGCTCATCAACTTGTCATTGGTTTCATTAAAATCTGATGATAAATGTGGGACCTGGTCTGACAAAAGTTAACAAGAGCATCTCAGCACAAATGCAATTTACACCCCAGATATTTCATATGGCGCTACAGAAATATTCGCAAATCATCATTTCAGCAAAAATATTTCTGAAACTCTCTGTTGAAACCATGATACTTTTTTCAAAATCTTTATACCACATGATCATACTGTACAACTGAACTGAATTATTTTGTGATGGTGTAAATTAAGCAATATTGTTATGGTCTAGAGCACACCTTTGATAATTGTATAAATACAACCTCTGACACCTGCGTCAGGGAATCGATTCTTTGGCTCAGTGGTTAGAGCGGTGGCGTGTCACGTGGGAGATCGAAGTTCGAATCCTGCTCTGGGTTGTGTTTTCTAAGATGCATTGCATCTTTCTGTTACGGACTTTGTTCATAAAAATATAGACTTATACATTTTGCAATGTGCACTACCTATGAAAAAGATATAACAGCACAATTTCTTTTATGTGTGTAGCTTTTATACCAAATGAGTTATAGTCCTTGCAAATTTCATATTTATCACATATCAAAGGGGAATAATCACTAAAGTACAAGAGGCAGAGTTATGGCTTTTATGCAATACACTTCCTCTGACCAAGATCTACATCCACACACATTTTTTTCTAAATTTGTTTGTTTCCCATTTTCTGATTTATCGTCTGTGGAGAGACACTCCAAAAATGGGACCAGACGTAAATATGTTTCTTGCACATTGTACTTGTACTTCATACTATATATTTTCTTACTAATTTTCAAGTCAATCCCTTTCATCAAGTCTTCGAGTTATGACACTAATAAAAAATCATTATAACATGAAAGAAGGAGAGATAACTTAAAATGAGATAGGTAGAGTTATGCTTCTTTGGCACAGTATTTATCCTTGTATATTTTAAGTTTCACATTCACTTCACAGTTTTAAAGTAATACTCCAGACAAAAAATATAAAAGGGGAGAATATTCAAAATAGGAGGTAGAGTTATGAATCTTGTCCTCTGCATTTCTACTTCTGACCATCTAACTTTATTTAAAGTGTCAAGCCAATCCTTTTCATAGTCTTCAAGTCATGATACAGACAAAATTTCATAAAGAATGGGAGATTATTCTAAAACAGGACAAAATAAAGTTATTCTTCTTTGGCATTATACTTCTTGTGGCCAACTATCTTTTAAGTTTCACATCAATCCACTTCACAGTTTTATAATAATGTCCTTGACAAAACAAATCAGGAAGATAATTACAAACTGGGACCAGGTAGAGTTATGGTTCTTATGCACTGTATTTCTACTTTATACCATCTATTTTTATTTTAAGTCTGTTCCTGTCATAGTATTCAAAATATGCTCAGCACAAAAATTCATTATGAATTAAAAAAGGGTAGATTACTAAAAACTGGATAAGGGTAAGTTATGCTTCTTGTGTTCCGCACTTCTCCTTGTCCACATCTATCCATACTTAAAAAGTATCACATCAATTCACATCACAGTCTTAAAGTTATACTCTCGACAAAAATGTTTAAGGAGGAATAATTAAAAAATGGGGCCAGGTAGATTTCATCTAAGTCGAATAGTTTCAGACAAAAAGCCTTTCTTAAGTGTCTCTATGCTATTTTATAAAACTATACCAGATATATCACAACAATTTCTTTTAAGTATGTAGCTTTTACACCAAATGTGTTACAGTCCTGGCAAATTTCATATGTATTATATATCAAAGGGGAATAATCACTAAAGTACAAGAGGAAAAGATAATGGCTTTTATGCCATACACCTCCTCTGACCAAGATCTAAATCAACACCAATTTTTTTCTAAATCTGTAGCTTTTCCACTATCTATCATCTGTGGGGAGACACTCCACAAATGGGACCAGACGTAGATATGTTTCTTGCACACTGCACTTCATATTATATATTTTCTTATTTTCAAGTCAATCCATTTCACAGTCTTCGAGTTATGACCCGGATAAAAAATATTTATAACATGAAATAAGGGGAGATAACTTAAAATATGAAAAGGTAGAGTTATGCTTCTTTGGCACTGCACTTTAAGTTTCACATCAACTCACTTCATTAAGTTCATGGTTTTAAAGTAATACTCCAGACAAAAAATTTAAAAGGGGAAGAATATTCAAAATAGGACAAGGTAGAGTTATGAATCTTGTGCTCTGCACTTCTGACCATCTAACTTTATTTAAAGTGTCAAGCCAAACCTTTTCATAGTCTTCAAGTCATGATACAGACAAAATTTCATAAAGAATGGGAGATTATTCTAAAATAGGACAAAATAAAGTTATTCTTCTTTGGCATTATACTTCTTGTGGCCAACTATCTTTTAAGTTTCACATCAATCCACTTCACAGTTTTATAATAATATCCTTGACAAAACAAATCAGGAAGATAATTACAAACTGGGACCAGGTAGAGTTATGGTTCTTATGCACTGTATTTCTACTTTAACCATCTATTTTTATTTTAAGTCTGTTCCTGTCATAGTATTCAAAATATGCTCAGCACAAAAATTCATTATGAATTAAAAAAGGGTAGATTACTAAAAACTGGATAAGGGAAAGTTATGCTTCTTGTGTTCTGCACTTCTCCTTGTTGACATCTATCAATACTTAAAAAGTATCACATCACAGTCTTAAAGTTATACTCTCGACAAAAATGTTTAAAGAGGAATAATTAAAAAATGGGACCAGGTAAAGTTCATCTAAGTCGAATAATTTCAGACAAAAAGCCTTTCTTAAGTGTCTCTATGCTATTTTATAAAACTATACCAAATATATTACCTGCATGCAGAACCAATAATAACACTTGATCAAAGTCCACTAGACAATGTTTCAAGCAAATTTTTACCACTGCACAGTGGCTGAAGACAAGTAGTATCATCATAATGATTTTCTCTGACACTTTACTTAAAAGAGGGAAGGTCATGTGATGGTAATTAAAGATAAACTATTATTTATCACCAAGAGAATAACAGTAAAAGTTGTCTAAATATACAAGATAACAGAATGTATGATATAAATAGTAGAATAAAATGACACACAGACATACATGTAAATTTTAACCAGATTGGTACATGACACATAGCCTACAGATGCATTTACTCCCAAAACTGACATTTTAAAAGCAGGGAGTACTGAAAATCAAGAGGGCCATGATGGCCCTGGCTCGCTCACCTAAGTACATTGTCTGTGGGTTTGCTGTTAAGCAAACATAAGCAGTATTTCATCTTCTAACTAAAATATCAGTAAAAAAATAAAGGCTCTATAACAGCAAGTAACAAAATCTGAACTCATTCCATAAAGGGCGTCGGGCTTCGGCACGGACGCCAAAAATATCTACTATTAGCTATGGTGACCTTGACCCAGTGACCTCAAACCCACCTACATGCAGAGGTCCAGGCAAGGAACTTACATACCAAGTAACAAAGAAATTGGTCTATAAATGAAGGCTCTATGAGGTAAAGTAGATAAATTTATTTTTAGCCTCGGTGACCTTTACCCTATTCTAATGATTTGAACAAGCTTGGTAAAGGTCCACTAGAACAATACTTCATGCCAAATTTTAAAATTCTAGGCCTTGTGGTTTCAGACAAGAAGATTTTTAAAGATTTTCTTCTATACTGCTATGTAAAACTTGTGACCTCTCGGACGGGGCCAATAGTGACCCCAGGTATACTGCTTGAACAAACTTGGTAGAAGTCTACTAGACAATGCTTCAAGCCAAATTTTAAAACTCTAGGCCTTGTGGTTTCAGACAAAAAAAATTTTAAAGATGGTATGTAAAATTTGTGACCCCATGGGCAGGGCAAATAGTGACCCAAGGGACATTATTTGAACAAACTTGGTGGAGGTCCACTAAACCAAATTTCAGCCTCTGGGATTAGCAGTTTTAGACAAAAAGATTTTATATTCTTTTCATTTTTGTTGCCACAGCAACCAGAGTTCTTCATGGAATGGAATTCTTTGAACAACTTTGGTAAACCTTCATGCCAGGAACATCCTTGCAAAGTTTTATCATCTGGTTTAGGAACAGATAATGCTTAAAGTAAAAAGCTGACGATGCAAGACGGACACGGGGGTGATAAAAAAAGTTCACCTTGAGCACCAAGTCCTCAGGTGAGGTAAAAACTGAAGGCAAAATGAAAAGACTAAACCTTGTTTTCTACTGTATTTTTACTTTTAAAAGTTCATTTTTTCAGTTCGTTTTTTATTTAGTGTTTACATTAATTGTGTCAAACTTAAACTGGACTTGCTATTTACAATTCTCACAAAACATCTCCTGGTTTGAAAGAATATCCCTAAAAGAAGTTGATGTACCTTTAAGCTTCTAATACCATTTAAGGTAATAATCTGGGACTAGTTCTAATTTTCCCGTTAACATACTTGGTATGTGCATGAAAATTCTAAATGGTATTGGTGAACATTTTAAGTTGAAGTATGTAATTATATGTGCACAAATCTCTTAAACAATATCAGTAAAGTCACATGTATGAATTCAAATTGCTTGTTATTACTTATGTATCATTTCACTGCCTCACCAAATCTAAACAAAAAATGAAACTGAACAGATCTTAAAATAAAAAGTTCAATTTATTCCATCTCCATCAATAACACTTGTATTTCCTTTCAACAATTGTTTTAATACAAATATACATGTACTAACTGCATCACCATTAATAAATTAGTCTCAAGTCTGCGAAGTTTTCAGTACTCCACAATACTTTCACTCCTGTGAGTAAAACTCTGCATTGTGCAGTAGCATGAAAAACTGAAGGCTAGCTCTTGAGTCATTTTAGTTTAAATGTAAGATGTATTGGACAAAAGCAGCTATTGCATCTTAAAACTCTTGCAGTTTTTATTCATTGTAGTTTTACCAACAGAGCTGAAACATAGCACAAGTAAAAGTTGTCAATCCCATCGTGACTTTTTTCGTCGTTTTGCATTAGAATGATCTGGTAAAGGGTTGGGATTTTCTGGTTCGTGTATTCCCGTAGGTATTGTCTTTGGTGCTGAATCGACCGCTGCTACGAAGTTGCTCTTGTACTGTGCCTGTAAACAAAATGGACAATAACATATATGATTACATATTGTTTACAAGGCAGAAGATATCCCTTTTTTCCAAAAGTGACTAAGTTTTAAGACACATTGACCATCCTTTTGTTCCAAAAGTGACTAAGCTTTCAGACATACTGACATTTTGACTATGTTTTAACATGTATATATATATATGTAAAAGGCATTAAAATTCTTGGACATGGAGAAAAGGCAATAAGAAATAACTCTTTTTTTGTTTCTGAATTATTTAGGAACGATATACACCTTAAAACTTGGATAATTTCAGAACAGACTATACAGGCTAGCTCTTTGTGAATACTGCTGAGACTTAAACAAAATATGTTAAAATTCTTAGTTAATTTTGTCTGGAATCTGCTCACTCTTCAGCTAAAAAGGAGAGAAAACTACATGTATACAGAGATATTCCAAATAGTGACTACAGTCAAACCACCATACTAATATGGTTCAACGAAGTTATGTATTTATACTTCAGTAGGTTTTTATACCATCACTGTGAAATGCAACCAAACATCAATGTGACACAGTGTTTGTAAACATCAATGTGACACAGTGTGTGTGAACATCAATGTGACACAGTGTTTGCAAACATCAATGTGACACAGTGTTTGTTAACACCAATGTGACACAGTGTTTGTAAACATCAATGTGACAGTGTTTGTGAACATCAATGTGACACAGTGTTTGTTAACATCAATGTGACACAGTGTTTGTAAACATCAATGTGACACAGTGTTTGTTAACATCAATGTGACACAGTGTTTGTTAACATCAATGTGACACATTGTTTGTTAACATCAATATTACAGTGTTTGTTAACATCAATGTGACACATTGTTTGTTAACATCAATATTACACAGTGTTTGTTAACATCAATGTGACACAGTGTTTTTTAACATCAATGTGACAAAATGACTGCTTACAACAATGTGACACAGTGTTTGTTAACATCAATGTGACAAAATGACTGCTTACAACAATGTGACACAGTGTTTGTTAACATCAATGTGACAACATGACTGCTTACAACAATGTGACACAGTGTTTGTTAACATCAATGTGACAAAATGACTGCTTACAACAATGTGACACTGTGTTTGTTTACATCAATGTGACAAAATGACTGCTTACAACAATGTGACACTGTGTTTGTTAACATCAATGTGACAAAATGACTGCTTACAACAATGTGACACTGTGTTTGTTTACATCAATGTGACAAAATGACTGCTTACAACAATGTGACACTGTGTTTGTTTACATCAATGTGACAAAATGACTGCTTACAACAATGTGACACAGTGTTTGTTAACATCAATGTGACAAAATGACTGCTTACAACAATTTGACACTGTGTTTGTTTACATCAATGTGACAAAATGACTGCTTACAACAATGTGACACTGTGTTTGTTTACATCAATGTGACAAAATGACTGCTTACAACAATGTGACACCGTGTTTGCTCTTTCTTCTGGTTGATGTCACTATTTATTGACTATCATATGATCTGTACTGGACCAATCACAAATCAAATTATGATAAACTTTTAAAAAACTATCTTACTGCAAATGCTGACTTCATTGCTGACATTCTGTCTGTCTGTGGTCCTCTTCCAAGAGCAGAACTGGCTCTAAATGATGTAAAACTTGTAGAATCTTGAACTCTGGTACTCTGTAAAAATTAAAAATAGAAAATGTATCACACTCTGATTAATCTTTCACCATCTAAGGCTCGGCTTCAAGTGCTACAACAGTACTTAATGACAAAAAAAATACAACATCACTGAGCAATAATCCCTAAACGACAGCTCAGTCTCAATTAGAATACAGTTTTTTTTTCTTCTCAATAAGAACATCATAAAATGTTTAAATACTTCTCAAATAAGCTAAGAGTCATCAAAGGGGACAGCAGATTTGAGTAAACACTATGCCACAAGTTGGAGCACACTTGTAACCATTCAATAACTTGGTGATTTTTTCATTTTATACAATGAACTTTGTTGCACACCTTGGAAGCCAAGGAGTAATAGATAACAAAAAATGTGATTTAATAAAACATTCTTTGTTTTTAAAATCATTTGGGAAATGAACAAATCAAAAAAAGAATCAGAATATCTTTTTGATTTAAGAGGTTCACTTACAGTTTCTGCACCAAGACCTGGCCTCTCTTTCTGTCCTGCTGAGGCCCCAATTACAGCTAGTGGTTTCTTCCCTCTACCTTGATGTTTAAAACGAGTCTGTCTAAACTTTTGACACTGAAAAAACAGGCAGTTAAAACATAACGTTATACACAAGGTAATAAAAACAAGATGAACAGTTAAGTCTGCATAACATAGAACAAGTTATAAAGTTTAATCTCCATGCATAACTTAAAAATAAGATACTTTTAAACAAGATATACATGTACAATTTAGTTAGCACTACCTTAGAACAAGATACACATGGACAGTTTAGTTAGCATTACATTAAAACAAGATACACATGTACAATTTAGTTAGCACTGCATTAAAACAAGATATACATGGACAGTTACGTTAGCATTACATTAAAACTAGATACACATGGACAGTTACGTTAGCATTACATTAAAACAAGATACACATGGACAGTTACGTTAGCATTACATTAAAACAAGATACACATGGACAGTTACGTTAGCATTACATTAAAACAAGATACACATGGACAGTTACGTTAGCATTACATTAAAACTAGATACACATGGACAGTTTAGTTAGCATTACATTAAAACAAGATACACATGGTCAGTTTAGTTAGCATTACATTAAAACAAGATACACATGGACAGTTTACTTAGCATTACATTAAAACAAGATACACATGTACAGTTTACTTAGCATTACATTAAAACAAGATATACATGGACAGTTTAGTTAGCATTACATTAAAACAGGATACACATGGTCAGTTTAGTTAGCATTACATTAAAACAAGATATACATGGACAGTTTACTTAGCATTACATTAAAACAAGATATACATGGACAGTTTAGTTAGCATTACATTAAAACAAGATATACATGGACAGTTTACTTAGCATTACATTAAAACAAGATATACATGGACAGTTTACTTAGCATTACATTAAAACAAGATATACATGGACAGTTTAGTTAGCATTACATTAAAACAAGATATACATGGACAGTTTAGTTAGCATTACATTAAAACAAGATATACATGGACAGTTTAGTTAGCATAACATTAAAACAAGATATACATGGACAGTTTAGTTAGCATTACATTAAAACAAGATACACATGGTCAGTTTAGTTAGCATTACATTAAAACAGGATACACATGGTCAGTTTTGTTAGCATTACATTAAAACAGGATACACATGGTCAGTTTAGTAAGCATTACATTAAAAAAGATATACATGGACAGTTTAGTTAGCATTACATTAAAACAAGATATACAAGGACAGTGAAGTTATCACTGCATTAAAACAAGATAAACATGGAACATTTACTTAGCATTACATTTAAACAAGATATACATGGTCAGTTTAGTTAGCATTACATTAAAACAAGATATACATGGTCAGTTTAGTTAGCATTACATTAAAACAGGATACACATGGTCAGTTTAGTTAGCATTACATTAAAACAGGATACACATGGTCAGTTTAGTTAGCATTACATTAAAACAGGATACACATGGTCAGTTTAGTTAGCATTACATTAAAACAGGATACACATGGTCAGTTTAGTTAGCATTACATTAAAACAGGATACACATGGTCAGTTTAGTTAGCATTACATTAAAACAGGATACACATGGACAGTTTAGTTAGCATTACATTAAAACTAGATACACATGGACAGTTTGCTGTGTTATGGTTTTTAAACTTTCCAGTCTTTGCTTGCATGTACCTTTCATCTTTAATAGAATCAGAAATAGTTTTGATTAAACTTCTCTGATGGCATATAAAAGCTAATTCTGCAACATTTACAAACAAGTCTAAACAATGATTACAGCCCTCCTGGTCAAATATGCAACAACACTGAAAAAAAAAGTGTACCTGCATGGCTAGGTCTAACAAAGGCTGAGGGACATGTTGGTTAGCTGCTTCAAGATTTCGTACCAAGGCACCTGCAAACTCCTTGTCTTTATCTGTGACCAATGTGAAGGCAAAGCCTTTCTCTCCTGTAAGATAAGACTAGATTACACTTCAGATCACTAGACAAAACAGCTTACAAGACAAATATAAAATACAGATCGGGTCACTGAGAAGAATAACATTCTCACTGAGAAAAAGTGTTTTAGAAAGAGTTCAGGACTTAGTTCTACAAGACAAAGTGAAACAGAGCTACTAATTCACCTCAAAACCTTATTCAACATGACAAATCTTTAATCAAGCTTAGGACACAAAGCAAATGCTCATGAGCTCAAAACACATAATTTATAAAACCTATACTAATTTTTAATACTTGTATTCTCCCAGCACTACTATATGGTGTATTAACTGAACATCAAGTAACAGACAAAATCAATTCACAGCTTTCAAAATATTACAAGATATTGGTGGGAACCACCTATCAGTTGGAATATTAAGTACTGCACCTCTCAATGACTATATTGTAGTTCTACAAAGCCTAAAACATGGATAAGACTGAGATATTTACCTGCACGGCCTGTCCTACCCACTCTGTGAGTATGGGTATCAATATCTCTTGCAACATCATAATTTACGACTGTCTTTATGGCTGGAATATCCAAACCTCTGGCTGCAAGGTTAAGAATACATCCCGATGAATATTACAATATACATAGCTTGAAGTCTTCTTTCATTTGGCATGCTTCTGGTAAGATTATTATTGTCCTGAAAACTCTACATTAAAAGACTGTACAATGATTTTTACTATACAACAAACTCTGTCACCAACAGTGACAAATGCCCCTGAAAGGTATTGTCTGTAAAGTGTATGGTATGAAGCAGTGTTATTCAAGTGAAATGACAAATCTGTGAAAACTGTGGGAATGCCTTTTATGTAGTAAATGAAGCAACAACATCCACATTTATGCATTGGGAAATCTTTTTCTAACCTACCTGCTACATCAGAGGCTCACGGATTGGGAAATCTTTTTCTTTAAACCTACCTATGACATCAGAGGCTCACAGTTTGGGAATTCTTTTTCTTTAAACCTACCTATAACATCAGCAGCTCACAAACCAGGGATTCTTTTTCTAAACCTACCTGCTACATCAGTGGCCACAAGGATTGGGAATTCTTTTTTCTTAAATGCTGTGATTATCTCATTTCTCTCAATTTGACTCATATCACCATGTAATAAACCAACTGTAAAAGAAAAAAAAACAGTACATGTTTATTACATGTAAACATTCTGTGGGCTCGCCACTGGGGAAAACAAATCAGGTAACTGTTCCAATGTCACTATTTGTTACTGATGTCAATATTTATAAAGATGCTAGTGAAATCTGGTAAGTTCTTAATTCATTTCAACTTCTTTAAACCTATACTGACGGATATTATAATACTGGCTAGTTACAGAATCCTAGTGCCTAACATCATCTAGTGTGTGCAGTTTTATATCATAAGAATTAGCAGGTAAGCAGTAAACTATTTTGACCCTTAAATTTACAACTACACTGGCTAAACCTTATACTTCTTTAGATAGTGAAACAGTTGTTAAAAATCAAAGGTACAGATGAATATTTTTAACTGATATTCTGTGTTATTTCATGTAACTCTTTTTTTCTCAAAAAGACACTCATGAGCTGATTAATTATGACCTTCACCTCTGGCTTAAGACTCCAGTACAAATGCGTACCAGAATACAAAACATTTCCTCTGGCAGAGAAAGACACAATGGTTGCTATGCTTGTACATGTAACTCTAATAATGACTGGTTCCATTATTTTGGTGTCCGAATACAAAGTAAAGGGATAATCTGACTTGCAATCAAAATAAGATAAAAAATGATATTAGTGTTCATAACGACCAAGACGTATGACAGTAAAGGTCAAAGCTCAGAACACAGTGAATGTACAGAAATCAAGTACATTAACAGTAACAAAGACTTACACATCTGAAATGCAAACAAATTAGAAAGTCTATTAATTATGGAGCTAAGAAATACTGGGTTTGTCAGTGAAAAGATTTTTACCAAGTTCAGCATTATCCCACAGGAGTAAAACAAAACCTTGCAATGAATGTTTTTCATTAAAAAGACAGATAATTCTAGAGACCAAATGAGTGTAAATCTATTCTAAAAGGTTCAGCATCACTTCTACTATTATACTACTCAAAATTTGATAGGGATTACTTATAAGAATGTGTATATTTACTACATAAGGTTGAAAGGTTACATGTTGTGATTCTGAAAATATGTCCATATGAAAATAGTTTGGTACCAAAAAAATGAGTAAGTCTGTAAACCGTGGAAGTGTGACAATGGCTGAGCTGTGGGAGGGGCACGAATTAGGGATAACACAGACAAGAGATGAAATTGTAACTTTCTAGAAAAATCAAGTCTATGGCCTGAATTTTGCTTTAATATAGCGTGTGGTGTCGGTTTGCTTGGATTACTGCTCTGCACCGCCTTCTCATGCTGTTAATGAGTTACTGGATGCTTTGCTGTGGGAGTCGAGCCCACTCGTCCAGAAGGGCCTGCTGTAGTCCAGGGACCATGGTTGGCTGGGCTGGGCGAGCAGATACTGCAGTCTGCAGCATGTCCCAGGCGTGCTCTATTGGATTGAGGTCTGGAGACCTTGCTGGCTAGTCCATTCTCTCTATGGCTGCTGCCTCAAGGTACTCGTCAGTGACCCTTGCCCTGTGAGGCCGGGCGTTGTAGTCCATTAAAATGAACTCAGGGCCTATAGCAACAGCGTACGGAAGAACGTACACATCTAAGATCTCATTGATGTATCGTACAGCTGTCAATGTGCCGTTCTGAACAATGTGCAGGTCCGTTCTTCCATGCATGCTAATGCCCGCCAACACCATGACTGAGCCCCCGCCATGACAGTCAAGGGTAGCAAAAGCCAAACGCTCATTGGCGGATCTCTATACTCGCACTTGCTATCAGTAAAGTCCACACAAAATCTAGACTCGTCAGTGAACAGCACTGGGGTCCAGTCATGCAGGGTCCACCTGGCATGATGAAGGGGCCCATTAAAGACGTGCCTGGATGTGGTTTCGTGTCAATGGGATTCTGGCCTTCTAGCCCTCATGCCAGCTGTATGATGATGGTTCCTGATGGTTTGAGTGGAAAGTCTTACACCAGTGGCATTCTGGAAGTCATTTTGGTTACAAAGCGCTGACGTCGCGCTTGAACGACAATAAACCAATCCTCACATTGAGTTGTGAACCTCTGACGCCCTACGCCATGCCAATGCGTGACATGCCTGTAAGTTTGAAACCATAGCCACATCCTGGGAACGGTGCTCAGGGAGACACCCCAAGGACACCTGCCATGTGCGGTTGGGAATGCCCAGCTGCAAGCATCCCTACCCACTATTCATCTCCTCATCGTCAATACGCCGTCTTTGCCGTAGATTTGCCATGACTAGTGCTAGGTTGCTAGGTTCGATATAAACGTTACCATGCACAAGCGAAGTCTGAATAAAACGGATGTGTACATGAAGGTACATGCCGGCGGTGCACGACTTTTCCAGGGGTATCGCTTTTCCAGTGCATCTCAAGCCAGGTACAGGTAAACAATCAAAATCTGCTGGACAGGTTGGCTTTGCCATATGAATAAACTACATGTATGAAAAAAAATCAGTTATCTTGAGGTTATCATTAAAAAGATATTTAAGAAATAAAAAGTGATCCCTATCAAATTTTGAGTAGTATATAACTTCAACAGTAGCATATATAAAAACTTCAGTTATACCTTTAAAATCTCTGCTCCTTAGATTTGCTGCCAATTCCTCTGAATTTGCTTTTCTTGTCACAAATATCAGAACACTTCCTACTGTAAGAGACAAGGGGAAATAATGAATGTTTGCTATTGCTTTCAAAGCTTTGCAGATTTACTTTATTTTTATGTTGACAAGAGGTCAAATGTCTTCAATCAAGAATACTGTACTATACATCTTAACCCTTACCATAATATATTACCAAATATCTAAAATGGACTTCTCAATCTTTGAATTTGGAAAGATCCATTAATTGCTCATACTGAAAATTAACTGAATGAATGCCGAATAGTGCAGACCATGATCAGACTGCATGGATGTGCAAGCTGATCTTGGACTCCACAAGTCGCAAAGGTGTAATTAATTGCACACAGCAAGGTAAGGGTTAAAACTATGAACTGTTATAATATGTGGCTAGGGTATTGTATAATGTAGAAATTATTTCCATCTAACACATATGCATTTGAAAATAAGGAATAGACTTGTAAATACATGAATTGCAATTTTGTAAGAAGATACATACATGTGGTCATTTCTACAAGCCGTTTGACAAGCCATGTCCACTTAGCAGGTCCAGGAGGTAATACCTCGACAATCTGAGTAACATCTTCATTGGCCTGAAACAGAAAGAGTGTGTCAACTTATCTGGATGTACATATAAACATATACCTACATATACACGGAAATATTGTAATACATCTCTATATTGTACACTGAAATTTTACAAGAACTGTCGGAATAACAATGATGCATAGGGGTGACTTCACGATGGGTGGAAAGATTTATTTTTACTCTCTCCAGGTTAACCAAACAATAGAAGCATTAAAAAATTCAAGTATTTTGAACCCATTCAGAAATTTTAATATCTTAACCATCACTTACCACCCCAGCCTCTCCCTGTACCACTCTAATTGGGTCAGCTAGAATATCTCGTGCCAATTTTTCCACCTTCCGTCTAAATGTTGCACTGAATAACAATGCTGAAATATACAAGCAAGCAGTTTTCATAGCTGCATTGCCTGACATTCTTAAACAGTTTTTTATCAAGTATTTCAGAAACTACCATGGTTGTTAGATTAGAAGCATTCACTAAAAGTACTGGTACAAAGCCATCATTCTTTTAGAAAAATTTGTAAAAATTGACAGTTACTGAAAAATATCTTCAAAGGAAGGTCACAAACTATGGAATTACTTACTTTGTCTGTCAGGTCTAACATGGTTTGCAATAGAATGTACCTGAGGTTCTGAAAGAAAAAATGAATGAATAACTCTAACTTCTAAGTGTGAAGACAACAGAAGCAGTTATGAAGATAAATGCTAAAAATATAGTGAATTATCAGAAATCATATATCTTAGAAATAATATAAGGATATTATATGACCCGCTGTGGAGGACCGGAATTTCCCATCACAAGGGAAAGCAGGGGATACGAGGAACTCAAGTCCTCCACAGCAGGTCATGTAAGATCCTTTTTCCTTTTTCTTGCATATCCTTTTCACTTTGAATGCATTTATTTTTGCATTCTGACATCTAAAACAAACAAACAAACAAACAAACAAAAAATGAATAACTAAAAACAAAAACTTTCCCCATACAGTATGCAAGAATAAAGTGTTCCTTCACTTCTATGATGGATATAAATATTAATATAAACAGCTACTATGGGTGGGCCGTTTATAAAAGATTTTTACAGAATTCAACTTTACTCAATAAAAGGCTTTAATCTTTTATGACAAGTATCAATTTAAACAGTTGATAATGGTTCATTTTAAACAAGTAGCATGGTTGCAAACAAGATTTAAAGGAAGAAAATTCGTAGTGTTATTTTGACCATTGATATAAATTTCAAGACATTACAAGCAGATCAGTTATGTAGGCAAATTTTTAACACCCTAAATAAATCATACGTTAGACCTCTATATTACACTAAAAATGTTAATATCTTCACATTAAAATAGCTGTAACCCATAACCCTGAAATAAACTGAGGGTTTACCTATAAATAGTTTCTCCCTCAAACTAAAGGGTCACTTATAAAAAATTATTCATTGAGCAAGTAACACTTTGTTATCGAACTGTGTGGCTAACTTAAGTACAGCCTTTGTACAATAGAGAATTTTGTACAAAAATCCATTTACCAAATCCCATATCAAACATTAGCCTTTGTACAATAGAGAATTTTGTACAAAAATCCATTTACCAAATCCCATATCAAACATTAGCCTTTGTACAATAGAGAATTTTGTACAAAAATCCATTTACCAAATCCCATATCAAACATTAGCCTTTGTACAATAGAGAATTTTGTACAAAAATCCATTTACCAAATCCCATATCAAACATTCTGTCTGCTTCATCATACACAAGGTAAGTAACTCTCCGTAAATTTGTGGCTTTCTTTTTGACCAGATCTATTAACCTCCCCTGAAAAAAAAAATAAAACTGAGTTTTGTATTGCAGTCTCTCTTGCTAGTAAGCAGAGACTCAAGACAGATGTGAACTATTTTGTAAGTAGTCTTTGATTGGAGCTTCTATAGGACTAAAGGCTAAAAAATCTCCAGTAACCACAAATGTGTTTCACTAAAACATCACCATATGTTGAGATCTATTCAACTATTAAAATCCTACTTTCTATTTAAAAGTTTAAAGCAGCTCATTCACAGATGGTTATAGACTAAGGATTTGATTTTAACTATCTGTGTGTATTACATCTATCAATACCCATTTGGAGATGCATTGTCAGTCAATGCAATATTTCGAGGTTGTAAAAAAATGGGTAGTTTCTCCATCATAAGCTATAGCATTAAGAATGGTATAAATCCTATACCAGGAATTTAGAATTTCTATTTTCGTGAGCCGTCACGTGACTGATGACATTCACTCTTCATGCATGCACCCACAATATATCCATTTTAGAGTATTGGACCAAAACCACAGGCATTTTTGTCATGGAAAAATGCCCTGCACCGCTATATAACCAACACAAGGTAAGAAAGTTCACAATAATGAGACTGAGGGTCACTTTACTTCACAGATGACTTAAATTGTCCCTTTAAACATCACTATCAAAGTGTTGCCATAATACTGAAAATAAACGTTATAACATCTGATTTCAGTTTATCTACATGATCCATTACAAAAATATATAAAGTCCACTAAAGTCTTCAGTTTATTTATACAATAAATCTGAAACTTGACTGAGATGTTAAGATTGAGTTTGTTCAACAATGTAACACTCTATAAAATTTCTATTTATTGCATAAGAGACTGGTAGAGGTGTCATGACAAGTTTTGTAAACAAGCGATGATATTCATTTGAGAGAAATCAAAGGTGTGTGGAAAAAATGTTTTAACTATGAATGGAGTTACTGATTGCTATTTCTAGAAAAAAAGATCAACTATCAGAGACAACAAGATTTACATTGCATCTGTTGGCTTGAATTCCAGAAGATCTGTCTTGTTAACTTTTGTTCTCTGTTTTGGTTAAATAGCTATTCTGAACATTTATTCATGCAACAAATGCCTGTGTCGAGATTAGACATGTCACATGGTACAGCAAGCACCTGCTTCAGGGATACCATATTCTATAATTAACCAGAATTCCCCAAGTAAGCATTTACAAAACAATGTTTTTTCCCAAGCAACGTGACCTACGTGAGCCGAGTTTTTTGTCAGAAAACAAAGACTTCACCAACAGTAACGAGGGAGAGTAGAAAAAACTTTTTTTTTTAAATTCTACCATTCAAATGTGAACAAGCTGCTATAAATCTTTGTGTATGTAGTAAGTTTCTCATGACCGCAAATCTCTGTGTTTAGGTCTTCATCACATAAATAGGTTCTTAGGTTTAAATATCAGAAAAACCATCAAGACAATTTAAATCTGTTTATATCAACAGCTTGAAAAGTGAGCAAAAATAATCAAACTCTGTCTGGTATGTTGAGATATAGACTGACCAATCCTGGCACACTGAGTTAGACATAAGAATGTCTACTATACTTACGGGGGTAGCAACTATAATCTCTGCCCCCTCTTGACACGCTTTCTGCTGTTCCCACATACTCCCTCCACCATAAGCACACACTGTTTTAATGTTGTACACCTTCCCGAACCTTTTACATTCATGGTAAATCTATAAGAAAACAAAGCAAATTTACTGAAATGATATCCCTTTCTAAAAAAAAGAAAATCTTTGACAAAAAACTAACAACAAAATACATCTCAATCTAAACAGGAAATGAGAGGTGCTTAATAACATTAAGAAGGATATATTGTCATAAGACATGAGTCTGTGAAATAAGCCACAGGATGGTAAGCCACAGATCATGGACTGTAAATTTCTGTTTATGCCCCTATAAACTTTGCCTTACTTGTGATATCTAGTTTCAGAAGATCATTTTAATGACAAAAGTCCAGCTGTTACAATGAAACTCTTTTTTTTCCCCTCTGTTATCTCTCCTTATTATTGCCAGACATAACAATCTGACAGACTGCAATGAAAATCCAGTTCTGGTCTAAGAATTCCATGGGGTCAAAGGGCCAAATGGCCTATTTATAATGCTTCTAGTACCTTTCGAATTCTCATTATCTACAAAAAGAGTTACATATTTGCCAATTCTGTATCCTGTTGTAAAGCTGTGCTTGCAGTTATGTGTGTATAAAGTTGTGTTTATGCTCTTGGCAACTACATGTGATATGACATCATGTTCTACATAATGGACAAAATAAGTATATGCCATTTTATTCCACTTTGATAAACAAAATTAACAATCAGGATGGTTCTTTTTACAAGCAGAATTCTCTATGGATTTGTTGATAAATATGTATCGATACAAATCAAACAACTCTTTTAGTAAAGATAATGTTGACCTCTGTGCACAGGTATGTTGTCTATACAGTAAGAAGTTAAACTGTAGCTATACTTACCTGCTGGGACAACTCGCGTGTCGGAGCCAAGATTAATCCAATAGGACCATCGCCTTTCTCAAGTTCCCTCTGTAAAAGTAACAAACTCATTACAGGTAAGTAGTTGTTGATTAATGTATACTAGTATAAAATTGCGTTAAAAGTGCAAATTTGACTCTGACTAACTGTAAATTTCATTTAATGTCACCTGGTATTTTAAACAATGAAAAGGAAGATAAACTAGAGATGTGTCTATAGGACACTGATGCCCGCACATTCTGCTGTACTGTCAAAAAATCCTGTACAATTGCAGAAGAACATAAAGTCTAGAAGTGCTATTTTTTAGCTTTATCAGGGGGAATAACTATGCCGATCTCTAATAAATTTGCATCAAAATACCCAGGTGCAAATTTTCATGGCTCTTGCAGTTGTATATTTGAAGTTACACGCGACACAAGTCTAAAAATTCTAATTTCTGCTTAATAAAGGAGCATAACTCTGCTGATCTCCAATAAATTTGTGTCAAAATAACCAGGCGTATAACTTCACATGATAACAACTATTCTTAGAAAGTGTCATGGCTCTAGCAGTTAAACGTTTGAAGTAACACGAACACAAGTCTAAAAGTACTATTTTTTGCTTCATAAGGGGGCATACCTTTGCCAGTCTCCAATAAATAAAAATGTTATTTTTTGCTTAATCAGCGGGTATAACTTTGCCCATCTCCAATAATCAAGTTTTTAACTTCCACAATTCTGAGGAGTACAATTTTACATGGAAGAAACAAACTCAAAAGCCTCCACATGAACTCAATCGAACAACATTCTTGATTGCCCTAATTTTCATCTGTTTAACCTACATATTTTGAAAGCTGATATAAGGGGTTACTCAATCAGTTGACCTCTAAACCATAAAGGTCTTACCTGAGCCATGATATGTACAAGCAGGGGCCACAGAAAAGCTGCTGTTTTCCCACTTCCTGTTTTAGCTATGCCAATTATGTCCCTTCCTGATAATGCTATAGGTACTCCCTAGAAAATACATACAATGAAAATTACTGTAAGACTTTTTCATATTAGATGAAATAAGCATAAAATCAGCATTACTTCACAGAATAAGGGCAGAATTTTTTCTAAATATAAACTATCGACATATTTATGTGTATACATATACATCTTAAAGACAAACACCTATATTAGCACCTATCTTAGCATTACCAATAGCCAAAGTAGCCACTGGCTACTAAAATTTCCAAAATTATTCATAATAATAATAAAAAAAAAATGATGCATAATTTACTATTTTTAGATACAATCATTTGAGAATTCAATGTACATGTATGTTTGGAAAAATGGAAATTTGGTGACTAAGTTTGGCGACTAAATTTGGCGACTAAGTTTGGCGACTAAATTTCATTTCTTTGCTCCTAAGTAGAAAATATCTTTGTGCCTAAGTGGATAATACATACATGTATCTTCCCCATTCAGGTTGTGATGTTCAAGTTTTCAAGGGTATGAACAAATATTTTGATGTTACTACAGACAAACTACATGTGCCTGTTGTACACTGTCAGCAATGGGTCAGAAAATACATGACTATATTACTGTGCAGATATTATTTCTAAATGGAACTACTTTCATGCTAAACACCCGTGATTTGGAGACTCGGAATTTGTTGATGGCCTAATCATCTGGAGCCCGTTGCCTAAGCGTATCGCTACGTATCGCTATCAAAAAGCGCTTTCTTGTTCTAATGTGTGTGTAGGAAACGGCTTGCTATTTACGTCATAAACCAAGATGGCTGCCTCCATTGTCTCCGAAAAGAAACCCACACACTGCGGAGGCGGCCATTTTGAATCGTCACAGCGCTTTCGGATAGGGAAGATTTTTTATGCTAGCTATCGCTTCGAAGCGCTACGAAGCGCTATGTTGTAGCAAGCCGTTTCCCAGGATTTTGCTACGTAGCGATACGCTTAGGCAACGGGCTCCAAGTTTCAATAGGTAAAGTTTTAGACAACTCTTGATTTTCTTACAGCTGAATTACCTGTGCTTGTATAGGTGTGGGTTTTGAGTACTCTGACTTTCTAATGGTGTCCAGGAGAGCTTCATCAAAGCCAAAGTGAGCAAAACTACACACAGGCTTTGGTGGGGCAAGACCAGATACCTGTAAAATAAAAACAAGAAAGCTAGAAGGATGAGCTGTATCAGGGCACTAGGGCACAACATCTACTCATAACATGGAAATGGCAGGTTGATCATGTTGGCAAAGTTTGACTGCAGCTTAACTTTCTTTTTACAATGTGAGTGCTGGTAGCTACTTGACCATTCAAGAACAGAAGTATCCTTGAAAAGTTTATAAAAATGACTTGTACAAATCTGGAAGGTAAAGAGACACAGTCACAAAATTAATAATAATTTAAAATTTTTATAGAATAACGTCCACTATGTGTGTTTTTGAAACAGTATGAAATTGTTCTCCTACACCTATAAAATGATGTCTAGTTTAGGGCGAAGCTGATTACTGGAGGCAAATCTTGAAAACAAGACAGTTGATAAGTTACAAGATATTTTTCTGGTTCCAATGCGAAAACAGAAAATTTAAAAACCCACCCTTATTCCTAGTTTATCTCGTAGGGTGTTGACCTCCTGTTCTGTAAGTTTTGCAATCTCTTCATGTTCCTCATAAAAATTTCTTTCAAAACTTTCATACTCAATCTCCGAGTGGTCGATAGGCGGGAGAGGATCTATAATCTGAAACAAACAAGACCAATCTTTTTCACTATATATAAACTAACAAAAGTCAAACAGAGGACTTTGTGAAGAACTAATGTACACGTCACTTCAGCTATCATAGTGTACAACTGAAAGTCCACACGGCCACACAAACACATGCAAAACCTTCCTTGACAAAGGTAAGATAGATACATTATAAGAATCATTCATTTGTTTGAGATTATAAGAAATTATCAATGGGCTTGAATACAGGATTAGGAAAACTTGAGAACCAGTCACCCTCAGGTTGTGATTTCCCAATCCTCTATCAAACCCAATGATTCTTTTTCTCACAAACCCTGACTTAAGATAAAATAATAGAACGATTTTAGTTGTAACTACTCTTTATGTGCACTGACATAATTCACCATTTCATGACACAAAGTTTACAAAGTGCACCCAAGAACTGGAAGTCAATTAGATCAAATTTTCAATGAAAATGCATTTAAAACAGATTCATTAAACATAAAGCAATAAAATAATTATGAAAATATACAACATCAAGTGTCAATTATAGAGTGCTTTTATGGGAAAATGTGGTCAAATGTAAACCTGTGCTATTTTTATAAACAACTGACTTTCCAGAAACAGAAGGTTCGCACACTGAGTGTGAGATAAACTTATATAGGATAAGATTTTCCAGCACCACTATTTTTAGGAATTTCATAGATTTTTCTATCTGGTTAGTGAGAAAGGTTGATCTTGCCCAAAGGCATCTACATTTTCACTGACACAGGGCTCCAAATGTTCCTGCCCAATGCAGAACTTTGCCAGAGGCTGCTGTTCTTATTTATCATTTAAATTTATTTTGGAATACAACAGGCAGTTCCTTAATCATTTGTATATCAAAAACATCTGCGGTTTGCTCGGACATACACGATCATACTATCTTACACACGTGAAAATGCTGTTAAGTCCAATCTGATAACTATATTTTCGTTATAATTGTCTACTTTCAATTCTTCTACTTGAAACATTTTCTTTTTCACCACCTTCTTGCACTTCCAAACAGAAATGTGTTTACCCTGTTTTCTCCAAATATAAAATTTTGTTACCTTATTTTTCTCAACATATATAATATTTCCATCATTATCATATTCTACGTTCAACTCCTCTTGCTCGTCAGCAAGGACTCCTGCCATTGGATTCTCCTCCATGTAGCGATAGTAGGCTTCCTCAACATCTTCTTGCTCTATGTCATCACGTACACCCCTAAAACAATTGATGCATTACATACATTTACTTCATACTATTTTGTTAAGGCCCCTTTTCAATACAAGCAAACCCAGATGCCCACATCCTACATTGTATGTCACAGTTCTACTTACTCTTCTAGCACAATATCACCTTGTATACCCCTTTACAGTTCTACTTCTCTTCTAGCACAATATCACCTTGTACACCCCTGCAGTCATTTATTCATTACACACTTTTAAAATAGAGTTTAGCTTAGCTTAACTGAGATTAACACCCTCTATAAGTCAAATTCATATCTGGCAGGCAATTTACCTAATTCTCATTCCTGGGAAGGACCTGTACAAGACTCAAAACTCAGAAACTGCTCACATTTTTAAAATTCAGAGCAATTCATTTAAACCAAAGCACATGTAGGTGAGTCCTCCAAACAATGTGAAAGTCACAGTCAGTTGGTTTTAACAAACCTATAACAATACATAATTTTATACTTTGCTGCAACTGAAAACCAACATATACATGACACAGTCAAAATACTGTCTGCTTAAAAACCAACATATACATGAAACAGTTAAAATACTGTCTGTTTGAAAAACAACATATACATGAAACAGTTAAAATACTCTCTGCTTGAAAAACAACATATACATGAAACAGTTAAAATACTGTCTGCTTGAAAAACAACATATACATGAAACAATTAAAATACTCTCTGCTTAAAAAACAAGATATACATGAAACAGTTAAAATACTGTCTGCTTGAAAAAATAACATATAAATGAAACAGTTAAAATACTCTCTGCTTGAAAAACAACATATACATGAAACAGTTAAAATACTCTCTGCTTGAAAAACAACATATACATGAAAAAGTTAAAATACTCTCTGCTTGAAAAACTAACATATAAATGAAACAGTTAAAATACTCTCTGCTTGAAAAACAACATATACATGAAACAGTTAAAATACTCTCTGCTTGAAAAACTAACATATAAATGAAACAGTTAAAATACTCTCTGCTTGAAAAACTAACATATAAATGAAACAGTTAAAATACTGTCTGCTTGAAAACTAACAGGACCATGCTGATATTCAGCATCAAGTAACTTTAACCTAGTAAAAAAACATATGCTTTAAAACAGACATATGGCTTTGATTTAGTTCAAACTTACAAGAACTACATACATTATTTCCACTGACAGAAACTTGTACCATTTGACATGACAACTTACTTTTCCTCTCCTTTCTTTTTTCCATCTTTCTTTTTTGGTTTGGATTCTGCCACAACCTCCTCCTGTTAAAAAAAAATATTTTTTTGTAAAATAAAGATACATGACACTCTTCTGTAGCAAAACTTTTCAGAGAACAATTGTATTTTCCTCACTAACCCCTTCATTTTGAAATCAACATGATGGCAAAGGCTACTTATTCATTCTGAGATTATTCAATAAGCATTCATATTTAACCTCTGTATTTATCCAGACGTCAGTACTGAATTATTTATTCAAACGATGTTCTGTGGAAGCCAAAGGTGCCAAAATGTTGCATATCATTCTGAATCTCAGGCAAAACAGAATGAAATTCTTATAAATCCTTGCCAACATAAAATATACTAAAATATCAGCCATAATTACTACAATATGCTATAATTAAACATCAAATGAGCATCTAAATTTATAACAGGTACTAAACATTCGTTATGATTGTAATTAATCTAGATCTGCCTGGAGTATCATCAAGTTAGTGAAACTATTGGTGATTCCTTCAGTTTTAGATTGTTGACTATATTTAGCTGTGTGAATAATGAGACTATATTTAGCTTTGTGAATAATGAGACTATATTTAGCTGTGTGAATAATGAGACTATATTTAGCTGTGTGAATAATGAGACTGTTGAAACACAAAGGTAACACGTAAGTTATCCCTGTTATTTTTATAGTATATCTTATCTTTGTATGTTAAACTGAGCCTTGAAGTAATAAACAGCTAAAAGATACTTTTTTGTTACCAGTTCTCACTCCTATAATGTCCCAGTGTAATTGACAATACTATGCAATGTTTGCATTCACTTTCTTCCACCATGAACTTTTCAATTTTCTTCATGTACCCCTATGAATTATATATGTAAATGGCACTATCCAACTTAAATGATGGACAAGTCCATGTTAGAACTTTAGTAGGATAGGAAATAAACAAGTTTGTTAAATGTAAAACCTCTATGCCCGCCATGAAAGCATCAAGAGGATCATCGCTGTCACTGTCATCATCTTTCTTGTTTGTTTCCTGGTCGGCTCCCGGACTTCCTGGTGCTGGCTGGTACTCGGCATTGTCTGCTTCATCAGCATCGTCAAAATAGCTAGCAGAAGAAAATACAAACAAACGCTTTACAACAACCCAAAATACAACAATGTATTCTAAATGTTTGTCTTGAAGGCTTCTCAGAGGAGTTTGAAACTGGGTCATGTGGGGTCAAAAACTGAGCAACCAGCTCAGATCAAAGGAAATCCTTCTGAATACTCTTACAATCTTTTTTAATGAACCCTCATGCAACTTAAAAATGTTTTTTGTTTTTCTGTACTATTTCTGAGATGAGTTTGATCATGTGAGATCAAAAATTAGGTCACCAGAATGATGAAAAGATATTTTTGTGAACACCTTTGAGTTCACTTTTTCGATGTACCAGTAATCTGCTTAGAACATTTTTTTTCAGAATGTCTGTCAATGATTTTTTTGACAAGCAAAAGAGAAAAAAAGAACAAATATGAAAATAATGTTGTTTAATGGTACTGAGCACTTTTATGGCCAACTGATATTTCACCAAATATATAAAGAATATATGGTCAATTCAATATGGAAATTCAATATAACTTACTCGTCATCATCTGTGACACGGCTGCGGCCGAAGTGAAGTTTGTAACCCATAGTTCTGCCTGGGATACCACGGGTTGTCCCAGAGCTGCCCATTCTTGACAAGCCATCACCACCTATGGACAAAGAGTAAAAAAGGTGTAGTACAAACTATGAAAATATACAGCTGAACAGATTTCTGCCAAATTTTATGCATCCGAGGATTTGAAAACTCATTGGAAAAATCTCCTTACTGTAACCCAAATCTCACTATCAGAAAACGAGCATCACAGAGAGATACCCTTCAGAAATATAACATGTATATACAGACAAACTGTTGCAACCAAAGTATATGTGAAAAAGATTTTTAATAATGCAAGTCATGTACAGTGTAAAATATACAGACAAATGCGATGAAACCTTTAAAAGTACATTTTGCAATGGTAGGCAAATGCTTTAGAAGTGAAGATTTCATTTCAACAAGCTTAACCGATGTTGAAAAACTAATCAATCTTTAATTCTAGCCACATTTTATGAAGACAATTATTAAATGCTTAGAGTCAGACTTAGAGTTGCTGTTAAGATAATAATCTACTTCTACACTGCTTACCATGATGAATCCACTACATATAGTTTCACTGAATTATTGCAGCAATGTTTTTACAAAGATCATACAATATAATTTTGTTTGTAGACTTTTTATAATAATACAGTATGTTTTGCTACAAAGCCAACTTTTGAATTGTTTCAAAATAACTATAAAAGCAGCATCTTGAAAAATCAAGTCTACAATTAGAAAAAAAAAATATGGGCCTCAAACATAATGCTGATTTATTTATTAACCCCACATTTGGAAGGATCTTATTTAACTGAATTTACCTTACTAAAAGGTAAAATGATTGAGAGTAAATCATACAACACTGACAAAAAAAATCCTGTGAATCAGTGACAGACATGATCATTCTTTCTTCTAATGGCATTTTTAGTTGAATGGTATCTATTGTTGCTGTCAAAAACAAAAATAGAGAAGAAACCAAAACTGTTATTGAAGAACACTGTAACTTCACTTTAGAGTTTAGAGGTATTCGTTTTATTGTGACTTGACTGAATGTCTGATACAAACCTACACTTCCACCATCAGATTTGTTGATTGAAAAGCCCTGGAACCCAAAGCCCCTAGTCTTCCCATCACTTCCCTGACTGTACATCTTCACAACCACAGGATCACTTAATCTGTCACATAGTAAAATATTTATTGTTATTATTTATAACTGTCTGATTTCAGTAATTTTTGGAGTTTTTGTTTTCTTCTGAGTAGGGCAGGTAAGTTATAAGGCACAGAGACAGATAAATTAAAATTTGTATCTCATGATTCCTTTTTGTTTTATTTGTTTTAACCGCTCATATGCATTAACTTAACAATCTTTTTGAGTGAAGCACCAAGTCTAGAAGTATTATACCGTTTCTTTGAAGCAACGATCAACTTTCTCTCATAAAGTGTTAGGATGGCCAATGCCACTAAGCTTTGCACAACCTATCACTCTCAATCAGTCATTTAACATAAAACTTCACTGAATTACTTTAAGCTTACTCATTTTACAGTGATTAAAAACAAGCTGCTGAAGTTCTTGAAACTTAGATTAATCCTACTTGATGAGTGCTTCCTAAACCCAAATCAGTATACTTGTGCCAGAAATGAGGTATGCCAAAAGTCACTCTAGACTCTCACTTGTGCTGGGATTCAAACCACCAGCCTGTCCACTGGAAGGCCAGCATTCAAAGCCTTGACAACAATTTCTTCAGTTTGATAAAAATCACACGAATCAGAAATTTTATCAATTTCAACCAGCTGGGGAAACTCTTCAACTATCATAAGCATAGAGAAAAAAAAACAAGAATCCATTTATAGAATATTTGTGTGTTTAAGTAACGTGTACATGTAATTATCTGTATAAAACAACAGCACCTCAGGGAGATGCCATCGTCTGAAAGGATTTATCATTTAGAATCACCTGGAGAAGTACTAAATGACAAGCACTGGATTTTGATCCATTTTACATGTATAAAGTACAGACATTGTTCTTACCACCTGGACTGTGTTTCTTGTAAAAGATAATAGATAAAAGTGTTTTCAGAGGGTGGCCGAAAAATGGCATTCCACTCCTGTTGTTTTTTTCTGTATGCTTATGATGACTGTCGAATTCCTCCTACTGGTTTAGATCAAGTACACTGTATGTTTACCAACGGTATTCGCAACTAGATTTTATGTCGTTATTGAGGTCCTGCAGGTCATGCGCTGAGAAAATTACATTTTTTTTCATTTATTTACTAAATTTGTTCAAAGTCCACCATACTGATTTTTAGGTGTGGCAGTCATTGAAAGTACTCTATACATTTTATACTGTAAGATATCGTGATATACAGCAACTATGTTTTTGTTTACAGTTGCATAAGTTGGTCAATTTTTGACCAAAGTAATTGAAATTTTGAACGAATATTACTTAAGTGTAACACTACCAGGAAATGTTAATTTTATTTAAGTCAGTGGAGGAAAATGTAAGTTATGACATTTAAATCTAAAATGAGTTTATGAATGAAATTTAGATCTACCTTTACTAAATTACAGTAAAAAGTACATTTCTTTCAATCAAATTGACTTTTGACCTGTGATGATACATACAAATTAATAATATATAGGTAGCCAAACCTCTACACATTAGGTAGCAAACCCTCTAACTAAGTCTAGGCGCAAACCCTCCAGGAAGCAAAACCTGCGACATAACAGCCCAAGGAGATAAACCCTACATCAATCTCGAAAAAGGTCAAGAAATGAAATATGCGGAAAATCTGAGGCCCTACAACTACATGTGATATACTTCTGGCTTCCAAAACTTTATGAGTCGCCTTTTAACATTTTGTTCTTTCATCTGATGCAGCATTAAAGTTTTGGATCAGACCCACTACGAAACCTAACAAGAAAAACACACATTCTTTTCACCTCATTTTACTTTGCAAATACCCTTTTCACAATTAGATCTTGTGCATTATTCGATAAAACAATTAGTTCAACATCATTTAAACTATTGAAATATTAAAACATACAATAAAATTGCATATATATTTCGCCGAGAAACATCAATTTCAACAACTTATAGCACCTGTGTGTCAAGGTAGTGAAACTATACACAGGGCTAGCTCTGGGTCAAAATTTGCTTGAGCCAAATATATTTTCCATGTGGAAAAGGGGGTGGGTGCGGGAGGGGGAGTACCCCATCCGGCGTCGAAAATTTTTTGAATTTTCATTTGTAAATGGTGCTCTCTGAGGCACTTTGAACCATTATGCTCTTTGATTATCAGACGAGTAAAATGACTTAGATTAAAACAATTGGTGTTTTCCTCTAAAAAATAAGCTCAAATCAATATAAATTGAATAATTTATTTATCATAATATTTTAATGCACTGTAACAAATCAAAGTACAGGATATTTACATATGATACAAGCTAATGCAGAGCCACGAGAATGGAGTTTCATACACTACAAGAGAGAAAGTTAGTTTAATATGCGCATGGACTTGGCAGAGGACCAGAGTTTGAAAGCTTACCATTTTTCCAAGTATCTAAAAAATTTCTAGCTGTGTCTGATTTCATTTATTTAGGAGTTGAAGTTGAACTGTCAAATCAAGTTGACGTTTTGGTGCCATTTTTGATTTTTTGCATAAATTTATTTTTTGCCTATCTGATTAGCCTCCGTAAAAATTCAGTATATATACATGTACCTTTGTACATTAACTCAAAAATTACCTTTCATAATTACCTTTACTGACAATGAAAATTAAAAGAAACGCACCAAAAACGTGTGAAAGAATTTATTCCAGTTTGCTATCAAACATTTCCACATAATCCCATCAACCGCATTATTTATCCTTTAAAAAGTTAAGTGCCGATGATGATCACTTGATTGAACCGCTGTTTGTACAACAATCATCCGTGATTATTGACTATGATCGAGCTAATTGGTTCACAAACAACTTGACACATATTCAATCTGTAAATTGCCAAAACTGACACTCACATGTATATTACCGGATATATCAACAAGTGGACTGCGTCTATTGATTTATTACTAGTTTACCGCTATTGATATCGGAAAACCAGTCAAGTGTCTCGATCTGAGCTAAACATTCTATTTTTTGACTCGGGGATTTCCCAAAATGTCGGAAGTCTTACTTTTAGCGTGTTTTCGCCAATCTTGATTTTTTTAGCCAATTTTTGCAATTTGGAGCCATTGGCTCCGTTGGCAAACGCCAGCGCGAGCCCTGATACATGTATAAAAATGACAAGTGACAGGTGTCACAGAAAGCATTGGATCTATGTTTTGGCATTCTTATGATAATTCTCTTGGATGCTTATGAACAAATGCTGCTGGGTTTTTTAAAAGCACATGGTATTGTTTTCTTAACTGTCCACGACAATGAACCCGTCAAGGTCAATTTTGTGATCACATGGTCAAACATTTTGGCAAGATGGTGGCGGAGTGCTGTATTTTAAGACACACTGGAAATTTTAAGGTATTTTGTGTTCAAAATTAGTTTTTTATGTGTTGATAATTGGCTTATTAAAAGTTTGTATATAATTTTATCGGGATATGCTTCACTTTACTCCATGGCATGCTCGATGAATGAATGCGAGCGTGTCTACTGCTTCGACACCTCGAGAACATTTCACAATATTCTCTATGACTCTGAGAATTCAGGACAAATTCTAAATTTGGAGGTGGTATATGTAGCCGGGTACAGGTTTATAGGTGATAAATCGATAAGGCAGAACTGTGTAGCTTAATAGCACAGTTGGTAAAGTGTCCGCCCTGGAAGCGGAAGGCCCTGGGTTCAAGTCCACGAGCCACGATTTTTCACCACCTGTTATATGTGATTGCAGGTAATGATAAAACCAAATTATGCACTGAAGAATTTTCGCCAACGTTTTGACTTAAATAGTTTAAAAATGTAACAGATTATGCTGAAGTTAATTTCACCCATTAGAAAAAAATGCATTATGCTCACTTACGTTTGCACTTTATTCGATGATAAACCTTTGAAAATGTAACTTTCTTGAATAAATTAAAACAAAAACTTGTTTATCAGATTTCGGACAAACCTCCTCTGTGAAGAGCTATTCCCAGAAGGTTAAACAGCGCTAAATGTGTTCCAACGCCTGACGGACAAAACGGACAATAGACAAAACGGACCAGACGAAACGGACCATTTTTTGAGACAGAACGGACCATAATGTGAGACGAAACGGACCATATCCAGGGAAAAAACGGACCATCCAAAAACATATTTTTTACTCCAGTTAAATTTATATCGGCTTCCATTATGAGACGTTTTAGGGGTGTAGTATAATGTATCTTGCCGTCATACGAGTATGTATTTTTGTTGTAAAATTTTTGTTCTGATTTTTTTTTTAAAATTTGACTCATTTGAAGTTCCCCGCTCAATGACACCATATTGACAGTGTTTCACACCTTTTTAAGAAATTGTCGATTACTATTCACATAGACTATCTATTTGTATTTTTAAACGAGACATGGCTCTCAGGTAGAGAGTCTATCAGTTATGATATAGATAACTTTATCTGTGATCATTTATCTGGAAACAAATCTGTAAATGCAAAACGAGGACGCTTTAGTGGGGGTATTACCTTTTATTGCAAAAACTATCTTAAACCCTATGTTCATATAATTGAGAAAAATCAACAGGGTTTAATCTGGGTTAAAATATCGAAAGATTTGTTTCCTTTCAACGATGATGTCTATATTTGTCATGTGTATGTACCCCCGAGTGGTTCTCGTATTACATCGTCCCCAAATTTTGATATTTTTGACCAACTTGAGTTAAGTATAGATAGATATAACAACTTAGGTAAGATATACATTTCTGGGGATTTAAACAGCAGAACTTCTGATTTTATAGATTATGTCATTTTTGACAGGTACATTGACACAGACTGGTACATGCATTATAGCTATGATATCCCTACTCGTGTAAACAAAGACCACGTGTTAGATAGCAACGGGCGCCGCCTACTTGAAATTTGTCAAACAACAGGTCTTGTAATAGCCAATGGTCGTTTGTTTGATGATCACGAGATAGGCGAATTTACATACTGTTCACATAATGGCCAAAGTACCGTGGACTATTTTTTATTAAATGCCTCCGACTTAGATACTGTATCATCGTTTAAAATCTTACAATTTAATGAACATTCAGACCATGCACCTTTACTGTTCGGTATACGCACACGTGCAGTAAAAAGTCGTGAAAGTAATGCTAGTGTGGAGGCATATGCGCAAGAAAGCGTAAGAAAATTAGTGTGGGATGATAATAGATGTAATGACTTTTTAAGGCGGCTTATGAATATTAATGATATAATTCAACAACTGACCACTCAAGCGAATAGCGAAAACGTGGATCAGGCAGTCAATACATTTACACAGGTGTTATTCGACTGTGCAGACGAAACGTTCGGAAAGAATCACAATAATAAAGGTTATAAACAAAGTAACACGAATTTTAGGAAAAAAAGCAAATGGTTCAGTGACGATTGTTACAACGCGAAAAAGGAATTTAAATCAGCGCGTAATGTTTATAATAGAGATAAAACAGATACTTCACGAATTAATTTTGTGCGTTCGAGAACGAAATATAATAAAATTAAGAAAAAGGCAAAGCAAAACTTTAGACTTGCGGAAGGCAAACGCATAAACAGTATGGCCAAAAAACAACCTCGGCAGTTTTGGAAAAATGTTAAATCTAAGCTAAAAAATAAACAATGTTATGCAGATACGTTAAAAATAGACGACCTTTTCAATCATTTTAAAGACCTTTTTGGGGAAACTCAATTCGATCATAATGCGGAAGAAATCCCAGAAACTATTATTGATAACGAGATAGATCAGAATTTTACAGAAATGGAATTGAGATCTGCCGTATTTTCGCAGAAAAACAACAAATCACCGGGTACTGATAATTTACTAAGCGAAGTTTTTAAGACGGCGTATGACGTCATATCACCATTTCTACTTACCCTTTACAATAGAATCTTCAGTAGCGGTGAATACCCAAGAACCTGGGGAGAAGGAATCATAACACCAATTTTCAAAAAAGGAAATCCGAATGATGCAAAAAATTACAGGGGCATAACTCTTATCAATATTCTTGCTAAGATATACTCTCAACTGTTACTGAACAGACTAACAAAATGGTCAGATAAGCACGACAAAATAATCCCCAATCAGTTTGGATTCCAAAAAGGCAAATCTATTTTAGATTGTATTTTTATATTTCATTCAATCATTTCAAAGGTAATTAACTCCGGTAATAAATTGTACGCCATATTTATCGATTATGAGAAGTGCTTTGATAAAATTGACCGTACGATACTGTGGCAAAAACTTTTAGCAGAACAAGTAAGCAGCAAAATGGTAAAAGCCCTTAAGTCAATGTATTCAACAGTAAGGTCTTGCATTCGGTACAACTCATCATTTTCTGACTTTTTCGATTCCGAAATGGGCTTAAAACAAGGTTGCCCAAGTTCACCTTTACTTTTCATGTTCTTCGTCAATGATATGTTAGACAATATTAATTCGGATTTAGAGGGTATTTTCACTGAAAATGAGCTAAAGTTATTCATTCTCCTATATGCAGATGATCAAGTTATTTTCGCAAAATCGCCAGACACATTGCAATCTATTTTAGCAGATATTGAAAACTACTGTAATGTATGGGGTCTTAGAATCAATGTATCGAAAACTAAGGCAATGATTTTTGAAAAGGGAAGACATTCAGTATATAACTTTTATATATATAATCAATTAATTGAAACAGTAAGTTCTTTTAAGTACCTGGGGATAACATTTTTCAAAAACGGAAACTGGTACAGAACACAGAAATGTATAGCTCAACATGCTTCAGTTGCTTTATATAACTTGCTCAGTATCTTAAATGAGATAGAACTACCTATTGAACAGAAATGTAGCCTATTTGATACTCTGGTTTCTTCTATTTTAAATTTTGGATCAGAGATATGGGGACTACATAAAGCTACAGATGTTGAACTTGTTCATACAAAATTCTTAAGACGTATCTTAGGTACAAAAAAGACAACTAATCTTGAGGCACTTTATGGAGAATTGGGTAGATTACCTATGTATATTAATAGGAAGATCATCATGATTAAGTTTTGGGCTAAATTGTTAAAACACCCTGAATCATCTCTTGTAAAGAAAGTGTACTTGATGCTAAAGTTAGATACAGAACGTGGCAATTTATACAATGGTACAAATTGGGCATCTCAGATAAAAAGTATTTTACAGGATCACGGATACAATTATATATGGAATCAGCAATTTGAATTTGTGTCTATACCTCTAGAATCAATAAAACAGAGAATAGTCGATGTATACTTACAAACATGGTATTCGAATATTAACATTTCAAATCAATTACAAACGTATTGCATTTTTAAGTATGAATTTGAATTGGAAAGATACCTAAAAGTAGTAAAAGAAGGTAAATATAGATTTGCCTTAACAAGGTTTAGAACTTCTTCACACGATCTTTTAATAGAAGCCGGACGCTATACTAACACTCCAAGAGAACATAGGGTCTGTTTGTCATGTAATATGAACTTGCCGGAAACGGAATACCATTTCCTGCTAGTTTGTCCAAAATACCTTGATTTAAGGAAAAAATACTTTAAAACTTACTACTGTCACTGGCCAAATATTCAGAAATTTGAGCAGCTTCTGTCGTCTAAATCTAAACATATTATTCTAAACCTGTCAAAATATATTTACTTTGCAATGAAATCAAGAATTTCATAAGATTATATTTGTTGTTTTTATCTTAAAGTAACGCATTTGTATTTTTCTCTCTCTTTATCATATCCTTATAGAAGATATGTACTAGTCGCGAGAACTAGTCATCACATTAGTGTTCTATTGATACTTAATATATACCATGTGTTGTTGTAACGCATGGCTTTCTGAGTCTGAAGTCATTTAAGATCTCACTTTGTTTCTTGTAACTTCTCTTGTTTACTTTGTGTATTGCCATAAATCACTAAAAACCAACTTTATACCATAACTCACTCTTCGGTAAAAAGTGTTATGTATCTATACCACTATGTATACTATTATTATGATAGGTTAAAAGCATTGTAATTATGCTTAATACCAAATAAACAATTATGAATTATGAATTATTGTTACTTCGTATGTGTGTTTTCTGACTGTGTTTTTCCTGATATGCTTTTTTTCTTGTTTTTCAAAGGCAACCGCAATCAAATTAATCTTTTTAAGTAGTAATAATGTTTTCACACCTCTTTAACAACCGACAGTTGTTAACAAACTTTAAGTTGTCGGAATTCACACCTAGATAAATTTTCTTTTTCTCAATTGTATAATTCAGTCAACTATCGAATCGTAATTATCAATTTAAGCATTAAGTACAGCTATGGTGTATTTTGCGAAATAACAAATTATATAAGACACATCTAATTGTAATCAACTATAATTTGGAAACAAAAGAAAATACACACAGCAAATTACAATTTCTTTTAAAATTTCTTTTTTCATTAATCTAATATATAATACGATCAGTTTTGATGAAAAATACGGGCAGTTAATTTGAAATCATTATACTAACATTACTCGAATAAAAATAAAAGTTTAACATATGTGCCGATGTATGGGCCGTGTTTACTTATAAATTCTACTAACTTTTATATGATGCATTATACTACACACGTATAACACCTCAGGATGGAAGACAAAAATACATACTACATGTAGTATGACCTCAAATTTTACTTTCTTTTGTAAGATGCATTATACTACACCCCTAAAACGTCTCATAATGGAAGCCGATATAAATTTAACTGGAGTAAAAATTATGTTTTTGGATGGTCCGTTTTGTCCCTGGATATGGTCCGTTTCGTCTCACATTATGATCCGTTTTGTCTCAAAAAATGGTCCGTTTCGTCTGGTCCGTTTTGTCTGGTCCGTTTTGTCTGGTCCGTTTTGTCCGTAATTCGTTCCAACTGTGACCTACATGTCAACTTCAACTTCAATCTATTACTGCCAAAAGTCAGTACTGACTATACTAGGCAGGCGCGTGTCAGGAACATTAAAATTATAAGAATAATAACAAAGAAAACAAGATTTAACTGAAGATCTTACTTAAACATTTATTTTAAGTACTTAAAATCTATAAAACTTGTTTAGTCCACTGATAAAAGCTGGTGCAGTTAGGGTAGCTTTAATCTCGGTCGGTAATTCGTTCCAGAGTCGTATAGTCCTTGGGAAGAATGAGTTGATGTGATGTTGTGTTTTTGATTGTGGGATGAGGAATTTGCTGTTTCTTGTGTTTGTAAGGTGATTGTGATCAAAATTGAGCTGATTGTTTTTTTATTTTGTGTAGCGTGACCAGGCTGGCATGGTTTTGCCTTTGTTCTAAAGTTGACCATTTTATTTCTTTGATTATGTTTGTTACACTGCTTGTATAGTGGTAATCATTATGAACGTAGTTAGTGTAATATTCTTAAAACTATTTTTGGTAATAATTTTGATTCCTATGAGAACATGTGTGCGACTTGTTGAAAGACCCAAATCGTTCTATCTTTTAGATCTTCGTGATCTGGATGAAGGACGCAATATTGTACGAGAAAAGCAGAAAATTTGTACTGGAACTGTATCAGTGCACATTGATTTCTTGAAGAGATCGGATTAAAATCTCAAGCTACATTAATAGTTTACAAGGGTAAGAGGCTAAATATAGTCCACTCCTATTTCTTAATTTGTTTCGTCGAAAATTTTTGTACATCCTCCCAGTGTCAACGTCTCACAGTTACTATAGTACTATAATAATCTATTAATTAATATTCTTAGATGTGTCTTATATGTCTTTACCATTTTATCTGCAAACTTTAATCAAATTGAAAATTAGAGCAAAAATGTGTAGTGATACAATTCCAATACATATATTCTCTGGTTTTTGTCGTACACTTCAGTCTTTCTTATTTACAAAGGTTTTACATTACCATGAGCTTAACAATTAATCTACATGCGGTACCTATTTTCCTCATCCGAATTTGATCGATAATTTTCATTTTGAAAACAGAACCTGCTAGTCAAAGTGACAGTGCAATAATTGTGAAAATCCAATTATTTTCTAATGATTGATTGACGGACCGATGGACCGACCGAATTACTGACTCATTGATTTCAGTGATAATTCAAAATTTGTATTATCAAATGACCGTACGTGCTACCGAGATATTGAACGATCTGATCAAATCTAATATTTTCATTTTTTGGTACTTTTAGATAATAATACATTTTTAAAGAATTCTTTCCATGTATAATTTTCTTTTTGATTGATAAGTAACAAAGTTAATTTAATTGTACATAACTAGAACAAAGTATCTTGAAAGCATTCGATGTTGTCAGGACCAACGTAGAGGAACTAAGTATGCAGGTTTGACTTAATTTGTTTGTTGAGTTGTACCTTGCTATTCTAGTTTCTGTTCACCGTTCGATAATTAATGATACTTTGTAAAGTATTAGGTTAATTCTGATTCGATAACAGCATGATTTTACAAACATATTCATGTGTTAATTACACAGTCTGTTAAACCGCAGCATGCATTGTGTGTTTGGGCAGTCTTCAAAATATATTCGTAGTTGTGTTGTTTAATTTGTATTCCTACATTTGTAGAGACTCAATAATATTATAACCAACTAATAATACATGGTGTCAGAAGTTATTTATCCAATGATAAAGGAATTAATCAAACAGAGTGTAAATTCAAAATCTTTGATATGTCAGGAACTCCACCACCAGTTATGGAGTGGCCAGCTTCAAATTTACCTGAACAATGGGAAATGTTTAAATTGCACGTGGAACTGATATTTTCTGAACCACTTAAATATAAGTCAGAACCAGAAAAGGTTTCGTACCTCCTATTATGGGTAGGAGAACAAGGAAGACATATACAAAACGTGGACAATTACAGACGAGGAATCTAAACTATTCAAGACGTTTAATGATAAATTTAAAGCGCATGCTAAACCAAAGCTCAATCATGTATTTGCAAGGTACAAGTTTTATAACGAGACACAAGGAGTTGACTCAATACAAAAATATGTCACAAGATTGTGTAATAGTGCCAGAGATTGTAATTTTCATGACAGTGAAGAAATTATCAGGGATCGGATTGTTTCTGGGTGTTCAAACCAGAGGATCCGAGAAAAACTAATAAACGAAGGCGAGAAATTAACATTGAACAAAGCTATCCAAATTGCCCAAAACTTAAAATATTGCCGAGAACAAATTCAGACAATGTCCTTATCAAACAGGAATAATGTTGATACTGTTAAGAAATCCAGAACACAGTACAGACACAAAGGACAATCGGGTCGGACGGAGTGATCGAATTCGAGCCTAGTGGAACCATCTAAATTTGGTCGAGCTAAATCATCGAAATGTGGAAAATGTGGTAACTCACCACAAGTTCTTCTGCATGCTCAGTGTATAGCACTGTTACATTGGACCTTGGTTAAATGTTTCACCCGAAAGACAATTAGTAATGTTAGTGGAGGAGCGGAACATCGAACTCGCGACCGCAGCGCGTTACCACTGGACCACTGATCCGCTCCACCAGCTTAGTTTTAATTTCTGGTGCTTTTAGTTACAGAATTTAACTGTACACAAACAAAAACCTGATCTACACGGAAGTTTCGAATTAAATAAATGACCACGTTGACTCAAATTACAAAATGATTGCTGTAGACCATATCTATGTTAAAGCACCCTAGCTAACCTTACCCGTATTTGATTCTGGTGCAGACATCGAATCTTCGATATTTATTTTAAATTATACGAGACATTTAATCATTTCACTAAAGTCTGTGACGGAATTATGGTCTCATAGCATTTGGGTGTTTCATTTGGTATAAGTTGGGTGTATTTGGGTATTTCATGATGCCAATATGAATAAATGTATAAAAACGGAAGACAGGTAGTGATCTCATAATGATTTTCTTGCGTAATTATTATTGTTGTCTTTGGTATGAATCAAAATGCATGGAAATACGCAGTTAAATTCAAATACATAAACATAGGCTGAATTCCTGTCCTTTTTTATTTCATTTATTTATTTATATCTATTATTATTTATGGATGCAAACACGATTCCAAGCCAGAATTTCACACTTTGCTGCATCAAAATATTCTGACCGTGCTGCGACTATCTTTTCCTTTCTTGCCTTTTTTAAGGTAAGACAAATATCAAAGATCAAACGTGTAAAACTTGCAGCTGACACTGAACTTGATTGCAAACAATCCTGATCTAAAATCGCCTTTTTTAAACATAGGTAACTAAGGGGGATATTCGTGAGTTCCTTGGACTATTTAGTATTTGTGTACTATGAAATAAATGTAAATATTTATTCCAAGTTACTGTGGGTCAAACATTTGATTGGTCTTATTTGTTGATTAACAGATAGGTTCGACAGTTAGACTGAAAGAAACGTTCTTTGACTCTGGGCAAACTTACTCTTATGAACTCTGATATGGAACGCACATTGCGCTCACAAGAAAATTATATTCCGGACTTCCAAATGAGAAAGAATATTATAATCTTAAAATGTAGTTAGCACCCAAATTTCCCCGAGTATCTTAAATACAGGGAGCTTTCTAGAAAAAAATTCTCGAATACTATTCCACCCTCCTTAGAATAATGAACTAGTACAAGTCGTTACTACTGCTTGCAATACACTGTTAGGTAAAGAAAGAGACTCGTTGGTACACCTATCAAAAAATGTGTTTCTTTCAAACTCCGCCTTTTACCTGCCAATAGTGTCATCTAGTGTCATTCTGTGTACGTAATGGAAACGCAGTTAGGGAAAAATATTGACTGAAGATATTCAGCGACATTTACGACATAGCAACCTTGGCGCCGCCCAGACACATTTTCTTTTCTGGCTGCGGGTAGATTGCAAGACGCTGTTTTATTGGCAGGTATACCTGAGAAAACTGATTGGATGATCAGTAAAGTGACGGTCTCAGGTACTGAAGTAAACATTATAACGTCGCTTTTACTGCGTTCCGAATACGGAAACTCTAACCAGTTTTGCTAGCACTATTATTTGGATCAAGTCGAAATCAACAGATAAATGATAAACAAATGTAGATGCTCCCTGTTTACTTTCAGAATAGGTTGACCTGTCTCGGAATATTGTATAACGTCATCAAAGAACATTTGCTAATTGTAGCATTTACATGAACGTTGTACATATTTACTGATCAGTGCAAAGTCAATGGCCCTGAAACGCACCTAACTGTGGATATATTTTTTTCTTGTTAATCTCTCCTTTATGTACCTAGAAAAAAAATGCTGAACATTTTTTTCTTATTTTTATTCATTTATTTTTTTTATATTTTTTTAGAGTTCAAAATTCCGACTTTAAAATAGCTGTAAGAGGCTGCAATACAATATTTTTTACATGAATTTAATACCTAGATGCCGTGAGATCATAACAATATGATATTTTACTTAAAAACTGATTATAAAAGTCAAAATAAAACAAAAAAATATATTCGCTTCAGCCCGATTATAATTCTGGACCCTCATGTTAAGAAGATATTTCTACTGCTTTTACTGTCACCCCTATCGCTGCATGTGAAATCAAAATGATTTACTTTAAATCTTTTATGATATAGTTATATCGTCGCGTTACGGTATAGCAGTATGAAAAGAAAAAAATATAATGTGATTATCAGACTCATTTTTTGTCAGTTACTTACTTTTAAGCATTAGTCATAAATATTACAAGAAATCTATAATACAAAAAAAATCTTCTTTTTTTGTCATCTGGAGGCCAGCCCGTTGAAACCCTCAACAGTTTTCATGCAAAACTATACCATTTTGATGTAATTCTATCAGCACGCAGACGAGACTTAACCCTTAATGTGCTGGAACCGAAAGTGATTAGCCTTTGCCACCAGTATAGAGCCAGGACAGCCTGCACATCCGTGCAGTCTGCCCAGGCTCTATACTGTTGGTAGCTCCATTTTTATATTTTGATATTGAAATCCCTTAAACTTTGAATGGACTGTTCCAAATTCAAAGCTGGGCAAATCCATTACAAAATTTCAGCATGTTCAGGGTTAAAAAACTACACGGAACTTCACGCCACTTTATTGAAATAAGCCCTTTGTACCTTTACTGATTTTTTTCGTTCACGTTGTTATAGAAGGAATAGAGGTATAACTATTTAGCTCATTTACTTCAATGCAACTAACTAAAATATTTTATGCGCTCTGGGCGTCACAATCAACATTAGCTTGACCATGGTTATTTCCAAATGATGATGTCTTTTTGTTATGTTTTTAAAAGCACTGGTTTGGATATGTCTCTCATTTTCAACATGCATACGCAAACACCCACTCGCTTTTCAGGGATGGAATAGTTAATTGAACATAGTTGAAAGACAGAAAAAAGAGAAAAATAATATGTACCCTAATCATTTGGCCTCGCTGGATAAGCATTTTTACTTTACCTTATAATAAACTAGTATTTTTTTTAATGTTTTGCAAGTTATGTCTCGCAAAAAAAGAAAACAAACAAACAAAAACAACAGCAACAATAAAAGTTTAATAAAAACTTTACTAATTGAGAAAAACATCATCGCATTTTTTTAAAAAAAGGAAAGATTTCTACATTCTAAATTGTTAATACAGCTGTATTTTACATATAACAATAGAATATTGACACCATATTAATTTTTTATATGTTAGATCAACATATTAGGCTTGAAAAAGTTTTGCAGAAACTTTCTTCTCTGGTTCATATGCATTCGCACCATAAAGGTTTTAGGTTACTAAAAGAACCCCGTTTTTGAAAGATATTCTATTGCATGAACCATATCTTTCTATTTGATCTCTGAATTTGAAATAAAGTTATCCTTTATGTGCGTAGTAGTTTTACTCTTAAATAACGTTTTTCTACATTATCTAACTTCGTAAAAATTTGTTTACGGCGTTGAAATATAAGAACATTATTAGAAAAAAGTTTCGTTCTTTATCGGATAAAGGACGTTCGAAATTGAATTTAAAGATTTTAACAGAAGTCAAACTTAGCTAAGAAAAATAAAAGATGCTTTATGAATACAGCCTCGGGAGATTTTCTGGCAGATGTCCAATCATTCAAGATGTATAAATGAGCTATAGTCTTTGTTTTCGTTCTGATGACCAAATATGTTGTAAACAAGCGTTTCGTGTGGTTTAATACAACATGTATAAGGTAAATATAAATTTGCTTTACTCGTTCAACATCATATCGACGGGTGAAAGCGATAATGTTATGACTGCATCTTTTTAATTGCACCGAGAAGAGTTTTGTTTTCACATTTTTATATGTAATTATAGTAAATTCTGACGTATATCAATAAAATTAAATCTAATTAAGTCAAACTGGTTGTCTTTGATGAAATATGTGCACAATATTATCAGCCTTTTTACGCTTATTTTTTTAACATATTTTGTTTTAACAAAACTTGCTTTATATGCTATTGAAAATCGTTTTTAATAATCGTTTTTAAAACTGAAAATAAGTTCTAAATAAAACATTTATATGAAGGTATATTATGATATTGCTTGGATAAGTACGCCAGAGAACATGTTCCAATATCTTGCACTATCTTCTGATAGGACGACGCCAGTACTAGCGAAGAGAATCTTTATCTTGACATTATCACCCACACTGACAACAGACACAGCATCATAACTGTAACATGACTGCCAATATTTTTCTTGTATTCGAGCTGTTTTAAAAGCAACATCATTAGCAACAAAAGCAAAGTCAATATATTTGTCTCCGTGCATACAGAACTGTGCTGTGAAGATATAAATGCCAGACACTGGAACTGTAAACACACCATTTTCAATGTTGTAAGCATCTCCTTCGTTCAAGAGGACTTCTTTGTAAGTCATCGTTTGGCCTGCCGTAAGCGTGTTGGATTTTATATATCTTGCAGAGAAGACAACTGTGGAACCAGATTTATTTTCTGTAAAATAAACATATGTATACAATCCCGATTAAAACAGTAAAGTCTCGCTAAAAGTGGTCTAAATAACGAACCGGTCTTATTAACGAACCGGTCTTAATAACGAACCGGTCTTAATAACGATCCAGTCTTAATAATCAACCGGTCTTAATAACGATCCAGTCTTAATAATCAACCGGTCTTAATAACGAACAAGTCTTAATAACGAACCGGTCTAAATAACGAACCAGTCTTAATAATCAACCAGTCTTAATAACAAACCGGTCTTAATAACGAACCAGTCTTAATAACGAACCGGTCTTAATAACGAACCAGTCTTAATAATCAACCGGTCTTAATAACGAACCAGTCTTAATAAAGAACCGGTTTAAATAACGAACCAGTCTTAATAATCAACCAGTCTTAATAACAAACCAGTCTCATAAACGAACCGGTCTTAGAAACGAACCTGTCTTATTAACGAACCTGTCTTAATAACGAACGGGTCTCATTAACGAACCGGTCTTAATAACGAACCGGTCTTAATAACGAACCTGTCGCATTAACGAACCGGTCTTAATAACGAACCTGTCTTAATAACGAACCGGTCTCATTAACGAATCGGTTTAAAAAAACGAACCTGTCTCATTTACGAACCGGTCTTAATAACGAACCGGTCTTAATAACGAACCGGTCTCATTAACGAACCGGTCTTATTAACGAACCTGTCTTAATAACGAACGAGTTTTATTAACGAACCTGTCTTAATAACGAACCGGTCTTAATAACGAACCGGTCTCATTAACGAATCGGTTTAAAAAACGAACCTGTCTCATTTACGAACCGGTCTTAATAACGAACCGGTCTTAATAACGAACCGGTCTCATTAACGAACCGGTCTTATTAACGAACCTGTCTTAATAACGAACGAGTTTTATTAACGAACCTGTCTTTATATCGAACCTGTCTTAATAACGAACCTGTCTTAATTACAAACCGGTCTTAATAACAAACCGGTCTAAATAACAAACCGGTCTAAATAACAAACCGGTCTGAATAACGAACCGGTCTTAAAAACGACCCCGTTTGTTCAAATTTAAAGACTTTGATTCATTCAAATTGCTGATTTTTGCATAATTTGCAGGACATACTGCACTTTATGTATTTGTACAACAACTGTCACAACAATATTTAAAACTCTTTATTACATTATCCGCCGAACAATTTTCACGTATGACCGTCTTATTTATTTCCCATTTCTCTCTCTCATCACGCGGGTGTCTTATCCATTTTTGTCTTCATTTTATGAATAAAAAGCTCTAGTCTAATCATTGTCTTTAAGAATTTCTCTTTTAGCATTGAGATACAGTCAGAATGCCTCAGATAACTGGTAAAAACAAAACAAAACAACAACAACAAACAAACAAACAACAAATAACTGAAAGATTGTAAATACACTTCAGATAGATAAAAAGCTTTAATTGGGGGCTTTCAATCGGTTGCTCCATCAGTGTTTGAAATTACCCTCGCTAGAAGAGACCTGCCACGATCATAGCTGTTGTTGGCTTTTATAGGAAATCTATTAATTAAATTAATCTTCAGATTAGAAAAAACATTCAAAATAAATCATAAATAAGAAATAAATTTGAAATAATCAGATAAAAGCAATAATATAGGCCCAGAGTCTTGCCTTGTTTGAGATTGCCTACTAATGATCAAATGATACTAGCGCACAAATCAAAATCAACTTTAAAATTTGATGTATTTTATATATACAAAAAACTAATCCTTTGAATTTCAGACATGAAATAAATAACAATTTTGACTCCATGGCGTTGTAGTAAAGGCGTCTTAGCAATATTAGCAATAAACAATTACTTTCTTATTAGTAAGTGGATTTACTTCATACTTGCACACAACACCCCTTAGGACAACACCTTTCCACTAACCTATATTTATTTGACCTTGACCCCTGAATGACCTTTACCTTGAAGATCCAATTGTCCAAAAACTTTAACATTGGCAATAACTTCTTTATTAGTAAGTGGATTTACTTCATAATGAACACAGCACCTCTTTGGACAAGACCTTTCCACTGACCTATATTTGTTTGACCTTGACCCCTGAATGACCTTTACCTTGAATATCCAATTGTCCAAAAACTACAACATTGCCCATAACTTCCTTATTAGTAAGTGAATTTACTTCATACTTGGACACAACACCCCTTTGGGCAAGAGCTTCCCACTGACCTTTAATTATTTGACCTTGACCCTTGAATATCCAATTGTCCAAAAACTAATATTTGGCCATAACTACCGAATTGGTAAGTGGATACACTTCATATTTAAACACAACACCTCTTTGGACAATGCCTTCCCACTGACCTATATTTGTTTGACCTTGACCCTGAAAGACCTTCACCTTGAAGATCCAATTGTCCAAAAACTTTAACGTTGCCCATAACTTCCTTATAAGTAAATTGAATTACTTCATACTTGGACACAACCCCCTTTGGATAAGACCTTCACACTAACCTATATTTATTTGACCTTGACCACTGAATGACTGGTTCTCAGTTCAAAGGTCAAAGCACCACGTTCGGGGGCATTTTCATCTTACAGTGACAGTTCTTGTTCTTGTTTTATTTTGCCTGTTAAACCGGAACGATTATAATACTCATCTACGTTGTTTCATAAAACAATGCAGAGCAAGTCCAAATTTAGATGAAATAAAATGTTTCAATCCTTATCTTCAACGAGACATTTGACAGGAGCAAATTTGATCGCTCAAAGTTTGCATGTTAAATCTATTTTGATAAATAATTGTTTGAATAACTCTATTTACAAAAGCCAAAGTGAACTGAAGATTGCCATTGCTACAAGATGTTGAATTTAATGACTGATTTGAGCATAGAGCATACATGAAGCTGATACATGCAATGGAAGCATAAAAAAAAATCTTTTAAAAACTTCTAGCAGAAAAGTATAGAACCAAAGCACGTAAATAATATAATAAAGATCTCACATAGCTAAAACGAAAAACCTCGTCAAACAAGTTAAAAAGCCTTAGAATTTCCAACATTTGTATACCAAGGGAGGCAACACGTTGGCCAGTTTATGTTTATCTTTCGTTCAAAGTTATCTATGTCCACCTTTTATTACAGTTCTCACGATAACAAACATTCAGGACAACGCGTGTTAATAGAACTACAAGAGGGACCAAGCTTATATACAATAAATTAATTAGAAAACATACCACCAGAGTAACGGTCAACATGTTTCAATATGGAGTTTATCATTTACTAGGCGATACCCCGAAACCGCTCGCTAACAAGACCACATTGCAAAATGAATCCAAACAGAAATAGCAAAGAATATATGCCAATCTTTGCTTGAAAAACCAAACTCTCCCCATCATGTGTATGAAATTGTGTTAATATAGGTAAAGAAAAATTATCTGAATAATTTGCTGGCTGTGTAAGAAATGATCGTTTTAAAAAATACACGTGCTTTATAATTTAATTAAAAGATATTAGAATTTAATGAAGAAGGCTTATTTCCTTGTCAATCGAAGATCAGTAATGTACAACAAACCTGTCAATAGTTTGTCCTTTTCGTCATGCAGTTTTTCAATTTCTTTTCTAATGTTGTCTTTTGCTTCTTGTACAGCTTTGGTTACATTTCGAATGCTCGTTTCTTCCATTTCCTTACTTTTCCCACTTCTGTCTCTCTACTTGTAGATCCGTCAGTGTTTTTATGGTGGATTCTTTTGTGTTCTCCATTTTTGTTTCCATATTATGTACCAGAAATTCCAGTTTTATCATTTTTTCAAGTAATTTCTCTTCATAATGAAACTTTGAGCACTGAGGCTCAGTCAGAATACCATGAATTAGTAGAAGAAGGAAAAATAAAGCTTTGATATTCTCTGCAAAATACATATCTAAATTGTATCAAAACTAGAGAGAGACAAAAAGTTGTTTCAACAAATTGATGGCTAAGGCCTTTTACTCAGTATTTATATGTGTATTTAAAGTAGTCCCCGTAAAAAGAGGTCCGGCGTGGTTAAGTTTGCAGCTGGATCACTTCCAACGATCAGAATGAGTGATTATATTCTATAACTGAATGAAAAAAAACATGACACCCCAAGGTTTTCTGCTGGTTATATCAATAACACAAGTAAAATACAGAATAAAATGAGACCACACAACGTAAAAAAAACTTAGTTTCTTCTTAAATGCTTGATAGTTATGCTTGATAGTCATTGGGTACGGTTGACAAATGTTTGATTAGCAGGCGTTTGTACTGGTGCACATTATTTGTTATGTGGACGGTTAGTCCTAAATGCAAAGCACTGTCTGAAAGAGTAAACTTTTTTCTCTTTTTTTATGGTGGGTGGGGGGGGGGGGCACTGCGATAACTTTAAATTCTAAAACTATTTCGAAAGATACATTCTTCTTAATTTTCATTAATTCAGAAAAAAGAAAAAAACCTTATTTACTTTTTGAGATATTTTTACACTGCTCCTAGACATTTCTTTTCTAGATCTGTTTTTTGGAGTCTTTAAGAATTTGTTATATTCCTGACAGAAATTAGACGAAGTGATGCTGAACAAGATAATGATATGATGATGTTTGCAAAACACGTAACAACTTTTTGTGTACTACATACACAAAATCGACAAACAAGCTCAACGTCTTGTAAGAATGGCGAACCTCAATTCGCTTTGGCTTTGTCAATATCATTTATATGAAATCTGAATTATCAAAGTAGATTAAAAAAAAAATCTAACATCAAGAAAACAAAATTAATGAGCTCCTGCCAAAAGTTCTCTCTTTAATTATACGGGCTTGAAATTTTAATCTAATTTAAACATTTCAGCTAGCTGTAATTTTTTATGGATAGATCTCTACAAGATAAAATAAATATTGAAGCTTAAAGGGATGCATACTTCATATGTATAATGATTGTTCATTTTCTATAAAAGAAACTTGATCGTACAGAAGAACATATATATAAAGGCCCATTAAGCCCAAAAAGTGCTACTACTTTTTATTTCTCAAAAGCTTTTTTATTTTTAGTGTACTGTTACAATTTCCAAAATGGTACTCATTAGCCATATAGATAAACCATGTTTTGTTTCTTTTGCTTTTTGGCCACTAGTAAAGCTATAGTGAATTAGTATTTTGTATGGATGTCAAAATACCACTTTGTTTACATTTTGCTACTTTCATAACAACTTTTTTCTTATTCAGTGCAACTATGTTCAAATGATAAGCGTCTAACATACTCTTAATCCATAATTTAAATATTGTAAAACACATTTTTGCCTTTTTGAGAGAAAAACATGTAGTCATTTCTGAGGATTAATGGACCTTTAAAAAGGTTTTCTTAGGGCATTATCATATACACTAGGAAAGTGTTCGACAGTAATAAATGGCTATCCAACCCAAAATGGTACAAAACAGCTCACTTTATAAAGACAAATACTAATGTATTCGGTTCATGTGCTGTGCAGAACCTTTGTCGAGATACCTTGGCATCGGGTAATTATCGCCGTTCCTGGACGGCGATATATACAATTAACAAGATTTGAACAGTTTTGCCTGAACACCGCCTGCCTTTAGCCAATCAAAGCAGAGCATTTCATATCACATGATAACAAAATGGACGTCAAAATTCTTCTGCAAGGGATGCGAAATGGACTCGCCCATGTTTGTCGGGTTACTTATTCTTACAACTGAAAAATACCATCATGAATGTACGATCTCAGTACCAGTCTTCAGGCTCGTGTAGGATAAACATAGAATAATCGCAATATTTTATGCTACATGTCATTTTTAACTAGAGAATGTAGTCTAAATAAGAGTATGGTTTGTTTGTTTTTTCCAAAACTTGCACTTAAAGAAAAAAATAAATGCTTGCTTCCGGGCGGTTTTAATCAGGATACAAAAACCCCCGCAGGGGTTACTTCCCCTGATTAGTACAGTAAAAGAAGCAAAGCGTGACTTAACCGGTGCGAGGAGTTTGGTAAGGATTTTTCGTGTTAAATATATGCTTCATTAGGGTTAGGGCGATATCGTATTTTTTATTTAAAATTTATTCTGTTTAAATTGTACATATAATATTCTTATGGTATTGAAGAACTGTATCTAGCTTTTGTTAAGTATACATTTTTTAGTAATAAATAAAGTTAAAAACTACGCAAAAAGTCAATTAATTATGCGTAGACTGGTTTACAATAAAGCAATATTTACAAGGTTTTAATGCAAATTTTAACATGATGTATAAAGATATTGGGATGTTTTTCATTAAGAAGCAAAATCGTCCGCTTTCAAAAATAGTCCAGCTACAATAAAAATTACAATGTATATTTAATCTACTTTGTAATTTCTGTGTGAAAATTATCAAATATAACTTCGCTTTTCAGTACAAAGCATACTGTAAGATTATCAAATTAATGAATGAAGAACATGAAATACATTCATCTATGGATAAGACGAAATGCATGGCTGAACGGCGATTTCAAGCATTTTTGGAAATGCTAATACTTGTAATCTTTTTAATATCACTCAAATTTACATGATTTTGCTCAAAAATATGAACTATGAAATATTAAGGTATGCCCCTTTATAAATAAAAAAGTAATTAAAAACTTTCAATTTATAATACAGAACCTCTATCAAGAAAATATTAACAAAATTTCAAACTCTTTTGATCTGACAATTCATAGAGTATTAAGAAGTTTACATACAAAGGAACATGCCAAAGGCATTACTACCTTAGGTAATTAATTGGCTGAAATGATAAGTATAAAGACAGCCATGTGTTCTTATCATACGCTGTACTTTATTTTCCCTATGGTCACCGAATTTACAAGACCTACATTTGCCTTTTTTAAAAATGGCCTGTGACACGAATTGATCAGAGATTTCTTTTTGAAAACGTACTCAAGTAGTCTGCTCAGGCCGTTATACTAATTCAGCCTTTCTAATTGTATTTTTATAATCTGATTTTTAAGCTGGTCAAAGTTGCTCATATCGAAAAAGGGTACTACATGAAAACTTTTTTTATTCTGCACGCTAGATATTTTTGAGTAAATTTACTGGAAAGAAAAACAAAGTAACTTCTAGCCATTCATACAAACCTACACAGGAAGGCAAAAATGCTAGAAACGTGAAACCTGGACCATTTTCTATGTTGTAAGCATCTGAGAAACCGACAACTCAGCATCGTTGAACGAATTACATGCGTTTTAAATCAAAGGGAGATTCTCATAAAATTAACCGATGATGCTCAAAAAGAACGTTCTATATACAAGGAATCATATTAATTCATTCAGGTTACCTGTTGTACTTAGCACGATTGTCTGACACCTAGTTATCTTGTATTGATATCACATTTATAAGATTTGATGGAAGTGGAACGTTTTCTTCTTTATCTAAGACCTGAGATACTCCGATAATGTGAAACGCTTTAGCAGATCCACTGCATGAATGTCTTAAAATATCGTGAATGATATGGTTTTGGAAAGAGACACACACACAAATAATAAAGTTTTTTGTATAGGAAGGCAATGGCCGAGAAAAAAAGACTGATAGGAAAAATAAATGATAACATCGTCTAACCTTGGCTTTGAATTGAAAAGCCTTAGCTTACATCATGGAAAGATATGATAATAATGAATGCCAGCTTATGAGACATGGCACTAAATATGAATGATCGTTCATTTCAGAGGGACGACTGTATATGGTGGCTGATTTCTGCCTCTAACGTATCGGTGCGTCGGCGCTAGTGTCGAAGCGAAAAGTCGCCATTCAGTGTGTTTTCGTCTCCTTGTCTTTTCATGCCTTCGCTAGTGCCGAAACAATAACGCAAAATCTGGAAAGGCGCCGATGCGAAAAGACGAAGTTAGAACAGGCAACCAAATGTCCGCAATCCCAGTCAAAGGTCTTGTCATAAGCTATCAACTTTCCAAGTTTGGTTAAAATAGAACTGTAATGTAACTTAAGATATTGAAGATATTGAGAGCAATCGAAGTTTTGTTTCGGTAACTGTTAGAGACTGCTTAACCCAGTATCCATAAAAACAATCCCAAGTGAGGTAATGATATATTTGGCCTTATTAGCACGTTTTGATATTAAAGGCTTTTTGCATTAAAAATATTAAGATTTTGAAATCAAACTAGTTTTAGTAATAAGTAGTGACCATTTGACCCCATTGATCAAAAAAGCAATCCAAAGAAAGGTCTTGCTACATGTATTAACAGTTCAATATTTGTAACAAAGGCCAAAACAAAATAGAAAGAGAACACCTAAAATCTATTTTGTTTTGTAACAGAGAGTGAACACCCTCAGCGACATAAAATCCAATCCAGTATGAGGTAATGCTGTATGGTACCTAATGCTGAAGTTTAAATACAATAGGCTCATTTTTGCATAAACCATTGAGTGTGAAGCACAATATATTTTTGTATAATATTGTGTGTCCTTTGACACAGGTGACTCCAAAAGTTATCCCAAGATAAGTCTTTCCATATGTATCAACTTCTTAAGTTAAAATAGGCAAAGTAATTTCTTTTAGTAAAAGTGAACCACTCTTTACCCCTGTGCTTCAATAGAACAAGAGATATGCTTACTTATTATCAAATCTTTATTTAAAATTTTATTCAGACAAGAGTGTATCATTTAGCTTGTCCAAATAAACTGAAAAGTTAAAGTTAATCTCGTCGGAAAAAAACAACAACAACATAATGCATGTAACTAGACACTACTGAATGCGACGGTTATAATCTAAATCACCAATCGTAATAAACATGCAATTTCTACTTTAAATAAGTACCAAATTGTCATCTGAAAATCGGAAAACCAATGAATATTTATGCACTAATGTCCGCGCAGAAAGCTACTGAGACCAGACAAGTACGCCGGAAAACATGTTCCAGTAGTGACCAATATTTTCAGTAAGAATGGTTCCCGAGTTTGTACTGACAGTTTTTATTTTGACATTATCGCCCTTCTTCAAAGGAAACACTGCATCATAACTATAACATGAATTCCAATTCATTCTATGTATTCGAGATATTTTGAACGCAACTTCATTTGCAACAAAGGCAAAGTCAATATGATATCCGACATTCATACAGAATTGTGCTGTGAAGATATAGATGCCTGAAACAGGAACTGTAAATACACCATTTTCAATGTTGTAAGCATCTCCTTCGTTCACGAAAACTTCTTTGTAAGTCATCGTCTGGCCTGCCGTTAGTGTTAAAGTTTTCGCATATCTTGCGGAGAAAACGACAGAGGAACCAGTATATATCTCTGTGAAAACAAGATACCAGTTTTAATTTAATTTCTGCCGCAGTAATGTTTAAAATATACCTTAAATTTTAGTTAGGAATAAAACAATTGCAATCTTAAATTATTCAATATCTAATATTTCAAGTTGCTTTAAAGATGTAGTGAAAAAAGTATAATACAGAGCAATGATCATTCAAGGGTGGCTAAATAAGGCTTGCGATATTTGCCACGAAAATAACAATTGCAACGCTTTTTCTTTGAAAAATATTACATATGTGGTTCAATTCATTAACTGCTATTTGTTAACTCATAGCCATTATTATCCACCCCTTAGTATTCCAGACGTCTGACTTAATAAAGCGTGGACTCTCTGAATATCAGGCCAATATCAATAACACTGATCGGCCCCTGACCAGAAGAGTTATAATATAAGCCGTCTTTAGCTCAAGTTGATAGGCTTAAAGATAAGGGCCGAAAATGATATAGAATTCAATTTTAAACAGTACCAAATTACTTATCCAAGTGATAGCTTCGAGTTTTATGAATTACTGAAATTGTTCTATCGACTTTGACCCTGTTTGTAATACAAAGTGACTACCCTAAAAGATTGCATGTGACCTAAGTACGGTATTCGTGTGAATAGCCGATCCGCTTTTGTTTCACAAGCTGTAACTTTCATGAGCACATGCAGACAACAGAAGATGGAGGTTGAGCAAATTGTAATTTAATAATTAAATCTATTTTGAACCTGTTATTTGTCCTCGGGACTGTCGTATTGACATCTGGCATTCGGCCTCGGGTCCAGTTATATTTACTATAGCCCTCAAACAAACAACAGAGCCTATATCAAATCAGTTATCAAATGACACATGTTATCAATTAACTGTATAATAGTAAGCGAGAATATGGACAATTTGGTCGCTTTATACAATGTAAACCTCGCCAATGAATTTTAAAACTTGGCCAATCCGACAAAACATGGCCAAAATGAAAACACGCCGCCAATACGAGATTCAGCCATTCAGGATTCAGGTTTCAGGATTAGCTTGTCCATATATGAGATGAGATTTTGACAAGTTTTTTTTGATGCCATTTTAAAAACACTAAGCATATTTTCACTTTGTGTTCTTTATTAACAGTTAAATGTAAAACTACCCGATGTGCCGATACGCGTTCGGGCAGTTCGTTAAATCTTTTGCGACTTTCACGATTAGCAGATATTATGTGCCGGAAATGGAACTATCAAACTATTTCTATTTATTACAAAGCAACAGTTATAATACTTATAATAATTCTTTTTAAATCTGAAAGTACTGATACTACTTACCGAGTCAGTTAGTAAAATTGTCACAAATTCGTTAATTTATTTTGGCCAAAATAAGACATATACAAGTTTAAGCATTTCCAAAAATGCTTGAAATCGCCGTTCAGCCATGCATTTCGTCTTATCCATAGATGAATGTATTTCATGTTCTTCATTCATTAATTTGATAATCTTACAACATGCTTTGCACTGAAAAGCGAAGTTATATTTGATAATTTTCACACAGAAATTATAAGTAGATGAAATATACATTGTAATTTTTATTGTAGCTGTACTATTTTTGAAAGCGGACGATTTGGTTTCTTTATGAAAACATCCCAATATCTTTATACATCATGTTAAAATTTGCAGCATTAAAACCTTGTAAATATTGCTTTGTTGTAAACCAGTCTACGCGTAATTAATTGACTATTTGCTTAGTTTTTTTAACTTTATTTATTACTAAAAAATGTATACTTAACAAAAGCTAGATACAGTTCTTCAATACCATAAGAATATTATATGTACAATTTAAACAGAATAAATTTTAGATAAAAAATACAATATTGCCCCGACCCTAATCAAGCATATATAAAACACGGAAAAATCCTGATCAAACTCCTCGCACCGGTCACGTCACGCTTTGCTACTTTTACTGTACTAATCAGGGGAAGTAACCCCTTTTGGGAGTTTGTATCCTGATTAGAATTGCCTGGAAGCAAGCATTTATTTTTTTCTTTAAGTGCAAGTTTTGGAAAAAAACAAACAAAAAAACATTCTCTTATTTAGACTACATTCTCTAGTTAAAAATGACCTGTAGCAAAAAATATTTCGATTATCCTGTATTTATCCTAGACAAGCCTGAAGACTGGTACTGAGATCGTACATTGATGATGGTATTTTCAGTTGTAAGAATAAGTAACCCGACAAACATGGCGGTTGGGCGAGTCCATTTACGCATCCCTTGCAGAAGAATTTTGACGTCCATTTTGTATCATGTGATATGAAATGCTTTGCTTTGATTGGCTAAAGGCAGGCGGTGTACAGGCAAAACTGTTCAAATCTTGTTAATTGTATATATCGCCGTCCAGGAACGGCGAAAATTATCATCAAATGTAAGGTTAACTTACTAGTAACTAACCAGCAGATAGATCACTCATAATCGTGATTTTTTTTTTCACTTGACGGCCTTTGTCCTTATCATATCAACTGATCCAACTGCATTCGTTATTATCAATATTTCTCTATTAAGGGGGGTTGTCATTACCCAAATCCTCAGGACATGTCCTCTTCACTAATAGATAACTTTGCAGAAAACGCAAATTGGAGGCTGTAGTTTGGAATAAATAGAGAGATGGAATACTAAAAATATTACAGTTTTACGAAATAGAAAGCATATCTTCGGCCGATTCAACAAATAACTCATTCAGTCGAACATTTGCACCCTTTCGGAGCAATTTCACGCTGAATAAAGCACTGTTTAAATCAATATTTTGACGGACGGGTCCTTTTATAAAAGAAAGGAGATCACCTGAAATAAATGTTCATGCAAAGATCTTGCGGGAACATTTAAACATTAGGCAAATACTAACCTGAACCAAAACACGTATACAGTCTGCTGTCGTGTGCGGAACAACGGCAGTTCGCAAAACCAGTTGAACGGTTGTGTTGTTACTGGACTTAAAACAGCCGTATTGGATTGAGACTGCAGGCCAAAGTCAAATATGGCTGTCTGAAGCCTAATAACCAGGCGAATATGAGTTCAACTAATTAGTGACAATTTTATCAATTAACTTGATAAAAGTATACAGCATCTTTCAGTTTTAATAGTGAACATATCATAATTATTGTTTGTTAGATATAGTCTGACAGCTCAATTCTGGCACATAATTGTGAAAGTCGCAAAAGGTTTTACGCCCCTGCCCGACCGCGTCTCAGCAAATCTGGGAGTTTTACATATAAAAACTTTAAGTAACGAATACAAAGTGCACAACTATGCTTAGTGGTTTTCAAAATGGCGTCAAAAAATATGAATAAATCTCATCTGCTATTTGTCCGAGCTAATCCTGAGTCCTGATTGGCTGAATCTCGTTTTGGTCACGTTTTTCGATGTTGACTGTGTTTTTTCTCGTATTGACCGTGTTTTGAAATTCATTCGCGAGATATACATTGTATAAATCACCAAATTGTCGAGATTCTCGCTTGATATTATAAAATAATTAATTAATTATATGTGTTATTAGATAATTGATTTGATGTAGGCCTGTTGTTTGTTCGAGGGCTGTCGTACTGGACCCGAGGGCCGAATGCCGAGGTCAATAGGACTATCACGAAGACAAATAAAGGGGCTAAATAAATTTAATTTTGTTTCGTAACAATTCCGGAATTCGCTAACCGTCCATCTTTTGTCGTCTGCTTGTCTTCATGGAATTTTCAAGTTGTGAACAAAAGCAATCGTTTTGTTTCACACGAATACCGTACTAAGGCCATATACAACCTTTTTGTGCCGTCACTTTGTATTATAAAACAGGCTAAATGTCGATAGAACAATTTCAAATATTTCTAAAACTCAATGCTATCACTTGGATAAGAAAATGGCTGCCGTTTAAAATTTTCTTTTCTTTTATATGTTTTTGAAGTAAATTGTTATAAGCGAAATAACGTTAAACAAACCCTTTGTTTGTTGAAGCAGAGCTTCCTTTTCAACACGAAACTCTTCAAGTTTATTTGTAACATTCTTGTTGGCTTCTCGAATGAAACTGGCTACATTTTCTCTGCTCGTTTCCTTTATATCATTTATCGATTTTTCCCATTTGTCTCTCTCTGCTTGTAGATCCGAGAGTGTTTTCTTTGCACTGTCAGTTAATAGTTCCATGTCTTTTTTCATATCTTTAACCAGAAACTCCAGTCTTATCATTTTCTCTAACAATTTCTCTTCGTAGTGAAATTTCGAGCACTGGGGCTCAGTAAAGATTCCATGAATTTGTAATAAAATCAAAATCAAGGTGTTGACCTTGTGTGAAGGATGCATAGCGGAATATTAATTTCAGAACTGAAGAAGATCTAAATGTCGTTTATCGGGCGAACTAATGGTTTACACTTTTGTTTTAAACTTTTATAGCACAGGATCGAAATATCTAGAGAGAAAAGAGGCCCGCCATGCTCAAGTTTGGTTTAACTCTTACGATTTAATGATAGCAATGCATTCTGACTTACGAGAAATCAACGGATAAAAATACCGGCTAGTATTTTGTCTCTACTACAGCGGTAAATTAATATCATAATTTAAAAAAAAAAAAACAGTTTCAACAGTTTAATTATTATCTCTTTTCTGTAGTTACCATTAACTGTTCTGATCAATACAATGACAGCATGCAGATCTTTCAAGAACAGAATAATAATAGAATCATAGTAGCATGTGAAGTTACTAGCTAGATATGATATACAATAAACTTAGAAAGGTAACCGTGCGTTGAATCTACATTCGCGGGAAGCATTTTGACTTAAATGTAAAGAGTCGCGAAAGACCTATTCTTTGCACGCCCAAAATTGACTAGCTACGGTATAAAATGAATTACAAATGTAGGAAAGTTTTTATTCATTTTTTGTTCATAACAACGCACTATTTTATTTGATTTAAGTCTTTTATTTATAGGCAGATATTTACTTTGCTCCTGTTTTCCAGTATTATGACGATATTTTTTTTGTTTTCCATTTAAGTATATAGCATATTTAACGTTTTTATTATCATGCCCAGTCATCCAAACATTTCTCCATTTCTAACACAAACTCGTTCAGGTAAATGCTTTCTGGAATATTAAGATAATATGCAAGATAATAGTCAAAATCTATTGGTCTAAAGCCTAATCTTTCTTTCCATATTTACAGCCGATTATTAGAGAGTGCATCCGTGTTTTCTTTTTATTCTACGTAAAATGTGTCACCAAGACAACTAAACACGCCAGGAAGAATCTACAAAATCCTGATTATCTAACGATACAAACACCTGAAATGTACAATTTGGCTTTGTTTGTGATCGCATACATTGTATGAAGTAAGACAAAAATAGAACGACGATGCATGAATACTTTATACCGGCTAAGTTTCTGTATCAGCTGAAGAAAGGTCGACAGTGAGCAAACTGCATATGCTATTTTGAACATTACAAAAATTATCCAGATTTTATCAGCTGAGACATATGCACAGAGTTAATGCCACACCTGTATTCCGCTTGACCACCGCAAATCACGTCAGAAAAATTATTCATATTTGTGAAATAAGCATGTTTTTATATAACGGAAGGAGTTATGTCCCAATCATCCCTCTTTGTATAATTTCAAGAAAGTACAAACTATTTAACTTATTTTTAATAGTCAGCTGAAAAGCAGACAATTATAAACGAATGTAACCACACTTATTGTTTAGAAATAATGGACTCAGGAATTGTTGGTTCCTTGATTTTATTGAGTATAAACTCTATTCCAAAATAAGATATCTTCCACATGTGCACTGACACTCAAAACACCTCGGGCGACTTCAATAAGTCACCTCGGAAATAATGTGGTAGGCGCCATATTGGACTATTTTATAAAACAAATAGTGTCTGCTGAATTGAAAACATTTTTAAAGCCTCTACCTGTTCGTGCTTCAAATTAAAATTCATTTTCATTTTTTGTAATGCATAAACCAATCACTGCTTGAATTCCGCCAAGTTTGTCTATACTTTTATTAAAGCCGGGGAAAATTATCATTTGGTGTATTCATACACTTACATAGAGGTCTTTATACCAAGTTGTCGGAGAAAGCCGAGGTGTTACTATAGGTGAACTGATTTTGCTTAAAGCATTTACTCTTTACTTTAAACTTTTCCCATATTTACTTATTCTAAGTAAAGATCAACTTGACGTAGACAATGAAAGTCGTGTGTGCCATATGCTAAAAATGTAAAGAAGAAATATCATATGCGGTCAGAATTTATTTCCTTCAGTACAGTTTGAAGAGATACTTAGTCTTATACTTTAGCTACATTGGATAATGTAAAAAAATAATAAAATACTGTTGACTAGCTACAACTTGTCACGATATTGTATCCTTTATATATAATTTCCGCCGTTTTCTGTTCTTCAGTGCTTTGATATTAGAATTTGTACTCAACCTAATGATAGATAAAGTGTTTGTCATAAATCTGCTATCATTATTGTTTCGTACGCTTGAATGTACGCAACTTTCGTCTCTGTTGGCCACACTCAATGTTATAAATTTCTATGAAAGTAAATAGTGTCATACCTGTGTACATACAAAAAGATCATGGTGGACTGTTCTGTTTAATTTACAGATTTAATGTAACATATACCTATTTATCATTACATTTCGTAAGTATCGACTGATTTATTGTTTTTAAGCATAATAGATCTTGCAAGTCACTTGAACTGGCAAATATCACCATTTTGACAAAAGCGGATATTTGATAGAAACGTTGTGAATATAAGCTCTAGATGTTAAATGTTTACAAAGTCATACACAATCTTGGTATCATACGTGGTATCGTTCAATATTCGTCCTAAATAGATAGCACAATTCTTTACATGAAAATTTACATGTATCTCATTTTGAGATTTTACTTTTGATGCAAGTTCATGTACTGACGTGGTTGATCATATCATTTTTCCCTATGTATTATTCACATTCGTTGATTTTATTTTCATCCGTTTTGGCTTAGTACCTTATATTCTGTGACTGAGCCTGATAACTAGATGAATTCTATTGATCTTGGGCTCACTATTAAAATCCACGGGGTCTGTACGTCATAATAACTGTTTTCCGATCAATATCACAAGAGCGACTGAACGCAGTACAGACAATATTTAAAGAATTGTTGGGCATAGTACGAAAATAAACTTCATTGATTTTGAGCCCTTTGGGTGAAAGAGGCGAGGGGAGAATATATGTTACAGAAACCACTCGTCTTATTCATATTGTACTGCACCTATCAACAAACTGACAATTTACGATTTCCAGTGAATAATGATTCTTTGAATTGAGTTGTACGTATCGAAAAGAGGCCCGTCATATTGATGATTTGTGCTTGCTGTACTACATACACTACAACAACGCCTGTAAAATTCTGAATGGCAGAAACATTCTCTAATACTGAATATTTACGATTTTGTTACAGCAGAGAATCGGAACAATATTTTGACTTCTCAACCCAGTTATTTTGTTATGAAAACATTGACTATAAAAGTTGAATGTATCAATATTTTCTTTTTGCTACGACACATTACATTAAAATGGCAATGTTTTGAATCAGTTAAGTGCAAAAAAATTCTGCGCGAAAAATTCGCAAATTTTCTCCATTAAGGAAAATTAATAGAGCATACAATACAAACTAGTATTAATTTCTATGCAGCGTTTTGAAATGATAGAGCCCCCAAAATGTTTATCATAGAAGCTTATGACAACTAGAGCTTAAAATCAAAACTGAACTTACCTCAAGCTGATTAACTGAATAGTGAAACTTATAATGATTATCGCCATCATTATTTCATATTTATTTTTGTAACTGTTGTAAATATCGATATGATATGTAAATTATGCATTAGAGCTTAATTCTTCTGAAGATTTTAATTTATTACGATCATCATTTTTATTGTAAGTTTTATCATTATTACCTTAACATTGTCAGCTAAAACTAAATATGGAATCATAGCCCTATATCGTTTACCTGAGTATAACTGGTGAAAACGGACGGGCAAATGAAGTGATTGAGGTATGTTCATACAATGCTGAAGTTGAAATCTACATACAAAATTGTACATCTGATCTATACTTCAAAATATGTAACTAAGTCAAGGTACGTCGTTAATAAAGATGAGATCTCCATTCAAAAATAAAAATATTATTGAAATTTTCATACTGTAGTTGAAAAATCAAGTAGGTCAGTCAAGATACATGTCAAGGTCACATAAAAGTTAAAGACAAAATAAAATATATAAACACGAACATTAGAGTATTTCTTTATATGTAAGTCTATATAAAATATGAGACACATAAATTTTGACAAGTAAATTATAATCCTAGGGTAAAAAATGGAACAATATTGGTAAATGTTGACTATACAATAATACTAAATATCTAGGTCTAGGGCTTACGCTGCCAAACAAGACATTTTGAAAGATAAGTATTTTACATTAATATGATTCCTGGGATTGGGTTAATTTTGACCATAGGAACATCATTTGATCAAACCGATGGATGTTTATACAAAAAATCTAAGCTCTATGGTATACTTATCCAGAAAAGAAGAATTTCAATTTTTTGTATAACTAATGTGGTTATTAGGTAAGAAAAAAACTTCTCAAGTGACGTAATTGACCAATATTTGTAGAGGTAAACTATATGATACAATATATATTTAGACCCTACGGTTCCTGGCTAGAAGATTTTCTAAGAGCAAACTGTAATAACAGCAATTTTACTAAGTTGATTAAGCACTGAACTAATCCTAATGAAGATTTAGCTGAGCACTTAATTTTCTAACTACAAGAGGTAGAGTTCTGTTTAAGAGATTGTAATTTAAGCTATAAGCGGAAACCTTTGTTTACACAACAGTGGCCTATCCCTGATACCGATGGCCTTTAGGGCAATTTCTAGTGAAGATAATTATACTAATGCTTCCTTATGATGAAACGTTAGTATAATAGACTAGGTGGAACGTAAGATACTTACCAAATGAAGTAGCAGTGGTTGACGTCTGGACCCAAATATACCCAAAGGCATTTCCAGAGGAAGGTCTTTCTGCAAGATCACAACTGTTATAGTTTGGTTACAATAGACCGAGTGACTATTTTGAGGCTCCAGAAGGGTAACCCATTTATTTTTGATACATAAACGATATTTACAATCTTTCAGGGTCTAACACAACAAAAAGCCAATTACGGACTCATTAAAAACCAAAGCAAGCACTATTACATAATAAATCTTATGTATTAACCTTTTTCTTCTCTTTTTTGTGATTTAAATATATTTTTTCCAAATTTTTACATCTTGTTTCAACAAATTTACAATGTTAATCTCACTTATAAAATAAGAGTGATATATGCAGATTCCAGAATTTGCTAAAAGAATTAACTTAAAAATACTTAGCGTGTTAAATAACAATCGTTTTAAGGCATTTTTATCTTTTAATAATGCCAATATGTGATAAAATTGGCTTTAAAAATCCTAACAACTTTAACCGCTTGACATGAAACGAAAAAAAACTTCTTCGTATGTTTCTAGCTCATCACATAAACCGCATTGAACATTGAATTCGTTTAAAAATAAATTAGGAAATACCTTTTTCATTTTAAGATTTTTTTTTCAATACAAAAGTATTTTAAAAGATGTATAGGCACAAAAAAGTGGGAAACAAGCATATCAGGAAAAAACACAGTAAAAAAAGAACGGAAAAAAACACATCTCTGTACACAGTGGAAATATAGAGCTAAATAGAGAATAAATTCATTTATAGATAAATTTTAATAATCCAAGATCGTGTAACATTAATATGCAAAATGAACTATAAAATCTAAGTTCATCTCACCGGAAAAAAAAACAACAAAAAAGGAATAACACAACATAATACATGTAGCTAAACCATACTGAATGATCAATATTACAAATGTCAACAATTGATGCCATTATTCAATCGTTTGCTTTGAATGTGTACCGAAGTGTAATAAGAAAACTAGAATAACATATTCAGAGAAAGTTACCGAGACCTGATAAAAACGCCAGAAAACATGTTCCAGTAGCAACAGGTAGTATCACCCAAAACATCTCCCGAGCTGGTGTTGACAATTTTTATTTTGACATTGTCGCCTGTCTTCAAAGACGACACTGCATCATAACTATAACATGAAAACCTCTCTTTTCTCTGTATTCGAGATATTTTGATTGCAACTTCATTTGCTACTAAGGCAAAGTCAACATATTTTCCAGGATGCATACAGAACTGTGCTGAGAAGCTATAGATACCTGAAACAGGAACTGTAAAAACACCATTTTCAATGTTGTAAGCATCTCCTTCGTTCACAGAAACTTCTTTGTAAGTCATCGTCTGGCCACGCGTAAGTGAGGTAGATTTCGCATATCTTGCCGAAAAAACGATAATGGAACGTTCATGTATTTCTGTCAAAACAAGATATTAGTTTATATTTCTGTTTCAGCAATGTAAAACAGGTCACATTTGAATGAGACCCAAACTATTTCATTTTTAAATACATCGATTTTATTTTCCATGTAATTTTAAACATTTTGTGAAACAAAGTGCAATAAATGCAAAGATAATAATTATAAGATTCATGATTTATTTTTTACAGATGTACCATAAACTCTTGTTAGTCACCTTATCACTACTTCGTTTTTTCACTTTATTTTAAAGGCAATGCTTTTGATTAAAGTAATGTAAAACAAACCCTTCATCTCTTGAAGCAGAGTTTCCTTTGCTTCATGAAGCTCTTCAAGTTTATTTGTAACATTCTTGTTGGCTTCTCCAATGAAACTGGCTACCTTTTCCCTGCTCGTTTCCTTTATATCTTTTATCGACTTTTCCCATTTTTCTCTTTCTGCTTGTAGATCTGAGAGTGTTTTCTTTGCACTGTCAGTAAGGATTTCTATTTCTGTCTTCATATTTTGAACCAGAAACTCCATTTTTATCATTTTTTCTAATAATTTCTCCTCGTAGTGAAACTTTGAGCACTGAGGCTCAGTCAAGATTCCATGAATTTGTAATAAAAATATCAATGTGTTGACCTTGCGTGAAGGATGCATAGTAGAATATTATTCCAGAACTGAAGACATATCTAAATGTCGTTTATCGGGCGAACTAATGGTTAACATGGTTTTTCAAGTATTTGTAGCACGCAAGCAAGCTATCTGGAGTGTTAAGAGGCCCGTCATCTCATCTGATGATAGCAACTCATTTTGAATTATGAGTTATCAATCTGAATCAAAATAGTACCTCGTTATTGTTATATATTTTTCATCTGTACTACTGAGATAAATTACAGGGAAGTATCCTTGAGGACATATGTGTCTTCTTTCTCATTTTCGCCATCTGTGTCATCAAAACGACTAATAATTAAAGAAATAATCTACGTTAACCTTCTTCTTGAATTTTTGTACCCGTTGCTATTATTATTATCTTGCAAAACAAAACCTGACCCGAACAATTTGGCTGTATTTCTATTTTTGGTGTGAAGCCAGAAGGAAAAATATGTGCACTATGGGTTTATTGCGGCTTAA